>CM018691.1:16598598-17203055 GCA_009363875.1 Mikania micrantha
AATAAATTAAAAAATTTTACTTTAAAACCAGATACTAGGAATTGTATTATAAACCAACTCCTCCTGATGTACAAATTGAAGAATAGTAATAGAGTTTATATACTGCATATGATGGTAAATCTATATATGAATTAATATAGACGGACAATCTTAATTCAAATTCTAAATATATTACAAGAAATGACTATGGCATCTAATGCATATAACAAATAGGAAATAATGAAATACAAATTTTCAAAATGATTGTTTCTGGTTTTTCTCGGAAATTTAAAGGATGGTGGGATAAATTATGTAACAAGATTTTGATAAACAAATTTATTGCAAATGCTAAAAAGGTGAATTAGAAAATGGAATACAAGTCCAAACTGAAGAAACAGATATAATAAATACACTTATATTCGCTATTATAAAAAATTTATAGGAAATCCTTCAGATTACCAAGAAAGGAGTTCTTTAAATATATTAAAAATTTACGTGTAGAAAATTACAAGATTTTAGATGGTATAAGGATGTTTTTATATCTAAAGTTATGATGAGAAGTGATTGTAAACAATCATATTGGAAAGAAAGATTTATTGCAGGATTACCAAAATTATTTGCAGAAAGAGTTAGAGAGAAAATTAAAAGAGAAAATAATAATTATATACCATATGACGAATTGACATATGGACAAATAATAAATCATATAAATCAAGAAGGTTTACAAATATGTAACGATTTAAAATTAAAACACAAAAAATGAAGAAAGATGGTATTAGTAGTAGAAATGAATTAGGTAATTTTTGTGAACAATATGGTTTTGAAAATATAAAAATACCAAGTAATTCAAAAAGAAAAAATAATTATATAAAAAGAAATAATTATATAAAAGGAAAAAATTATAAAAAAACTATAAGAATAGAAAACCTAAAATTGAAGAACAAAATTATAATAAAAATAAAAAACAAAAGTTTTATAAAAGAAAAATAGTAACTTGTTATACTTGTGGTAAAAGAGGACATACCTCAAAAAATTGTTATTTAAAAAGAAAGATAAATGAATTAAATATATCAGATGAATTAAAAGAACAGATAAATAAAATTTTAGATACTAAATTAGTGATGAAGAATTTTCAGATTATGATAGTAATGATATAAATTATATTTCTGATAGCGATAATACTAGCAGTAATAATGATGAAGAATGTGGATGCATTGGTCCATGTTTATGTAACATTGATGGATCTATAAATATGATAAATAGTGAAGAAAATCTAATATTACTAAAGCTTTTAGAAAACACTGAAGATTTGAATTTAAAACAATTATATTTAGAAAAATTAAAAGAAAATTTTAGTAAAAAAATCAGAAACAATAGAAGATACTACTGAAATATATAATTTAGAAGATATTTATAAAAAATTTAAAAAACCAGAAAAACCTATAACAATGCAAGAATTACAAGAAGAATTAAAAAATTTAAGAGAAGATATTAAAATAATCAAGTTACAGATTAAAAATATTGAAAAAGGAAAAGAAAAAGAAACTAATGTCGGAAGTATAATAATTAAAGGTAATGAGACTAATGAAATTAATATATTAAAAGAACTAAATTATCAAAAGTGGTATACTAAAGTAAATATAATTGTTAATAACGAATTTAGAATCACTTTAACAGCTTTAGTTGATAGTGGAGCTGATATGAATTGTATTTCAAGAAGGAATTATACCTACACAATATTATGAAAAAACTTCATATAGATTATCTACTGCCAGTGGTTCAAGGCTTATAATAAATTATAAACTATCAAATGTTCATATATGTAAAGAAAACTACTGTTTTAAAACTCAATTAATATTAGTAAAAAATCTAACTTCTCAAATCATATTAGGAACACCTTTTATTACTCAATTATATCCTATAACTATAAATAGCAATGGAATTATTACTAAAGTTTTAAATAAAGAAATTACATTTGAATTTGCTGAACCTGTTTTATCTAAACAAATAAATATTATAAATTTAAAAGAAAAACAAAAAGAATTTTTAGTGAATGAAATAAAAAATGAAAGAATAAAAGAACAATTAAAAGATAAAACTAATATAATTAAAATTAAAAATATTGAAGAAAAATTTATAAAAAATGTATGTGCTAATATACCCAATGTCTTTTGGCAAAGAAAACAACATATTGTAGAATTACCATATACAAAAGATTTTGATGAGAAAAATATACCAACAAAATCTAAGTCTATACATATGAATCAAGAATTAGAAGAACATTGTAAAAAAGAAATAAAGGATTTATTAGATAAGAAATTAATTAGACCATCTAAGTCTCCTTGGTCATGCTCTGCATTTTATGTAAATAATAGCGCTGAAATAGAAAGAGGTGCTCCAAGATTAGTAATAAACTATAAACCTTTGAATAAGGTTTTAGAATGGATAAGATATCCAATACCAAATAAGAGAGACTTATTAAAAAAGATATATGATGCTAAGATATTTTCTAAGTTTATCAGGATTCTGGCAGATTCAAATTTCTGAGAAGGATAAATATAAGACAGGATTTAATGTTCCATTTGGACATTACGAATGGAATGTAATGCCTTTTGGTTTAAAAAATGCTCCTTCTGAATTTCAGAATATTATGAATGATATTATTATTCCTATAGGAAATTTTTCAATAGTCTATATTGATGATGTTTTGATCTATTCTAACTCTTTAGAACAACATTTTAAGCATTTAAATATATTTTATGATACAATTCATAAGAATGGATTAGTAGTATCTCCTACTAAGATAAATCTATTTAAAACAGAGATAAGATTTTTAGGTCATGATATTAAACAAGGAACTATTATACCCATAAATAGAAGTCTAGACTTTTCTAATAAGTTTCCAGATGAAATCAAAGATAAGAAACAATTGCAGAGATTTTTAGGATGTTTAAATTATATACATGATTTCTTCAAAGATTTAGGAATTATATGTAAACCCTTATATAAAAGATTAAAAAAGAATCCTGAACCATGGACTCAAGAACATACTAATATTATCAAACATATTAAAACAAAAATAAAACAATTACCATGTTTAAATATTCCTCACCCTAACGCTAAATTAATAGTTGAAACTGATGCTAGTGATTTGGGATTTGGCGGAATATTAAAGCAATCTTTAGAAAATAATAAAGAACAATTAGTTAGATATTATTCTGGATCATGGAATGATACTCAAAAGAATTATTCAACTATATAAAAGGAAATTTTAAGTATTGTATTATGTATTAAAAAATTTGAAGATGATTTATATATGAAACCTTTTTTATTAAGAATTGATTGTTTATCTGCAAAACATATTTTAGAGAAAGATATAAAAAATTTAATTTCAAAACAAATATTTGCAAGATGGCAGGCATTATTAAGCAATTTTGATTTTCAAATTGAATTTATAAAAGGAGAAAATAATTCTTTACCTGATTTTTTATCGAGAGAATTTTTACAGGGAATATGAGTAAGGATTCTAAAAAGATTATTCTAACCAATCAGCCATCATCAAGTTCTTCCAGCTCTCTTGGAACTCCATTACCAATTAACAATAGATTTACTCCGTTATCTCCATTTTCATCAAGACCAAGATCTTCTACTCCTATATCTGTTAGACCACCTTATTCTTCGGTAATACAAACAAGAATATTACCACAATCTATTATCAATACAAATATCCAAAATACTCCTATAAAAAATTCTAATCCATCATCTTCTTCTGATTCTAGTTTTTATTCTATAAACCCAAATTCTAAGATTATAAAAATTTTAGAACCAATTGAAGAAGAGAAAGTTCTACATAGCTTTCTTACTCTTATAGACTTTCTATATCCCAGAAATTGTCATTTCTATGATGGTGAATACAAAACTATAGAATATTATCAAGCTATTCTTGTTGATACCGGATCTGTTGATATTCAACATATTCTTAATTCTCAAAATCACTCCAAAATTGATTATTCTAAAATAAAAATTAGAAAGGTCATTACTCTTGAAGAATGGAAATCAAAACCATTCGTTCAAAAAACCCTTTCTAATTTTCATTCCTATCCTCAATATAATTATTACGATTATCAAGAAGCTTGGGAAAAAGCTCTATTATTTAGAAATTTTAATCATTCCTGGTTCATATATTATGATGATCAATTTTCAAATAATTATCCAAGATGGTTTATTAAGTGGTTTAAATATATAGGGATTATTCCTGAGGCTTTCCCTAAAGATATCTCTATAGCCTATAATAAGTTTATAGATTATTTTAAACAAGAAGGAACCCCAGATTATGAATATACTCTCCAATTCATGACTATATTTCGAATTCCTTGGATTTTTTCTTGGACGTACCATTATCAAGCAAAACAAGACATTTCTCCTCCTCTTCTGTTAAGACATTACAGAAGTAAATGGTGGAACAAATTTTCAATAGAAAAAGCCAATGTTTCTTCGGTACAAAACTATTATAAGTCTATAACAAGTCAACATGAAAGATCTATCAAGTCTCCAGTAAATTTAAGCCTCAATACTTTTGAAGATCGAGATTATATTATCAGATTACAATCTTGTTCAACCCCCGAAGAGATTGTGACAGTTGTACACGAGAATTACGTCATCAATGACGTGGGCACATTTGATCATTCTAGAAACCCATGTTGTTCTAATACTTGTAATTGTTACAGAGTAATAGGAGACGAGAAATGATGAACATGGGCGAAAACCGTGCACAAAACGGAGTCCTGGATTGCCCGAAATCGAAAAACGAAGAAAAATCACTAAGTATTGGTCGATTGGATCCATCGCGGTACGCGATGGAGGGATTCAGAATCCTCCGCGGTACGCGATGCATGAAAGAAATTTGAGATCTCCGGATTTTTTCGCGGTACGCGAAGAATTTTTGGGCTTTTGGTCGCGGTACGCGACGGATGAGGCGGTGGAATGATCTGATCCTTTTAATCAGATTTCATGCAAGAAAGAAGTTTATTCTTCTTCTTCGTTTCTGCTTCATTTCCAGGCGAAAACACACACACTTTTCCCATCCAAACTCCAGTTTAAGCTTATCAGACGCCAAGGATCGTGCCACGGGTCGTGTATACAAGTTCTGATCGTTGTTTTATCCGTCAGATTAGGTAATGATTTGTTTTAACTTTCTAGTTTGATTTTGATTGATTAAATCTTGATTTTGAACGTAATGAGATAGTTAGGATTGTTGATTATTGCCTAGATGATGGCTAGGATTGATTATAAACAAAGAACACGAAGTTCTAACGGTTAAATCCTTGTTTTGATCCGTTGTAATGCCCGGTTTGCATGAAACCATACCCATGATTATAATGGTTTAATCCATTTGATTATAACAATGTAGGTGATTAGTTGGGTTAATCCTTGAAATGCAAGGTTAAATCCAAGTGTTTCAAACTAATCACAATCATTAACATACTCATTGGAACGATTATCTGATGTTTATGATAACAGTCAGATTAGTATGTTAAACTTGGTTATTATACCTCTTATGATACTACATTGTGATATTTCATGATATTTGGGTAATCAATAACAAGGATTGATCATTCCTAAGCCATTAAATTATCTAGAAACTGTTACAGTATCATAATCAACAACATTAACTATTTGGTTAATCTAAGATTATTCTGATTAATCAAGAGGGTCATCAACTTTGTATTAGGAATCTAATGCAATGTAGGTTCCTACATTATCATACATTGTATGATATAACATTAAATTAACTAATTACATAACTAATATCAGTTTGATGACTTTTAAGTCAATGTCTTTGACATTGAACGTTCAGAAAGATCTAATCAGTAAACTAGAACATAAATAACTCATTAAATATAAATAAATGCAGAATCACTTCTCTATTATCAGTTTTGAGATATTCTGCTACATCTGTACTACCAGGTGAGTTTCGTACGACCCCTTTTCTTTTTAATCTTTTATAAACATCGGGGTAGCGCTGTAAAACTTTTCAAAACTATATGATATGTATCACTGTTATCTGTGTGATTACATGTGATGGGTTGGAACTTGTGGATTTCATGGGATTTTTGCCCTGAGAACAGAACACTATCACAGAACTTAAGTCCTCATTTCTGAACTGTATCTAGTGAACCCATGTGGGGCCGAACGGGGAAACATTGATAGTACTATTGGCTGACCACCCATTTGCTGGGAGGATTGCATCTCCCCTTGTGTGAATGTTTGTTTCCTGTTTCCAAAACTTCTTAATGGTGTGATAGACATTAAGATAATGAGGCATTAAGATATGTACCGACGGGTAGTATCTTGTAGAACAATATCGTCAGAAAGGAACTAGATACGGGTCCCATGGTTATCTTGAACTGAACATTTTGTGAATTTATATTACATATCATATCATATCATATTGTGAAACTTGAACTGTATGAACTCACCAGCTTTGTGCTGACGTTTTCAAATCAAACCTTTTTGCAGGTAGACCGTGACTTCGAAAAGAATGCACCTCGCAAAAATTGTAGTTAAATAGGTTAATGTTGTAATGTAAATTGTAATAACGAAACCCTGTAATGTATTTATTTTAAGTTAATCTGTGTGCTTGTGATATCGGATCAAGTAAGTCACCCCTCACCTCGGAGACATCACCACTGTGCTTCCGCAACCGGTTCAGTGACATCATACATGAGGTGACGAGGGGTGGGGGTGTGACAGGGTGGTATCAGAGCCACAGGTTATAGAGAATTGGGTTGACTTAGAGACCTAGACTATAACCATAGGCTCGTATAGTAACACAGAGAGCACCGAACATTAATATTGAACAAAACTTGTTTTGAATTAAGCCAGGATAATCAGGTGGTACGAATTCCAGTTATGAGTGGCCAGCATAATTGAAATTTGCAACACGTGTGCATTCTAGTTTGATTTAATTCAAGCAAAACACTAACAATAGTAATGACGAATAGTTGTTCTAAGATAAGAGGAAGCATCATATCATGTACATATTAAATATTGTTATTTAATATTTATGTCATGATACTGATTAGAGATTTTTATTGTACAGCAATGGCAGATCGAGGCGAACAGTATCAGCTAGCTCCTCATGATATGAGGAATGGTACTCCGAGCTCTAGCTCAGCACCGGATTCAGATTCTTCGGAGGCATCGACTGCAGCCTCACGAGCTCCATCTGTAGTGCCACAGGCACAACCAGCATTACCACATTCACCATTAGAGCCTAGACCAGTTACACCACCACCACCAGCACTCCCTATTATACCTAGTCCTCCTCACTCACCTCTGGCTGATCCCTTTGCGGATCGGATGCAGAGTATATCACCTCCTAGAGTACCCGTTTGGGACGGGTTGCGGCGTATGCGGGGTCAAGCCCGCAAGACCACAGGACTACCTCCCCGGAAGCAGCTGGCTCCCAGGGACGAGTTTCATGCCACACACGAGATGGGAGAATCCTCCCATCAGGCAGAGCTGAGAGCACAGTTGCAGCAAGTTACTCAGAACTTGCAGGGGACACAGCAGAGTCTACAGCAGTGTCAGGCTACGGTTGAGGATACACGTATGACCATATTACAGATCCTCACTTCTCACTTGACTCTGATGGATCAAGTGAAGGCTTTAGACACCGACACTCGAGCATGGAGGACCGCGATTGATGATAGATTGAGGATGACTTGGGTACAGATTATGCTTGCTGCATTTTGGCGGCAAGTGGCATGGATGACTGAGGGATGGAGTTGGGTGAGAGAGAGAGCGACAGAGTTTTTGGCATGGTTTGGAGTGGCGAGTACCGAGACCAGGATGATGATCCTGGCAGTAGTCATGGCAATAGTGGCCATGATACTTTCTTTCTTATCATACTTTATGCGATGAGTATGTACAGAAGATCATTCTGGGATCTTTAGATCATCAGTGTATAGATGGGGGAGTTTCCTTTTCTGTTCTTTTCTTTCTTTGGTTGTAGTGTCTTGTGTTGTTTTGGTAGTCTGTATAAAACAAATAATGATAGTGATGAAATAAAATGGGTGTTTTGTGTATCGATCTGTGCAATGTACTATTTGGGTGTTGTGTGAACTATGATCATATCAATACGAAAACATATCAATATCAGAACATATCAATACGAAAACATATCAATATCAGAACATATCAATACGAAAACATATCAATGTCAGAACGTATCAAAGTCCCTTGTGGCAACGTATCAAAGTCCCTTGTGGCAACGTATCAAAGTCCCTTGTGGCAACGTATCAAAGTCCCTTGTGGCAACGTATCAAAGTCCCTTGTGGCAACGTATCAAAGTCCCTTGTGGCAACGTATCAAAGTCCCTTGTGGCAACGTATCAAAGTCCCTTGTGGCAACGTATCAAAGTCCCTTGTGGCAACGTATCAAAGTCCCTTGTGGCAACGTATCAAAGTCCCTTGTGGCAACATATCAAAGTCCCTTGTGGCAACGTATCAAAGTCCCTTGTGGCAACCTATCAAAGTCCCTTGTGGCAACGTATCAAAGTCCCTTGTGGCAACGTATCAAAGTCCCTTGTGGCAACATATCAAAGTCCCTTGTGGCAACGTATCAAAGTCCCTTGTGGAAACATTTCAAGGTCCTGAGTGATCATATATCAAAAACATGGTTAAAAACATATCTTTTGCTGAAATACAGTACGGGAGCAATACTGTATGCAAATATATCTATTACTAAAATACAGTACGAGAGCCATACTGTACGAGAACATATCTAAACGAGAACATATCTATTGTTTGTATGAGAACAAATCTAGTACATGAACTGAGAACATATCATGGAACATGTATGAGAACGTATATCTGTATGGGAACATATCAATGTGAGAACTTATCAATGTCCTGAATCTGAATTTATCAAAAACAAGGGTAATCAAATATTTATATCACAGTACTGTGAGCTGTGAAATATTTTAACATGTTTTTGAATTAACAGGACTGAGTATAACTACGAATATCTGTGTGATCTGTGTGTACTGAAATCATGTCTGAACTAAATTCATGTAGTTATACTGTATTTCTTATCTTCACATTTCAATATAAATTTTCAGTGTAACTGAATATGATTGGATTTATGTGATAAAACGGGTTATATCTTTAATGTTCTTGAACTGACCTGAGTTTTGTCTGCTTGTGAGCAGAATAATGGCTCCTAAACGAGGTCGACCAGCTAAGAGAACTACTCAGAACATTACAAACCCTGAACAGAATCAAATTCCACCTTTGAATGTTGAATCAAATTCGGATCCGCATGTTAATCCGGAAGCGAATGTGGTTCCACCTAGGAACTTGGAAACGAATACTACTCCACCAGTGAACCCTGGAGCAGGCATTGTTCCACCTGCTGGTACAAGCGGATCTGAAACAAACGAAGCTATGATAGCACGAATTGTGCGTGAACAATTATCTGCTTGTGGTGTTCTGTTACAACACCAACCACATATCACCGCAGGTTCGGGTGGGGAACACGATCATACTGAACATAATGCTACTGGTGGTCACGCTGAAACTCATACTACCACCGGTGCAACAATCACAAAAACAATTGTTCCTGATCCACCACAGCAAGGATGTACATATAAGTACTTTGCTTCCTGTAACCCTCCTACTTTCACTGGCAAGGAAGGAGCGGCTGGTCTTTTAAGGTGGATCGAGGAGATGGAAACCAAACTCAAAATCAGTCAGTGTTTGGAGGAGCATAAGGTGTCTTATGCTGCCTGTTCTCTGAAAGACTCAGCTTTGACCTGGTGGAATACCCAGGCCAAGACTTTGGGTTCAGCCACAGTTGACTCGATGGGCTGGAATGATTTCAAAACTCTGATTAGATCAGAGTACTGTCCCATCACTGAAATTCAAAAACTCCAGGAGGAATTCTGGAATCACTCCATGATCGGTGCTGATTGTCTAGCATATACCGATCGTTTTCATGAACTCACTTGCTTGCTTCCCGATATGTTTCCTACGGAAGCAGCCTTAATCGAGAAGTACATTAAAGGTTTGATTCCCCAGATTCGGGGAATGGTAACTGCAGCTGAACCTACAACTCTGAAACATGCAATTCTGTTAACCACTAAGCTTACCAATGAGGCGGTAAGGAGTGGTACTTTGTTGTTGAAACCTCCGACGGCTCACAGCCGTAGTGATATCGGTACCTCGAATGTTTCAAAAGGTACTAAACGAAAGTGGTTTGGCAAAGTCAAGGCGAAAGCTCCGGCTGAGATCACCCAGAGCAAGCCAACTACGAAAAACTATGGTGCTGCAATTCCGGAGAGGAAAGTTTATACTGGGCAGGCGCCCAAATGCAATAAGTGTCCTTTCCATCACACAGGACCATGTCCTGTTTGTGCCAATTGTAACCGAGTAGGACACTACTCTAAATATTGCAACTTTCCTGCTCAACCATCAAACCAAGCACCACAACAAACCACTCAAAACAATCGATCATGTTACAAATGTGGGAACCCTAATCATTTCATGAAAAATTGTCCAAACAACAACAACACCAATCAAGAGAATGAAGCTAGGGGGAGAGCTTTTCAGATTGGTGCTACCAAAGCAAGACATGATGCAAACATTGTCACTGGTACGTTTCTTCTCAATAATCTATACGCATCAGTTCTGTTTGATACAGGAGCAGATAAGAGCTTTATCTCATCTGAATTTGCATCATTACTTTCGTTACCTACGGTAGATCTAGAAAGTCTTTATGTTATTGAACTTGCTAACGGCAAGCTGATCAAAACAAACAATGTTATTCAAGGATGTTCCTTGAATTTGAATGATCATCTTTTCAATATTGATTTACTTCCTATTGAGCTTGGGAGCTTTGATGTCGTTGTTGGTATGGACTGGCTTTCTAATAACCAAGCGGAAGTTGTGTGTCAAAACAAGGTGATCCGTATTCCATTACCTAACGGTAATACACTAATAGTTCAAGGAGAACAAGCAGGTAGAAAACTTGGTATCATATCTTGTATGCAAGCTCAGAAGTTCTTAAGGAAAGGCTGTTATGCTTTCCTAGCACATGTGATTGAGCACAATTCTTCACCCAAACAAATCACAGATATCCCAGTAGTCAAGGATTTTCCTGAAGTTTTTCCTGAGGATATATCAGGATTACCCCCAGTAAGACAAGTTGAATTTCGAATCGACTTGATTCCAGGTGCAGCACCTGTTGCTAAAGCCCCGTATCGGCTTGCGCCATCCGAAATGCAAGAGCTTTCAGGTCAATTGCAAGAACTGTTAGACAAAGGTTTTATCAGACCTAGTTTCTCACCCTGGGGAGCACCTATTCTTTTTGTGAAAAAGAAGGATGGTTCATTCAGGATGTGTATTGACTACAGGGAACTCAATAAACTGACAATCAAGAACCGCTATCCACTACCTCGTATCGATGACCTATTTGATCAATTACAAGGTGCTACTTATTTTTCAAAAATCGATTTAAGATCTGGATATCATCAGTTGCGTGTTCATGAGGATGACGTTCCAAAAACTGCTTTTCGAACTCGATACGGACATTACGAATTTTTAGTAATGCCGTTTGGTTTAACCAATGCACCTGCAGTTTTTATGGATCTTATGAATCGAGTATGTAGACCTTATCTGGATAAGTTTGTGATTGTGTTTATTGATGATATTCTTATTTATTCTCGAAACCAACAAGAACATGCTCAACACTTGAAATTAATTCTAGAACTTTTGGCACGTGAAAAATTATATGCCAAGTTCTCCAAGTGTGAGTTCTGGTTACGAGAAGTTCAATTTCTTGGTCATGTAGTAAATCAAAACGGTATTCAAGTGGATCCCAGTAAGATTCAGGCGGTGAAACAATGGGAGACACCACGAACCCCGACTGAAATACGTCAATTCTTGGGGTTGGCAGGTTATTATCGTCGGTTTATCAAGAACTTTTCAAAGATAGCCTTGCCACTGACTACATTGACACAGAAAAATCAACCGTTTATATGGAATTCTCAACAGGAGGAGGCGTTCCAACTGTTGAAACACAAACTCTGTAATGCACCTATCTTGGCACTACCGGAAGGTACTGATAACTTCACAGTGTATTGTGATGCTTCACGTCAAGGTCTTGGTTGTGTTCTAATGCAGAAGGATAAGGTAATTGCTTACGCTTCTCGGCAGTTGAAAGTACATGAGAAGAATTATACCACTCATGATCTGGAACTTGGTGCAGTGGTGTTTGCACTTAAGATTTGGAGGCATTATCTATACGGAACTAAGTGTATTATATACACTGATCACAAAAGTCTCCAACACATTCTAGATCAGAAAATGTTGAACATGCGACAGAGGCGATGGGTTGAACTGTTGAACGATTACGACTGTGAGATTCGTTATCACCCAGGCAAAGCAAATGTTGTAGCTGATGCTTTAAGTCGCAAGGAACGAGTCAAGCCTTTACGTGTGAAAGCGTTAGGTATGACTATTCAAACTAGTCTAATTCCTCAAATTAAAGAAGCTCAACAACAAGCTTTACAAGCAACGAACTATTCTGCTGAGGGACTGAGAGGATTAGATAAGAAACTCGATACTAAGGCTGATAGACTGTTGTATTTCAAAGACCGAATGTGGGTTCCTCTATTCGGTAAATCTCGAACAATTATCTTGGATGAGGCGCACAAATCCAGGTATTCTGTTCATCCAGGTGCTGATAAAATGTATAAAGATCTTAAAGATTTTTACTGGTGGCCTGGAATGAAGAAACACATAGCTGAATACGTGGATCGATGTTTAACATGTCTCAAAGTTAAGGCTGAACATCAACGACCTTCTGGGTTATTGCAACAACCTGAGATTCCCATGTGGAAATGGGACCAGATCTCTATGGATTTCATTACTAAATTACCCAGAACATCACGTAATCATGATTCTATATGGGTTATCGTTGATCGCCTTACGAAATCTGCGCATTTCTTACCCATCCGAGAAGATTATTCTATGGATCGACTCGCTAAACTTTATGTTAATGAGATTGTATCTCGACATGGAGTACCGATCTCTATCATTTCTGACAGAGATAGTCGATTTATGTCACGATTTTGGCAAACTCTTCAGAATGCTCTGGGCACACAAATCAATATGAGCACAGCTTATCATCCACAAACTGACGGGCAGACTGAACGAACAAATCAAACTCTTGAAGACATGCTCAGAAGCTGTGTGATTGATTTTGGAGGTAGCTGGGATATTCATCTTCCACTTGTTGAATCTCATACAATAACAGCTACCATACCAGTATTCAATGCGCTCCATTCGAAGCACTTTATGGACGGAAGTGTAGATCACCTATCTGTTGGTCAGAGATAGGTGAAAGTCAAATCATCGGCCCAGAGTTCATTCAGGAAACAACGGATAAGATCGCACTCATTCAGGAACGAATCAAAGCTGCTCGCGATCGTCAAAAGAGTTATGCTGATAATCGCCGTAGACCACTCGAATTTAAAGTAGGTGATCGGGTAATGTTAAAAGTATCACCTTGGAAAGGCATTTTCAGATTTGGAAAGAGAGGTAAACTTTCACCAAGATTTGTAGGGCCGTTTAAAATTCTTGAACGAATTGGATCAGTAGCCTACAGACTTGAATTACCTCTTGAACTCAGCAACATTCACGATATCTTTCATGTATCTAATCTGAAAAAGTGCTTAATTGATGAATCATTGATCGTACCTCTCGAAGAGATTCATATTGACGAAAAACTTCAGTTCAGTGAAGAACCAGTAGAGGTAATGGATCGAGAAACGAAAGTGTTAAAACGTAGCCGCATACCAATTGTTAAAGTGCGGTGGAACTCGCAGCGAGGACCTGAATATACGTGGGAACGTGAAGATCAAATGAAATCAAATTACCCACATTTATTCTCATAAACGATGGTCATAATATAAGTCTTCACTAAATTTCGGGACGAAATTTCTCTAACAGGAGGAGACTGTGACAGTTGTACACGAGAATTACGTCATCAATGACGTGGGCACATTTGATCATTCTAGAAACCCATGTTGTTCTAATACTTGTAATTGTTACAGAGTAATAGTAGACGAGAAATGATGAACGTGGGCGAAAACCGTGCACAAAACGGAGTCCTGGATTGCCCGAAATCGAAAAACGAAGAAAAATCACTAAGTATTGGTCGATTGGATCCATCGCGGTACGCGATGGAGAAATTCAGAATCCTCCGCGGTACGCGATGCATGAAAGAAATTTGAGATCTCCGGATTTCTTCGCGGTACGCGAAGAATTTTTGGGCTTTTGGTCGCGGTACGCGACGGATGAGGCGGTGGAATGATCTGATCCTTTTAATCAGATTTCATGCAAGAAAGAAGTTTATTCTTCTTCTTCGTTTCTGCTTCATTTCCAGGCGAAAACACACACACTTTTCCCATCCAAACTCCAGTTTAAGCTTATCAGACGCCAAGGATCGTGCCACGGGTCGTGTATACAAGTTCTGATCGTTGTTTTATCCGTCAGATTAGGTAATGATTTGTTTCAACTTTCTAGTTTGATTTTGATTGATTAAATCTTGATTTTGAACGTAATGAGATAGTTAGGATTGTTGATTATTGCCTAGATGATGGCTAGGATTGATTATAAACAAAGAACACGAAGTTCTAACGGTTAAATCCTTGTTTTGATCCGTTGTAATGCCCGGTTTGCATGAAACCATACCCATGATTATAATGGTTTAATCCATTTGATTATAACAATGTAGGTGATTAGTTGGGTTAATCCTTGAAATGCAAGGTTAAATCCAAGTGTTTCAAACTAATCACAATCATTAACATACTCATTGGAACGATTATCTGATGTTTATGATAACAGTCAGATTAGTATGTTAAACTTGGTTATTATACCTCTTATGATACTACATTGTGATATTTCATGATATTTGGGTAATCAATAACAAGGATTGATCATTCCTAAGCCATTAAATTATCTAGAAACTGTTACAGTATCATAATCAACAACATTAACTATTTGGTTAATCTAAGATTATTCTGATTAATCAAGAGGGTCATCAACTTTGTATTAGGAATCTAATGCAATGTAGGTTCCTACATTATCATACATTGTATGATATAACATTAAATTAACTAATTACATAACTAATATCAGTTTGATGACTTTTAAGTCAATGTCTTTGACATTGAACGTTCAGAAAGATCTAATCAGTAAACTAGAACATAAATAACTCATTAAATATAAATAAATGCAGAATCACTTCTCTATTATCAGTTTTGAGATATTCTGCTACATCTGTACTACCAGGTGAGTTTCGTACGACCCCTTTTCTTTTTAATCTTTTATAAACATCGGGGTAGCGCTGTAAAACTTTTCAAAACTATATGATATGTATCACTGTTATCTGTGTGATTACATGTGATGGGTTGGAACTTGTGGATTTCATGGGATTTTTGCCCTGAGAACAGAACACTATCACAGAACTTAAGTCCTCATTTCTGAACTGTATCTAGTGAACCCATGTGGGGCCGAACGGGGAAACATTGATAGTACTATTGGCTGACCACCCATTTGCTGGGAGGATTGCATCTCCCCTTGTGTGAATGTTTGTTTCCTGTTTCCAAAACTTCTTAATGGTGTGATAGACATTAAGATAATGAGGCATTAAGATATGTACCGACGGGTAGTATCTTGTAGAACAATATCGTCTGAAAGGAACTAGATACGGGTCCCATGGTTATCTTGAACTGAACATTTTGTGAATTTATATTACATATCATATCATATCATATTGTGAAACTTGAACTGTATGAACTCACCAGCTTTGTGCTGACGTTTTCAAATCAAACCTTTTTGCAGGTAGACCGTGACTTCGAAAAGAATGCACCTCACAAAAATTGTAGTTAAATAGGTTAATGTTGTAATGTAAATTGTAATAACGAAACCTTGTAATGTATTTATTTTAAGTTAATCTGTGTGCTTGTGATATCGGATCAAGTAAGTCACCCCTCACCTCGGAGACATCACCACTGTGCTTCCGCAACCGGTTCAGTGACATCATACATGAGGTGACGAGGGGTGGGGGTGTGACAGGGTGGTATCAGAGCCACAGGTTATAGAGAATTGGGTTGACTTAAAGACCTAGACTATAACCATAGGCTCGTATAGTAACACAGAGAGCACCGAACATTAATATTGAACAAAACTTGTTTTGAATTAAGCCAGGATAATCAGGTGGTACGAATTCCAGTTATGAGTGGCCAGCATAACTGAAATTTGCAACACATGTGCATTCTAGTTTGATTTAATTCAAGCAAAACACTAACAATAGTAATGACGAATAGTTGTTCTAAGATAAGAGGAAGCATCATATCATGTACATATTAAATATTGTTATTTAATATTTATGTCATGATACTGATTAGAGATTTTTATTGTACAGCAATGGCAGATCGAGGCGAACAGTATCAGCTAGCTCCTCATGATATGAGGAATGGTACTCCGAGCTCTAGCTCAGCACCGGATTCAGATTCTTCGGAGGCATCGACTGCAGCCTCACGAGCTCCATCTGTAGTGCCACAGGCACAACCAGCATTACCACATTCACCATTAGAGCCTAGACCAGTTACACCACCACCACCAGCACTCCCTATTATACCTAGTCCTCCTCACTCACCTCTGGCTGATCCCGTTGCGGATCGGATGCAGAGTATATCACCTCCTAGAGTACCCGTTTGGGATGATCCGTTTCTAATAAGGGTTAATCTCAATTATTGTCCGAGACTCGATTTTCAAAGATGTGACTCGATTTTCAAAAATGTGACATTCATCTCAATTATTGTCCAGAAGAGTCCAAGACGGCGATTTTCAAAATTGAGCAATTATTGTCAAGAAGAGTCCAAGACGCGATTTTCAAAGATATGACATTTTTGTCAAAGTAGCCAGTCACTCTGCCAAACTTGCCAAACTTTAATAAAGACGATATTAATTATTCTGCAACGAGACAATTTACTCTTCTCAATGGCCGACAAGATTCAATTATATTCTAACTCTGAAGGCTCTATAAATTGAAGGCTCTATTGTATTAAGATTCATTCGAAAATTTACTTAGAATTAAATGTATGAAAAAACCCTCTCCTCAAAAACTTGTATTATCAACCACCCAATGTTCAAAATCTTTAGATTTTCAAGTTATTATTGCTCCACCCAATTGTAAGGAAATCATTTGTAATTCTGATATTCAAGAAATAAATCAAGGTATTATTTAAATATGAGTTGTTTAATTTATGTTTCTGCCATATTGCTATATTGTTTGTTATTTAAATCTTCATGCTCTCGATCCGATCCTTATTGGTATCAGAGCCATGATTCAAGTGATATTATGTCTAAATACTCAAATTAATTATTTGTAAATGTTATAATGGAAAAATTTATTGAAAAAACAACGTCATATTTTGAATATTTAGAACTATGCTGTTTTGGCAAGTCCTATCGGCTAGACGGTTGGATTAGCGTAAGGCTCCAAGTGTGACAATTGCAGGTAAAGATTACGTCATCAATGACGTTCACACGTTTGGTTGTTCTAGAAATCCGCGCGAAATTGATGATTGTAATTATTGCAGGTTTAAAGTATGCGAGAAATCGAGAACATAGGAGAAAACGGATCGCGAAACGGAGTTACGGATTGTCCGGAATCGCGAAACGAAGAAAATTTCAAAATATTACAAAAATGAGCTCGTCGCGGTACGCGACACTTATGTGGCTGTCTGTCGCGATACGCGATGAATTAAATATCTGATTTTGTTCCGAGATCCGTCGCGTTACGCGACGGCCCTGTTGATTCTTGTCGCGGTACGCGACGAGTATGGCGGTGTAAATGGATCAGATAGATAATCAGATTGCATGAAAATATTTCTCTTCTTCTTCACTTTTGTTCGAACCAAACGACCTGTACCTCATTTTTTCAACTTTTGTCCATCAAAACCCAAATCTAAACCCACCACAACTACCAGAACGAACCGGTCATCGTAGATACACGTTCTGATCGTATTTCTGTCCGTTAAACCGCTCGTTTCAGGTAACTATCCGTTTAACCTTTTGGTTTAGTTTTGATTGATTAAATCTTGATTTTGAACGTAATGATCTAGTTAGGGTTGTTGATTATTGATTATATGATAGCTAGGAATGATTTTTAACGGATAACTTGACAGGTTAACGGGTAATTATCTGTTTTGATCCGTTATAATGCCCGGTTTCCACCAAATCATAACAATGATTATAATGGTTTAAACCATTTAATTATGACAATGTAGGTGATTATTTTGGTTAATCTTTGAAATGCAAGGTTAATCCCAGGCATTTCAAACTAATCACAATCATTAACCTACCCATTGGAATAACTGTCTGGTGTTTATGATAACAGTCAGATTAGTATTTTAAACATGATTGTTTAACATATTCCAATGTCACATTGTTATGTTTTGTGATATCTGGATAACCAGTAACCAGAATTAATCATTCCTAAGCTGTGATTTCATCTGAAAACTGTTTCAGGAGCATAATCAACAACATTACCTAACTGGTTAATCAGAGATTATTTTGATTAATCAAGCATGTCATCAACTTCATATTAGGTATCTAAATCAGTCTAGGTACCTACATTATCATACATTGTATGATATTAGATTCAATAACTAATTAAACACCGAATATCGGTTTGATGATTTTTCATTACAATGTCTATGACATTGAACGTTCAAACAGATTTAATCAGCAGGTTAGAACATAAATCATTAATCAAATATAACCTAATGCAGATTTACATTATTAGCACCAGTTACGCGAGGTCTTAGCACTTATCTAAACTCAGGTGAGTTTCGTACCACCCCTGTTCTTTTAATGTTGTATAAACATCGGGGTATAACTGCTAAACTTTTCTTGATCATATGATATGTGTCACTGTTATCTGCGTGATTTCATGTGATTAACTGAATTTGTGGATTTCATGGGATTGTTGCCGTTAGTATCTCTATCATGATATCAAAGTCCTCATTCTTGAACTGTATCTAGTGAACCCATGTGTGGCCGAGCAGAAAACATTGATAGTACTATCGGTTGACACCCCATTCACTGGGAGGATTGCATCTCCCCTGGTGTGAATGTTTGTTATCTGTTTCCTGAACTTCTTAATGGTGTGATAGACATTAAGATAATGAGGCAATAAGATATGTACCGACGGGTAATATCGAGAACTGAACATATCGTCCGAAAGGAACTAGATACGGGTCCCATGGTTATCCGGAACTGTGAACATGTATTTGAACTTAACTGTCATATCATATGATTTAACTAAACTGTATGAACTCACCAGCTTTGTGCTGATGTTTTCGAAACTAAAACTTTTGCAGGCAATCAAGGACAACGGTGAGGATGCACTCACAGCACTAGCAATAACTGTAATTAAATAACTTGTAATATGTATAAACTGTAATAATATTTGTAACCACGAACCTTGTAATGTAAGTTTTACTTTTCGTAATCTGTGTGCTATGATGATACCGGATCAAGTAAGTCACCCCTCATGCTCTGAGACATCACCACTATGCTTCCGCTACCCTTTTGATGACATCATTCTCAGGTGAAGAGAGATGGGGGTGTGACAGGGTGGTATCAGAGCCACAGGTTATAGAGAATTAGGTTGACTTAGAAACCTAGACTATAACCATAGGTTCGTATAGTAACACAGAGAGCACCGAACATTAATATTGAACAAAACTTGTTTTGAATTAAACCAGGATAATCAGGTGGTACAAATTCCAGTTATGAGTGGCCAGCATAACTGAAATTTGCAACACGTGTGCATTCTAGTTTGATTTAATTCAAGCAAAACACTAACAATTCTAAAGACTAATAGTTGCTTTGAGATAGGAAGAGATATCATATCATGTTTGTATTGAATATTATTATTCAATGTTTATTTCATGATACTGATCTAGAACTTTGTTTATTCAGCAATGGCGAACCCGGGAGAAAACTATATTTACCAGAGATTCCCTTACATCATCATTGACGACACACCCAGTGACAGCTCGGGATCGAGCTCGGGTGTAGTACCATCTCATGCGTCTTCTGTATCATCTCAGGTGGGACCACAGCTACCAGCTACACCACCCGGATCTCCTTTTGTACCACCACTACCGCCCGGATCTCCGTTTATACCACCACCACCACCGGGATCCCCACCGGTGCACAGTCCACCCCACTCACCGCTGGCCGACGCTTCGGCCATGAGGAGGCAGAGCTCCTCACCACACAGAGCCCCGGCATGGGACGGGCTCAGGCGTATGCGGGGCCAGGCCCGCAAGACTACGGGACTACCTCCACGACGCCCTATGGCTCCACGGGACGAGCCAGCACCAGTACACGAGGTGGGAGAATCCTCCCACCAGGCTGAGCTTCGGGCTCAGGTACAGCAGGTATCTCAGGACCTGCTGGGCCTCCGACAGGATCTGCAGCAGCAACATGTCACGATGGAGGACACCCGTAACACGGTGTTGGAGATTCTCACGTCTCACCTGGCTCTTATGGAGCATGTGACTACTCAGGGTGCGGACACCCTAGCCTGGAGGGCGACCATTGAGGATCGCCTTCGGAGGACCTGGTGGAGGGAGATGATTGCTGCATGTAAGCAGCGGGTGGCAGCCTTTGGGGAAAGGCTGCAGGGACTGATCTGGATGCTAGGTACGCTGAGCACCGAGGCTAGACTTATCTGGTTAGCTATAGTACTTGCTACTATAGCTATAGTGCTAGCCTGTTTACCGTATTTCTTACGGTAAGTCAGATCAGTTGACCCACATTTTTGGGATTTTCATTGTACATCTCATAGACGGATAGGTTGTTTGTATGGATGTATTATGAGGGCACTCTTTGTATCATAAACTTTATGGTTCTATAATAACAGTGTTGTTTTAATCAAACGTTTGTTTCTGTATATCTGTTGTATGTTATGTGAACACTATATCTATATCAGTATGAGAACGTATCTATGAACATATCAGTATGAGAACGTATCTATGAACATATCAGTATGAGAACGTATCTATGAACATATCAGTATGAGAACGTATCTATGAACATATCAGTATGAGAACGTATCTATGAACATATCAGTATGAGAACGTATCTATGAACATATCAGTATGAGAACGTATCTAACTGAAAACATATTGCGCTGATATACAGTACGAGAGCCATACTGTATGCGAATATGTCGAACTAAAAATATATATATTGTGCGAAAATACAGTACGAGGGCAATACTGTATGCAAATATATCTAACTGAAAATATATTGCGCTGATATACAGTACGAGAGCCATACTGTATGCGAATATATTTAACTAAAAACATATATTGCGCGAAAATACAGTACGAGAGCCATACTGTATGCGAATATATTAACTAAAAGTACAGTACGAGAGCCATACTGTACGAGAACATATCTAAACGAGAACGTATCTGTAATGTGAACGAGAACATATCTAAACGAGAACATATCTAACGAGAACATATCAGTAACTAAAGTATAGTACGAGAGCCATACTATACGAGAACATATCAGTTACTAAAAGTACAGTACGAGAGCCATACTGTACGAGAACATATCTAAACGAGAACGTATCTGTAATGTGAACGAGAACATAACTAATGAGAACATATCTGTAATTAAAGTACAGTACGAGAGCCATACTGTACGAGAACATGTGAACATATTTGTTGTTGTGTGAGAACATATCTAGTACATGAACTGAGAACATATCAGAGGACTTGTGTGAGAACATATCCTAGTCCTGTATGAACATATCTCTAAAAACATGTATTGCGAGGCAATGAGTTGGGTTATACTCTACACATGTTTTGAAATAACAGGACTAAGTATAACTACGAATATCTGAATGACTAGTGTGAATTGAGAACGTATCTGGATCTTTTCAATGTAGTTATACTTGAATACTTAAATGATCACATTTCAACATGAAATTGTCAGCATGTCTGAACATGGTTGAGTTATGTGATTAAAAAGGGTTATATTTTTAATATTCTTGAACTGACCTGAGTTTGTCTGCATGTGAGCAGAACTATGGCTCCGAAAAGAGGTCGTCCAGCTAAGAAAGCTACTGAGAATATTACTTCCCCTGAACCGAATCCAGTTCCACCACCTGTTTCTGAAACAAATACCGTTCCTCTGGTGAACCAGGACCCAAACCCGACACTAACAGCAGCTCCTAGTGGGTCGGTATTGAATGAAGCAGCTATAGCCCGAATCGTAAAGGAACAGCTATCGGCTGCTGGCATTGTAATACCACCACAGCCACATGTCACTTCGGGGTCTGGTCATGTGGAACATAATGCCACAGGTGGACACGTTGAAACTGTTCATACCACAGGCACAACTACTACTGCTCCTGATCCACCACGACAGGGATGTACGTATAAATACTTTGCTTCCTGTAACCCACCTACTTTCACAGGTAGGGAAGGAGCGGCTGGACTCCTTAGGTGGATCGAGGAGATGGAAACAAAACTGAAAATCAGCCAGTGTCTGGAGGAGCATAAGGTGTCTTATGCTGCCTGTTCTTTGAAAGAATCAGCTCTTACCTGGTGGAATACCCAGGCTAAAACTTTGGGTTCTGTTACAGTTGATTCTATGGGCTGGAATGAATTTAAAACTCTGATTATGTCAGAGTACTGCCCAATCACTGAAATCCAAAAACTTCAGGAAGAATTCTGGAGTCACTCAATGGTCGGTGCTGATTGTTTAGCCTACACCGATCGTTTTCATGAACTTACTTGTCTACTTCCCAATATGTTTCCAACTGAGGCAGCATTGATTGAGAAGTATATCAAAGGGTTGGTTCCCCAGATTCGGGGAAATGTAACTGCTGCTGAACCCACAACCCTCAAAAGAACCATTCTGTTGACCACCAAGCTTACCGATGAGGCGGTAAGAAGTGGTACATTGATCTCAAAATCTCAAACGGCTGTGAGCCGTAGTGAAGCTGGTACCTCGAACGTTTCTAAAGGTACCAAACGTAAATGGTTTGGCAAGTCCAAGACCAAAGCTCCAGCTGAAACCAGTCAGAACAAACCAACCGTGAAAAACTATGGAGCGGCGGTACCGGAGAGGAAAGTTTACACTGGGCCGGCGCCCAAATGTGATAGGTGTCCCTACCATCACACAGGACCATGTCCTGTTTGTGCAAAATGTAATCGGGTAGGACACTATGCTAAATACTGCAACTTTCCTGCTCGTCAACCAAACCAAGCTCCACGACCCACTGCTCAAACGAACCGGTCATGTTACACTTGTGGAAGCCCTGATCACCTCATGCGCAATTGTCCAACCAATAACACCAATCCAGGGAATCAAGCTAGGGGCAGAGCTTTTCAGATTGGTGCAGCCGAGGCAAGACATGATGCAAACATTGTCACTGGTACGTTCCTTCTCAATAATCTTTATGCATCAGTTTTATTTGACACAGGAGCAGATAAGAGTTTTATTTCTCCTGAATTTGCATCATTACTTTCATTGCCTACGGTAGAACTAGAAACTCCTTATGTCATTGAACTTGCAAATGGCAAGATGATCAAAACTAGCAGTGTTATTCAAGGATGTTCCTTGAATCTGAATGATCACCTTTTCTGTATCGACTTACTTCCTATTGAGCTTGGTAGCTTTGATGTCGTGGTAGGCATGAATTGGCTTTCTGATAACCAAGCGGAAGTTGTATGTCAAACTAAGGTGATCCGTATTCCATTACCTAACGGTAATACACTGGTAGTTCAAGGAGAACGAGCCGGTAGAAAACTTGGTCTCATATCTTGTATGCGGGCTCAGAAATTTTTAAGGAAAGGCTGTTATGCTTTCCTGGCACACGTGACCGAGCACAATTCTTCACCTACACGTATCACTGATATCCCAGTAGTCAAAGATTTTCCTGAAGTTTTTCCTGAAGATATATCAGGATTACCCCCAACAAGACAGGTTGAATTTCGTATTGACTTGATTCCTGGCGCTGCACCTGTTGCTAAAGCCCCGTATCGGCTTGCGCCATCTGAAATGCAAGAACTTTCAGGTCAATTACAGGAACTTCTTGATAAAGGTTTCATTCGACCCAGTTTTTCACCCTGGGGAGCACCAATTCTTTTTGTGAAAAAGAAAGATGGATCATTCAGGATGTGTATCGACTACAGGGAACTCAATAAACTGACAATCAAGAACCGTTATCCATTACCTCGTATTGATGATCTGTTTGATCAGTTGCAAGGTGCTACATATTTCTCAAAAATTGATTTGAGGTCCGGATATCATCAGTTGCGAATCCATGACAATGATGTTCCAAAAACTGCTTTCCGAACCCGGTACGGACATTACGAGTTTTTAGTAATGCCGTTTGGTTTAACCAATGCACCTGCAGTTTTTATGGATCTGATGAACCGAGTATGTAGACCTTATCTGGATAAGTTTGTGATTGTATTTATTGATGATATTCTCATTTATTCCCGGAACCAGCAGGAACATGCCCAACATCTGAAACTCATCTTAGAACTTCTAGCACGTGAACAGCTATATGCCAAATTTTCCAAGTGTGAATTTTGGTTACGAGAAGTTCAGTTTCTGGGGCATGTTGTGAATGAGAATGGTATTCAAGTGGATCCCAGTAAGATCAAAGCGGTAGAACAATGGGAGACACCCCGAACCCCGACTGAAATACGTCAATTCTTGGGGTTGGCAGGTTATTATCGTCGATTTATCAAGAACTTTTCAAAAATCGCTCTGCCACTTACCACTTTGACTCAGAAGAACCAACCGTTTATATGGGGTTCCCAACAGGAGGAGGCTTTCCAACTGTTGAAACATAAACTCTGTAATGCACCTATCTTAGCACTACCGGAAGGTACAGATAACTTCACGGTTTATTGTGATGCTTCCCGTCAGGGACTTGGGTGTGTTTTAATGCAGAACGATAAGGTGATCGCTTACGCTTCTCGGCAGTTGAAAGTACACGAGAAGAACTATACCACTCATGATCTAGAACTTGGTGCAGTTGTGTTT
This sequence comes from Mikania micrantha, assembly GCA_009363875.1. Taxonomy (NCBI): domain Eukaryota; kingdom Viridiplantae; phylum Streptophyta; class Magnoliopsida; order Asterales; family Asteraceae; genus Mikania; species Mikania micrantha. The sequence continues at coordinate 16,623,744 of CM018691.1, forward strand.
GCACTCAAGATTTGGAGACATTATCTGTACGGAACCAAGTGTATTATGTACACGGATCACAAAAGTCTCCAACATATTCTAGATCAGAAAATGTTGAACATGCGACAAAGGCGATGGGTTGAACTCTTGAACGATTATGATTGTGAAATCCGTTATCACCCAGGAAAGGCAAATGTTGTGGCCGATGCCTTGAGTCGCAAGGAACGGGTCAAACCCCTACGTGTGAGAGCGTTAGGTTTGACTATCCAAACTAGTCTAATTCCTCAGATTAGAAATGCTCAGCAACAAGCTTTACAAACAACGAATTATCCAGCTGAGAACCTAAGAGGATTAGACAAATTACTCGATACTAAGGCTGATGGAGTTTTGTATTTCAAGAACAGAATCTGGATTCCTCTGTTCGGTAACTCTCGAACAACCATCTTGGATGAGGCGCACAAATCCAGGTATTCTATTCATCCAGGTACCGATAAAATGTATAAAGATCTTAGAGATTTTTACTGGTGGCCTGGGATGAAGAGAAACGTATTAGAATACGTGGACCGATGTTTAACGTGTCTTAAAGTGAAGGCTGAACATCAACGACCTTCTGGGTTACTCCAACAACCTGAGATTCCCATGTGGAAATGGGATCAGATCTCTATGGATTTCATTACAAAACTACCCAGAACGTCACGTAACCATGACTCGATATGGGTTATCGTTGATCGCCTTACTAAATCTGCGCATTTTTACCCATCCGAGAAGATTACTCTATGGATCGACTGGCTAAACTCTATGTTAATGAGATTGTATCTCGACATGGAGTACCGATCTCTATCATTTCTGACAGAGATAGTCGATTTATGTCACGATTTTGGCAAACTCTTCAGAATGCTCTGGGCACGCAAATCAATATGAGCACATCCTATCATCCACAAACGGATGGGCAAACGGAGCGAACAAATCAAATGTTAGAAGACATGCTTAGAAGCTGTGTGATTGATTTTGGAGGTAGCTGGGATATTCATCTTCCACTTGTGGAATTCTCGTACAATAACAGCTACCATACCAGCATACAATGCGCTCCATTCGAGGCACAGTATGGGCGCAAGTGCAGATCTCCTATTTGCTGGTCGGAAATAGGAGAAAATCAAATCATTGGCCCAGAATTCATCCAAGAAACCACTGACAAGATCGCACTGATTCAAGAACGAATTAAAGCTGCTCGCGATCGTCAAAAGAGTTATGCTGATAACCGTCGTAGACCACTAGAATTTCAAGTTGGTGATCGTGTAATGTTGAAAGTATCACCCTGGAAGGGCATTTTCAGATTTGGTAAACGAGGTAAACTTTCACCGAGGTTTGTAGGGCCATTTAAAATTCTTGAACGAATTGGATCTGTAGCCTACAGACTCGAATTACCTCTTGAACTCAGTAACATTCATGACGTTTTTCACGTATCAAATCTGAAAAAGTGTTTAAACGATGAATCTTTGATCGTACCTCTCAAAGAACTTCAGATCGATGATAAACTTCAGTTTACCGAAGAACCGGTAGAAGTAATGGATCGAGAAGTTAAGGTACTCAAACGCAGTCGCATACCAATCGTTAAAGTTCGCTGGAACTCTCAACGAGGACTTGAATATACCTGGGAACGTGAAGATCAGATGAAAGCAAAATATCCTCACTTGTTCTCATAGACAATTGTCGACAGATAAGTCTTCACTAAATTTCGGGACGAAATTTCTGTAACAGGAGGAGACTGTGACAATTGCAGGTAAAGATTACGTCATCAATGACGTTCACACGTTTGGTTGTTCTAGAAATCCGCGCGAAATTGATGATTGTAATTATTGCAGGTTTAAAGTATGCGAGAAATCGAGAACATAGGAGAAAACGGATCGCGAAACGGAGTTACGGATTGTCCGGAATCGCGAAACGAAGAAAATTTCAAAATATTACAAAAATGAGCTCGTCGCGGTACGCGACACTTATGTGGCTGTCTGTCGCGATACGCGATGAATTAAATATCTGATTTTGTTCCGAGATCCGTCGCGTTACGCGACGGCCCTGTTGATTCTTGTCGCGGTACGCGACGAGTATGGCGGTGTAAATGGATCAGATAGATAATCAGATTGCATGAAAATATTTCTCTTCTTCTTCACTTTTGTTCGAACCAAACGACCTGTACCTCTATTTTTTCAACTTTTGTCCATCAAAACCCAAATCTAAACCCACCACAACTACCAGAACGAACCGGTCATCGTAGATACACGTTCTGATCGTATTTCTGTCCGTTAAACCGCTCGTTTCAGGTAACTATCCGTTTAACCTTTTGGTTTAGTTTTGATTGATTAAATCTTGATTTTGAACGTAATGATCTAGTTAGGGTTGTTGATTATTGATTATATGATAGCTAGGAATGATTTTTAACGGATAACTTGACAGGTTAACGGGTAATTATCTGTTTTGATCCGTTATAATGCCCGGTTTCCACCAAATCGTAACAATGATTATAATGGTTTAAACCATTTAATTATGACAATGTAGGTGATTATTTTGGTTAATCTTTGAAATGCAAGGTTAATCCCAGGCATTTCAAACTAATCACAATCATTAACCTACCCATTGGAATAACTGTCTGGTGTTTATGATAACAGTCAGATTAGTATTTTAAACATGATTGTTTAACATATTCCAATGTCACATTGTTATGTTTTGTGATATCTGGATAACCAGTAACCAGAATTAATCATTCCTAAGCTGTGATTTCATCTGAAAACTGTTTCAGGAGCATAATCAACAACATTACCTAACTGGTTAATCAGAGATTATTTTGATTAATCAAGCATGTCATCAACTTCATATTAGGTATCTAAATCAGTCTAGGTACCTACATTATCATACATTGTATGATATTAGACTCAATAACTAATTAAACACCGAATATCGGTTTGATGATTTTTCATTACAATGTCTATGACATTGAACGTTCAAACAGATTTAATCAGCAGGTTAGAACATAAATCATTAATCAAATATAACCTAATGCAGATTTACATTATTAGCACCAGTTACGCGAGGTCTTAGCACTTATCTGAACTCAGGTGAGTTTCGTACCACCCCTGTTCTTTTAATGTTGTATAAACATCGGGGTATAACTGCTAAACTTTTCTTGATCATATGATATGTGTCACTGTTATCTGCGTGATTTCATGTGATTAACTGAATTTGTGGATTTCATGGGATTGTTGCCGTTAGTATCTCTATCATGATATCAAAGTCCTCATTCTTGAACTGTATCTAGTGAACCCATGTGTGGCCGAGCAGAAAACATTGATAGTACTATCGGTTGACACCCCATTCACTGGGAGGATTGCATCTCCCCTGGTGTGAATGTTTGTTATCTGTTTCCTGAACTTCTTAATGGTGTGATAGACATTAAGATAATGAGGCAATAAGATATGTACCGACGGGTAATATCGAGAACTGAACATATCGTCCGAAAGGAACTAGATACGGGTCCCATGGTTATCCGGAACTGTGAACATGTATTTGAACTTAACTGTCATATCATATGATTTAACTAAACTGTATGAACTCACCAGCTTTGTGCTGATGTTTTCGAAACTAAAACTTTTGCAGGCAATCAAGGACAACGGTGAGGATGCACTCACAGCACTAGCAATAACTGTAATTAAATAACTTGTAATATGTATAAACTGTAATAATATTTGTAACCACGAACCTTGTAATGTAAGTTTTACTTTTCGTAATCTGTGTGCTATGATGATACCGGATCAAGTAAGTCACCCCTCATGCTCTGAGACATCACCACTATGCTTCCGCTACCCTTTTGATGACATCATTCTCAGGTGAAGAGAGATGGGGGTGTGACACCAAGATAGAGAGCAGCCGGACCACGTCTTGGGCTTTAAGGATGTTCACTCAGTATAATCTGAATATTTCAAAATATTGATTAAGTTAATTCAAAAAATTTTATCATTAAAACAAATACAAATAATGAATCAGATATCTAGATTTTTATCACGAAGAGATCATAGCTCAAATACTTCAGCTAATGATCAAGAAGAAGATTTAAACAACAATATGAATTCTTTAGAAATAAGTATTTCTCAAATTGAAAACAATTTATTAAATTGGAATATACCTAAACAAGATGTAAAAACTATATATAAAATAGGAACTTTTGATTTCTTACAAGATTACTCAATCAAAATGACTGAACAAACTATTCATATAAATAAAGATCATCAAAATTTACAATTATTATCTAAAGAAGCTATATTAAACCATAGAAAGAATTATAAATTTTTACATATAGGATTAGTACAGGTAGCTATAAAACCTATGTTCAGATTAGGAATAGACGCTCCTATATTAACTATATTAAGAGATACTAGACACACTAATTTCAATAATTCATTATTAGCTATGGCTGAATCAAATATAGCCAATGGTCCAATATATTTTAATTGTTATCCTAATTTTTCTATAGGATTATTTGATCCAAACATTCTTGATACTTTAACTTTAACAATAAAAACAAGAAATTTAGAATTTAAAGAAAAAACTAATGCTGCAGTCGTAATATATAGAGCTTATTATAAAACCATGACTACAACTATAGAACCAAGAACTAAATTATCATCTCCAAGAGATGAAACAATATTATTTGAAGCTAATACTATGCATGCTAAAGTTATTACTCCAAAAAGATTAAAATGGAATGAAATAACACAATCTTTAAATTGGAATTTACAAGATATAAATCCACCAAGACCAATAGATATAGATAATCAAACATCTAGTATAATAGAAAAATCTGATGGTTCAATAGAAATATCTTTTAATAATAATAATAATAATAATTCGGCTAGATATTCAACATCAAGCAGTAGTATAAATAGTATAAATAATATACAAAGAAATAATTTAATAAGATCACAATCAATGAAAATAGCAGGAATAGATTATTCTAATTCTATACCTAAGGCTTTTTATGAACAAGAAGAAGATAATAAATCTGATAAGTCATATAATCCTGGTAAATCTGATATGGACTTTTTAAAACAATTATGAGTGATACTAGAATTCAAAGAAGGAATCCTCAAGTTCAATTTTATGTTTCAGCATTAAAAGAATTTCATAAAAAATTAAAAATATATAAAATAGAGTTAGAAAAAACAAATCAATATTTAGAAGAAAATAAATATAATGATAAAATACAAAAATTTCATCATATGAATTTTAAATATTTTTTACAAGATAAAATAAAAATTAATAAAGAACTTATAAAAATTTGTTCTACAAATATATCAAAATATACTTGTTAATATGAGTGATACAAAAATTCAGTGTAGAAATTCTCAAATGAGACTTCTTAAATTTTTAATAAAAGAATGTTATGAAAAATTATATAACTATCAAAATGAACTATTAAAAATAGATAATTATTTTAATAATGAAATAGAAGAAGAAAATATAGAAGATCGAGTAAATAAATTATATTATTATACAAATCTTCAATTCCATTTAAATGAAGAAATAGAATATCAATTTAAAAAGATAAGGATAATTTCTACTGAAATAACCAAATTCACTTGTTAAAATGAATAAAGAAATGATGAATTTTTTAAGATGTGAAATATTAAATAAATATAATTTAGATAATCTAATATGGTATCATAAAACATTTAATCAAGAATCTAGATTACTACATAGAAAAGAATGGGAAGATTATATTATTAACAATAATGAAAATATTACTTTCTTTACTTGGTTACCTATATATTGTAAGAATAATAATATCAAATATCCTACTATAGAACAAATATCTGTTAATAATAAAATTACAAAAAATTATACATTAATAAAAAACAATGAAGAATTAGTTAGTATTCATCCTCCTCATGAAAACATAAAAATTATAAAAGAAAGAAGAGAATATATAGGAGTACCTTTAGCAAATCTTAATGACGATAATACAAAAAATTTAAATACAATTATCTGTCAGAATAATTATACAAATGAAAAATTAAACACTATAGGAGAACAATTAGAAAGAATTGAAAATGAAAAAACGGAATTAGAAGCAAAAGAAAAAATTAAAGGAAAAGAAATTAAAATAGAAAATCCTATATTCAAACCTTTTATTATAGATACTCCTATAATTTTAAATAAAAAAGAGAAAAATTTAAATCTAATGAAAGAACAATTAGAAACATTAGAAAAATTAAAAAATTTAAGTCTAAATACTATAAATGATGGAGATGATGAATCTTATAATACAGATTCCTCTTATAACAAATTAGAATCTCAATTTAATAATATGAAAAATGAAACAATAAATAAATTAAAAAATTTTACTTTAAAACCAGATACTAGGAATTGGTATTATAAACCAACTCCTCCTGATGTACAAATTGAAGAAGGTAGTAATAGAGTTTATACTGCATATGATGGTAAATCTATATATGAATGGAATATAGACGGACAATCTGAATTTCAAATTCTAAATATATTACAAGAAATGACTATGGCATCTAATGCATAAAAATAAATAGGAAATAATGAAATACAAATTTTCAAAATGATTGTTTCTGGTTTTTCCGGAAATTTAAAAGGATGGTGGGATAATTATGTAACAGATTTTGATAAACAATTTATTGCAAATGCTAAAAAGGTGAAATTAGAAAATGGAATACAAGTCCAAACTGAAGAAACAGATATAATAAATACACTTATATTCGCTATTATAAAAAATTTTATAGGAAATCCTTCAGATTACCAAGAAAGGAGTTCTTTAATACTATTAAATCTTACGTGTAGAAAATTACAAGATTTTAGATGGTATAAGGATGTTTTTATATCTAAACAAAATTATTTGCAGAAAGAGTTAGAGAGAAAATTAAAAGAGAAAATAATAATTATATACCATATGACGAATTGACATATGGACAAATAATAAATCATATAAATCAAGAAGGTTTACAAATATGTAACGATTTAAAATTAAAACAAAAAATGAAGAAAGATGGTATTAGTAGTAGAAATGAATTAGGTAATTTTTGTGAACAATATGGTTTTGAAAATATAAAAATACCAAGTAATTCAAAAAGAAAAAATAATTATATAAAAAGAAATAATTATATAAAAGGAAAAAATTATAGAAAAAACTATAAGAATAGAAAACCTAAAATTGAAGAACAAAATTATAATAAAAATAAAAAACAAAAGTTTTATAAAAGAAAAATAGTAACTTGTTATACTTGTGGTAAAAGAGGACATACCTCAAAAAATTGTTATTCAAAAAGAAAGATAAATGAATTAAATATATCAGATGAATTAAAAGAACAGATAAATAAAATTTTAGATACTAAAATTAGTGATGAAGAATTTTCAGATTATGATAGTAATGATATAAATTATATTTCTGATAGCGATAATACTAGCAGTAATAATGATGAAGAATGTGGATGCATTGGTCCATGTTTATGTAACATTGATTGATCTATAAATATGATAAATAATGAAGAAAATCTAATATTACTAAAGCTTTTAGAAAACACTGAAGATTTGAATTTAAAACAATTATATTTAGAAAAATTAAAAGAAAATTTTAGTAAAAAATCAGAAACAATAGAAGATACTACTGAAATATATAATTTAGAAGATATTTATAAAAAATTTAAAAAACCAGAAAAACCTATAACAATGCAAGAATTACAAGAAGAATTAAAAAATTTAAGAGAAGATATTAAAATAATCAAGTTACAGATTAAAAATATTGAAAAAGGAAAAGAAAAAGAAACTAATGTCGGAAGTATAATAATTAAAGGTAATGAGACTAATGAAATTAATATATTAAAAGAACTAAATTATCAAAAGTGGTATACTAAAGTAAATATAATTGTTAATAACGAATTTAGAATCACTTTAACAGCTTTAGTTGATAGTGGAGCTGATATGAATTGTATTCAAGAAGGAATTATACCTACACAATATTATGAAAAAACTTCATATAGATTATCTACTGCCAGTGGTTCAAGGCTTATAATAAATTATAAACTATCAAATGTTTATATATGTAAAGAAAACTACTGTTTTAAAACTCAATTAATATTAGTAAAAAATCTAACTTCTCAAATCATATTAGGAACACCTTTTATTACTCAATTATATCCTATAACTATAAATAGCAATGGAATTATTACTAAAGTTTTAAATAAAGAAATTACATTTGAATTTGCTGAACCTGTTTTATCTAAACAAATAAATATTATAAATTTAAAAGAAAAACAAAAAGAATTTTTAGTGAATGAAATAAAAAATGAAAGAATAAAAGAACAATTAAAAGATAAAACTAATATAATTAAAATTAAAAATATTGAAGAAAAATTTATAAAAAATGTATGTGCTAATATACCCAATGCCTTTTGGCAAAGAAAACAACATATTGTAGAATTACCATATACAAAAGATTTTGATGAGAAAAATATACCAACAAAATCTAAGTCTATACATATGAATCAAGAATTAGAAGAACATTGAAAAAAAGAAATAAAGGATTTATTAGATAAGAAATTAATTAGACCATCTAAGTCTCCTTGGTCATGCTCTGCATTTTATGTAAATAATAGCGCTGAAATAGAAAGAGGTGCTCCAAGATTAGTAATAAACTATAAACCTTTGAATAAGGTTTTAGAATGGATAAGATATCCTATACCAAATAAGAGAGACTTATTAAAAAAGATATATGATGCTAAGATATTTTCTAAGTTTGATATGAAATCAGGATTCTGGCAGATTCAAATTTCTGAGAAGGATAAATATAAGACAGGATTTAATGTTCCATTTGGACATTACGAATGGAATGTAATGCCTTTTGGTTTAAAAAATGCTCCTTCTGAATTTCAGAATATTATGAATGATATTATTATTCCTATAGGAAATTTTTCAATAGTCTATATTGATGATGTTTTGATCTATTCTAACTCTTTAGAACAACATTTTAAGCATTTAAATATATTTTATGATACAATTCATAAGAATGGATTAGTAGTATCTCCTACTAAGATAAATCTATTTAAAACAGAGATAAGATTTTTAGGTCATGATATTAAACAAGGAACTATTATACCCATAAATAGAAGTCTAGACTTTTCTAATAAGTTTCCAGATGAAATCAAAGATAAGAAACAATTGCAGAGATTTTTAGGATGTTTAAATTATATACATGATTTCTTCAAAGATTTAGGAATTATATGTAAACCCTTATATAAAAGATTAAAAAAGAATCCTGAACCATGGACTCAAGAACATACTAATATTATCAAACATATTAAAACAAAAATAAAACAATTACCATGTTTAAATATTCCTCACCCTAACGCTAAATTAATAGTTGAAACTGATGCTAGTGATTTGGGATTTGGCGGAATATTAAAGCAATCTTTAGAAAATAATAAAGAACAATTAGTTAGATATTATTCTGGATCATGGAATGATACTCAAAAGAATTATTCAACTATAAAAAAGGAAATTTTAAGTATTGTATTATGTATTAAAAAATTTGAAGATGATTTATATATGATCATAGCTCTAACCTGACATACTATGGCTCTGATACCAACTTGTGAGGCCCCAAAACCGGGCACCCCGCAGAGGTTGGTTTTCATCATAACACATAGTTCTTAAACTAAAAACTTTCATAATCATGCAGCGGAAATGTAAACATAGTTTGATAAACAGAATTTAATAAAGTGTCTGTATCAAAATCATATCGAATTGCCAAAACCAACGGATCGTCTGGATTGATGCCCGAGCTCCATGCCTTCTCTGATCATAGCTCTAACCTGACATACATGCTAAATCAAGTCAGCTTACGCTGGTGAATTCTAGTTTTCGTAAAACAACATTAAACATACATATCATAAACATCATTTCATACACATAGTCCATAACCTTAGCACATATCATCATTTCCATCATCGTCATACGTTCCACTGTCGCCATACGAACAGTGGGCTTATGCCGACACAAGGCTCCATGTTTATAGTCCGATCGACTCTTACCATGTTTATAGTCCGATCGACTCTTACCATGTTTATAGCCCGATCGGCTCCGTGTTTATAGCCCGGTCGGCTCCATGTTTATAGTCCGGTCGACTCTCTTGTTTATAGTCCGGTCGACTCCATGTTTATAGTCCGATCGACTCTCCTGTTTATAGCCCGGTCGGCTCCATGTTTATAGTCCGGTCGACTCTCTTGTTTATAGTCCGGTCGACTGTTCATATTCCGATACAATCGGGTCGTTATTCATATTCACCCAGTACAAGTACCGGAGCATCATCATTCGCACATATCCTATAGCACGTATAGGGACATCATTCGTTCATCATACATGATACACTAGCATCATACCGTCATTCATTACAATCCTCATGCATTTCATGCTAGTATTATAACATCATTCATTGGGTTAATCATAGCTTCTGAGGCATGTCATACTGGTCTCATTTCATCATACCATCATAACATACTAGCATCATTTCATATCATAACATCATGGCATCGTGTATACATATCATACTTTCATCCTAGCAACCTAGGACCTTGTCATACTCCTATAACTATTCTCATAGTTATCACCATGAAGCATGTTATCATAAAATCATCATCATATCATATGCTAGCATCATTATCATGTCATGTTATTCATCATCATAACTCATTTATCATGCATTCGTCATTCTTAACATACTTTCATGCATAAATCATGCTATCACATAAACATGCATACATAGTCAGAGCATATCATCATTCATTCATCATCATAAGAGCATAACATCATAAACATAACAATAAGCATGTATGCCAGCCCAAAACATTAAGCATAAAATAGGGCGTCTAGAACTCACCTGATAGTAGACTCCTGTTTTCCTTAGCCGAACTCCTTAGCTAGGACTCAAGGAACCTACATCATTACATCGTCTCATCACATACCATCCTTAGACTTAGAATATTTCCTAAGTCTTTATAGCCTACTAGTCCCCCTTACCGAATCCAAGTTCCCGAAACTTAGCTAAGTATTCGAAACCCTTGAATTCCATTAGGTTCCCCTGTACACGAAATTCCATAGTTCACGACATAGCTAGTACTCGAAATATTCCATGTACTCGAAATATTCCATGTACTCGAAATGCCCCTTTGTATTCGAAATAGTGTACACGAAACCTATGTATTCGAAATAACCCAAGTATGATTTCGAGTACCCTTTGTGCATGATTTCGTGTACTCATTACTTTCGTCTTTAAACATCTCAGAAATTCATCTAAGGTTCTTGGGGAGCTAGTTCTAGGTTCCTTAGGTTGTTACCAACATATTGAAACCTCAAAGTTACGAACTTTATGCTTAAAGGTGTGAGCTTTATGCATAAGTTCCCTTTTTGTATGACCATTCTAACTTTTGTATAAAAATCCAGCTTTCTATACATGAATCACTTACTTGAAGGTAGCTGATTTTCCTGGTAGAATCCCGTGCGTTTCCTCCTTTGTTTGGTCGCTCAAAGCTCGATTCTTGCTGTTCTTGAACTCCTACTTCGAGTACTCGAGAGCAGATAAGCTTCCAGCCAAAGGTCGTCACATTTCCCAAGGCACCACTATTTATAGGCAAGGCTGGTACTCGAAATCCTGAGTACACGAAATCCAGCGTACTCGAAACTGGTGTGCTCGCAACTGGAGTACTCGAAATTTTACTAGTTCGAGTACACGATCTGTAACCCTCGCCTTGGTTATTTTTTTTCGTCTCTTTTCCTACAAGTTAATTGTTCGTTACGCATTCGCAAGTTCAAGTAACTTGTATTTAGAAAATTTGGGATGTTACATAAACTATAAACCTTTGAATAAGGTTTTAGAATGGATAAGATATCCTATACCAAATAAGAGAGACTTATTAAAAAAGATATATGATGCTAAGATATTTTCTAAGTTTGATATGAAATCAGGATTCTGGCAGATTCAAATTTCTGAGAAGGATAAATATAAGACAGGATTTAATGTTCCATTTGGACATTACGAATGGAATGCAATGCCTTTTGGTTTAAAAAATGCTCCTTCTGAATTTCAGAATATTATGAATGATATTATTATTCCTATAGGAAATTTTTCAATAGTCTATATTGATGATGTTTTGATCTATTCTAACTCTTTAGAACAACATTTTAAGCATTTAAATATATTTTATGATACAATTCATAAGAATGGATTAGTAGTATCTCCTACTAAGATAAATCTATTTAAAACAGAGATAAGATTTTTAGGTCATGATATTAAACAAGGAACTATTATACCCATTAATAGAAGTCTAGACTTTTCTAATAAGTTTCCAGATGAAATCAAAGATAAGAAACAATTGCAGAGATTTTTAGGATGTTTAAATTATATACATGATTTCTTCAAAGATTTAGGAATTATATGTAAACCCTTATATAAAAGATTAAAAAAGAATCCTGAACCATAGACTCAAGAACATACTAATATTATCAAACGTATTAAAACAAAAATAAAACAATTACCATGTTTAAATATTCCTCACCCTAACGCTAAATTAATAGTTGAAACTGATGCTAGTGATTTGGGATTTGGCGGAATATTAAAGCAATCTTTAGAAAATAATAAAGAACAATTAGTTAGATATTATTCTGGATCATGGAATGATACTCAAAAGAATTATTCAACTATAAAAAAGGAAATTTTAAGTATTGTATTATGTATTAAAAAATTTGAAGATGATTTATATATGAAACCTTTTTTATTAAGAATTGATTGTTTATCTGCAAAACATATTTTAGAGAAAGATATAAAAAATTTAATTTCAAAACAAATATTTGCAAGATGGCAGGGATTATTGTCACACCCCCACCCCTCGTCACCTCGTGTCTAGTCTGACGTCACCGAACCGGTTGCGGAAGCATAGTGGTGATGTCTCCGAGGTGAGGGGTGACTTACTTGAACCGATATCATAAACACACAGATTAACTTAAAATAAATACAATACAGGGTTTCGTCATTACAATCAGTATCATAATTTACAACTAAGTTTATTACACAACTGACTTATTTAATTACTAGTGTTTGAAGTGCTGCCTCACCGAGTGTCACTGTCTTCCTGCAAAAAGATTTAAATTTGAAACGTCAGCACAAAGCTGGTGAGTTCGTCAGTTCTTTTTAAAACAATATGATATGATAAGCACGTTCTCAAAAGTTCAGTTCTGGATAACCATGGGACCTGTATCTAGTTCCTTTCGGACGTCTAGTCTGTCTCAAGATATTACCCGTCGGTACATATCTTAGTGCCTCATTGTCTTAATGTCTATCACACCATTAAGAAGTTCAGGAAACAGATAACAAACATTCACGCAAGGGGAGATGCAATCCTCCCAGCGAATGGGGTGTCAACCAATAGTACTATCAATGTTTTCTGCTCTGCCACACATGGGTTCACTAGATACAGTTCAAAAATGAGGACTTTCAGTTCCATGATAGAGTTCAGTCTACAGGCAAAATCCCATGAAATCCCACAAAATCACATGAAATCACACAGATATCATTGATGCATATCATATGTTCAGACAACAGTTTTCAGAGTTTCCCCGATGTTTATAAAAGATTAAAAATAAAAGGGGTTGTACGAAACTCACCTGATGATAATAGGTAGCAGAGTATCACCAAACTGATAGTACAGAGATGATTCTGCATTTAGTTATTTTTAATAAGTTATTTATGTTCTAGTTTACTGATTAGATCCTTCTGAACGTTCAATGTCAAAGACATTGCTTAGTAAATCATCAACTCGATATTAATTATATAATTAATTAATTTAATGTCATATCATACAATGTATGATAATGTAGGAACCTACATTGCATTAGATTCCTAACACAAAGTGTGAGGCCCCGAAACCGGGCACCCCGCAGAGGTTGGTTTTCATCATAACACATAACTTTTAAACTAAAAACTTTCATAATCATGCAGCGGAAATGTAAACATAGTTTGATAAACAAAATTTAATAAAGTGTCTGTATCAAAATCATATCGAATTGCCAAAACCAACGAATCGTCTGGATTGATGCCCGAGCTCCACGCCTTCTCTGATCATAGCTCTAACCTGACATACATGCTAAATCAAGTCAGCTTACGCTGGTGAGTTCTAGTTTTCGTAAAACAACCTTAAACATACATATCATAAACATCATTTCATACACATATTCCATAACCTTAGCACATATCATCATTTCCACCATCGTCATACGTTCCACTGTCGCCATACGAACAGTGGGCTTATGCCGGCACAAGGCTCCATGTTTATAGTCCGATCGACTCTTACCATGTTTATAGTCTGATCGACTCTTACCATGTTTATAGCCTGATCGGCTCCTACCATGTTTATAGCCCGATCGGCTCCTACCATGTTTATAGCCCGATCGGCTCCGTGTTTATAGCCCGGTCGGCTCCATGTTTATAGTCCGGTCGACTCTCTTGTTTATAGTCCGGTCGACTCCATGTTTATAGTCCGGTCGACTCCATGTTTATAGTCCGGTCGACTCTCATGTTTATAGTCCGGTCGACTCCATGTTTATAGTCCGGTCGACTCCATGTTTATAGTCCGATCGACTCTCATGTTTATAGTCCGGTCGACTCTCATGTTTATAGCCCGATCGGCTGCTCATATCCTGATACAATCAGGTCATCATTCATATTCACCCAGTACAAGTACCGGAGCATCATCATTCGCACATATCCTATATCACGTATAGGGACATCATTCATTCATCATACATGATACACTAGCATCATACCGTCATTCATTACAATCCTCATACATTTCATGCTAGTATTATAACATCATTCATCGGGTTAATCATAGCATCTGAGGCATGTCATACTGGCCTCATTTCATCATACCATCATAACATACTAGCATCATTTCATCATACCATCATAACATACTAGCATCATTTCATCATACCATCATAACATACTAGCATCATTTCATCATACCATCATAACATACTAGCATCGTTATCATATCATAACATCATGGGATCATACTATCATCCTTGCCACCTAGGACCTTGCCATATCCCTATAACTATTCTCATAGTTATCGTCATGAAGCATGTGATCATAAAGTCATCATCATATCATAAGCTAGCATCATTATCATGTCATGTTATTCATCATCATAACTCATTTATCATGCATTCGTCATACTTAGCATACTTTCATGCATAAATCATGCTAACACATAAACATGCATACATATTTATGGCATATCATTCATTCATTTATCATCATCATAAACACATAACATCATAAACATAACAATAAGCATGTATGCCAGCCCAAAACATTAAGCATAAAAGAGGGCGTCTAGAACTCACCTGATAGTAGACTCTTGTTTTCCTTAGCCGAACTCCTTAGCTAGGACTCACGGAACCTACATCATTACATTTACCGTATCACATTCCATTCTTAGACTTAGAGTTTATTCTAAGTCCTCATAGCCCGCTAGTCCCCCTTACTGAATCCAAGTCCTCAACACTTAGCTAAGTGTTCGAAACCCTTGAAATTCATTAAGTCTTCATGTACACGAATTGCCATGTACTCGAAATATCTATTGTTCACGAAGTGCCGTGTACACGAAATGCCATGTACACGAAATGCCATGTACACGAAATAACCATTGTATTCGAAATAGTCCATGTACTCGAAATAACCATATACTCGAAATAACATGTATGATTTCGAGTACCCTCTGCTCATGATTTCGTGTACTCATCATTTCGTCATTAAATATCTCAGAAAATTTATCTAAGGCTTTGGGGAGCTAGTCCTAGGTTCCTTATGTTGTTATCAACATACTGGAACCTCAAAGTTTCGAACTTTATGCATAAAGGTGTGAGCTTTATGCATAAGTTCCCTTTTTATATAACCATCCTAACTTTTGTATAAAAATCCAGCTTTCTATACATGAATCACTTACTTGAAGGTAGCTGATCCTCCTGGTAGAATCGCGTGCTTTTCCTACTTCGTTTGGTCGATCAAAGTTCGATTCTTGATGTTCTTGAACTTCAACTTCGTGTACTCGAGAGAAACTGTGTTTCCAACCAAAGGTTGTCACATTTCCCAAGGCACGGGTATTTATAGAGAGGCTCCCTGTATTCGAAAACCCCTGTACACGAAAATGTGGTGTACTCGAAATTGGTGTACTCGAAATCTTACCATTTCGAGTACACGATCTGTAATCCTAGACTTGGTTATTTTTCGTCTATTTTCCTACAAGTTAATTGTTCATCACGCATTCGTAAGTTCGGATAACTTGCATTTAGAAAATTTGGGATGTTACAAGTCTCCCCTCCTTACAATATGTTTCGTCCCGAAACCTGCCTCGTTACATATCGAACAAATGAGGATACAACTTCCTCATCTCGTCTTCCAATTCCCACTTCGTGTCTGAACCCTTCTGATGCTTCCACTGAACTCTTACTTGATGAATCGTTTTATTCCGTAGCTGCTTTTCCTTCGTATCCACAATAGCGACTGGTTCTTCAATGTAGTTCAGTCGGTCATCTACCTCAATGTCATCCAAAGGAACATGTGCTAGCTCGTCTGCCAAACACTTCCTAAGATGTGACATGTGGAAGGTAGGATGAATCCCGTTCAGCTCCTCTGGTAGGTCCAGTCGATACGCGACTTTCCCTACCCTTGCCTCTATCCGAAACGGTCCGATGTATCTCGGACTCAACTTTCCCCTCTTTCTGAATCTAATGATTCCCTTCCATGGTGATACTTTCAGCAACACTCGATCGCCAACATCAAACTCGATTGGTCTTCGGCGCTTGTCAGCGTAAGACTTTTGGCGATCTTGTGCAGCTTTCATACGTGCCTTTATCACCCGTAGCTTTTCTGCCATATCAATCACAGCAGCCTTGTTTCCCATTTCTTTCTGTCCAACTTCACCCCAGCACACCGGGGTCCTGCATCGTCTTCCGTACAACGCCTCATATGGGGGCATTCCGATGCTAGAGTGGTAGCTGTTGTTGTAAGAAAACTCCACCAATGGCAAGTGGTCATCCCAGCTCCCTCCAAAATCGATAATGCACGCCCTAAGCATATCCTCCAACGTTTGGATAGTCCTTTCTGACTGTCCATCCGTCTGAGGGTGGTAGGCGGTACTGATATTTAACCTCGTTCCCATGGCATCATGAAACTGCTTCCAGAATCTGGAAGTAAACCTCGTATCTCGATCTGACACAATGGAGACAGGAACTCCATGTTGAGTCACAATCTCCTTTACGAACAACTCAGACAACCTTTCGGACGTATACGTTTCCCTGATAGGAAGAAAGTGTGCACTCTTCGTCAGTCGGTCCACAATCACCCATATGGTATCATGTCGCTTAGCTGTCTTTGGTAGCTTGGTGATGAAATCCATGGTGATGTGTTCCCATTTCCATTCCGGTACCTCTAGAGGTTGCACATATCCGTAGGGCTTCTGATGTTCAGCCTTCACTTGCGCACAAGTAAGGCACCTGTTCACATACTGCATCACATTAAACTTCATGCCCGGCCACCAATAATCCTGTCGAAGATCTTGATACATCTTCGTCGCACCGGGGTGCACCGAGTAACGTGACTTATGGGCTTCATCTAAAATTCTCGTCCGAATGTCCCCATTTCTGGGCACCCACATTCGACCGAATCGTAGCTTTATCCCATGGTCATTGTCTTCCAAGTTCTTGACTTGACCGAAGACGCGTTCAAAACCCACATTTTCTTCATTCAATCCTTCCTGTTGCGCCTGCTTGAGCTCATTCAGAAAGTCTGGCGTTATCACCAAACTATACGATTTTACTCGTATGGCAGGATGATCAGTCTTGCGACTCAAGGCATCTGCCACTACATTGGCCTTTCCCGGGTGATATAGAATATCACAATCATAATCCTTTAGTAGCTCAAGCCATCGTCTCTGCCTCATGTTCAAATCCTTTTGCTCGAAGAAGTACTTCAAGCTCTTGTGGTCGGTATAGATGGTACTCCTTACTCCATACAAGTAGTGCCTCCATATTTTCAATGCAAACACCACTGCAGCGAGTTCAAGATCGTGGGTCGGGTAGTTAGCTTCATGAATCTTTAGCTGGCGCGAAGCATAAGCTATTACCCTTCCCCTTTGCATGAGTACGCATCCCAACCCTTGTCGTGACGCGTCGGCATACACAACAAGATCATCATTGTCACACCCCCAACAGGATTTTGAATCCTCCTGCAACAGGATTTTGAATCCGTTCCAAGTAAGGGCATTGACTGTATTCAAGTCGAGTGTCTGTACGATAGAGTTCCACCATGTCAAGGCTGAACCCTCCAAAGTACAAATAGCGTATCTGACCTTGTTTTCTTCCGGACAATTGCACCTCCCAAACACCGATTCTAACTGTTCAATCCATCGAAGAAGTCCAATGGCTCCTTCCGATCCTTTGAAATTACGTGGTTTACAGTTCAAGAATGTCTTGAATGTACACATTTGTGGGTTTACCAGTCCCCCCGTTGGATCATGTGGTCCTGTTTGGTATGTTTGCGTATAGTTTGCGATTGTCTCGGTAATTCGATTGTTAATAAGTGCCTCAACTTCCGTTGCGGTCATGTTAATGTTTCCTCCAACCATGATCTTCCTATTTACAAATATACATAATGAGACTACACCTATCGCATAATCCTCACTCATGCACAAAGTAAATGTAACACACCATCATAGTCATTAAGATAACAGTTCTTAATCATTTATGATAAACTAGTGCTTACAATTGTTTGTCAAAGAGATGCAAAACAACTAAACACGGAATCTACTTTTATGAGTACAACCCACTCATATAAGTTTGTTAATTAGAAAGTAAATGAAATAACTAGATTCCATCGTTTGGTTGATCAACGGTTGATGATGAATCTTCCAGTTCTGCTGGACCATTCACTGCACCATGCTGGTAACGCATATGCCCAGTGATGAGGGTCATGGCCTCTCCCGCCAAGTTTCTCACTATATTGGCTTCAATCGCCGCTGCACCAGCCCGTGCATTGGCTTCCCCAGCCCTTGCCTCGGCTACAACTACACGTAACTCAGCAGTTTCTAATCGTGCAGTGAGTTCGAGGATCGTCCCTCGCATCATCCAGATCGTTTCCACCAAATTTTCCTGTTCTTCATTAGTCCTAACCAACTCCTCAGTGAGGTTATCCCACATTTGTGTCAGCCAGTTGTTATTCTCAAGCAGTTCTGTGATCATCCCCGCTACTTCCCGCATGTTGCGGATTTCACGCTCCATACGTGCAACAAAAGCAGCAAATGCCTGTTCTAGTGGATATCCTAGAGTAGATAACGTCCAAAGGCTATTAGCAGTGTTGGCAGTTGGTGGTGGTGGCACTCGTTCTTCCCACACCCAGCTGCGTATGAGATCAGGAAACCATTGCCAATATTGGTTGTTCTCCCTTTGTTGAACATGTGTTTCCTCCCCATAGTGGATCGTATCATCCACTGATTCGATCCTCCTTGTCATGATGTCTTACAATGCTATAACTTGTTCCTCAGTGTGAGTAGGTGTAGATAATGATGCCATGTCTGTTACAAAATGCCATATGTAAGTGCTATACAAACTATCGTGTAAGCAAGTGTCTAATGTCTAACAGTTATAGTCTAAGTCTACTAATGCGAACCTAGTTCGCTATAACCAATGTCTCTGATACCAATCTGTCACACCCCCAATTTTCAACTAACGGAATCATACCGTTTGGGAACGTGACAAACCAGGATCTCAGATCATTAGACATAACGAAGACCTCTATATGAATTTCAAAACATATGTTGGTCTAAAACTGTAACATCAGAGTTATCAAAGTTTGCGGAAGCGTTTTAAAAACCAATAATAAAACGTAACGGTTTGAAAATGTAAATTACAAATCCAATAACATTCAACGTCTTAATTGATCAAAACTAAAACACTTGAACTGAAATGCATGCATGAGACTCAACATCCTAGTCCCTGCTTGTCCTTGCTTGTGTCTTAGTGTCCTGAGAAAACATGTAAATCAAGTCAACACAATGGTTGGTGCATACACAGGTTTAAGCATTCACAAATGTTGAAACCATAGTTTGAATGTAAAGTTTGCAGATAACATAATCACACGTGCATAGTCATGATAGCTAGTCATTTGTACTATTTACATAAGTGGTCGACACCGAAGCTGACGTTGCCATGCTATAGCATGTTTTTGCCTTAACACTATTGTCTAGCACGAACAATAGTAATGTGTGTGTTTGGTCAGTCAAACACCTGCGTAGATCCCATCTACCAAGTGAGGTTTGTCAAACCCAATAGATCTATCTTCAACTACCACGCTTTGCGCTACGGCAAATTAAACGGTTCGAAATGGAAGGCTTTGTAATGCTATGTTTGCACTTAATGTAAACAGCTAACTCATGCAAGTGATATGTATCTAAAAGCGTTTGTTGCACATGTTTTCTCCCCCAAAACAGTTAAAATAAGAAAGGGGCCGTGTACACACCTTTGATAGCAAGTAGAATGATCACGTGTTTGCTAATTCGTGTAGACAATCTTCTACGAATAATCTGTGTAATTTACGATAACGTTTCGTTATTTGAAATGTTGTTTTATGCTTGAACTCACATACGTGTCAACACACATATGTTAGAGCGTTAGAATTGTGCATATATAGGTATATGTGCCTTTATATTCGCTTAATTAACTCATATAGTCGTATGCGAAAATACGCGTAATTACACGCGATTTTGTTCTCGAGTTAAAATATAAATTTTATTGCTATATTACGTTCGAAATTAAATTCTGGTTCCAACGAAATTGAAATGGATTAAATCGGAGTTAGTATGAGCGATTTATTACCAAAATATTAAAAATAATGTTTTTATCAAAAAAAAACCGGAGATCCCCGGGTTCGAACCCGTGACCCTCCACACTAATCACACTCACACTACCAATCCGGCCAACTAGACTATCGCAACTGAACTCCGAAATTAATTGTTTTAAGTTTGGGTCTACTGGTTTCCCTTGATTAACCCACCGATCCCAAATGGCTCCAATTGACCCATGATCGACTCATCATTAATCCTATAACCATGGGGATTTGGTTCGTTGAAGCCAACCGAGTTCAACCATACCTCTAATTTGATAATCCATCCACTCGAAATGTGATAATTCGATCCTCCCTAGTTTTGAACGTGGATATCAACACCAATAGTTTAATTTGATCAAATTCGTTTAAGTTAATCAATAAAATCGTATGGTTTTCATTAAACAATGATTTCGAAACCATCTGTGGTATTTAATTTGAATATCTAACTCTTTTGGGTCTAAACCCCAAAACATTTTTATCTAAGAACCCTAGAATTTAAAGTCATGAAATTCATTGCTCTTTGATATGATTAACATAGGCTTTTCATTAACCACATTAATCCGAAACTCTCTATAACATTTGATTTGATTTTGGAATTCGTTTACATTAAAACCCCCAAATCGTCTCATACGATAAACCCTAGCAATCGAACTCGTACAATTCGATATTAGAATCACGATTTATCATGGGACTATGCTTATTCGGATGTTTTAGGTTGTGTAGGAGTAGATTGTTACCTGATTTGAGATCGAATTGTTGTGGTTCGACTAATGGGTTAATGTTCGACAACTCCCCGCTCGAATTCTTCTGCTATAACTTCTTGGAATCAAATTGTTGTATGTAAAGTCTCCTAATAGTGCCGACTAAAGGTTTTTAATGTTCAATTTGGTGATATTTGATCGAATTGTGTGGTTTGCCCATATGCAAGTGACGGTTTCACATGCTTTTGGTTATTATTCGTTTAATTCCATCATTTAAAACTTCATAACGTAGGGTAACTGAAATTCATTATCAATGTGGTGATTAAGGATCATTTATTACAATTATAACTGATTATTGATGCCAATTTTCGAATTCAATCTACACATAAACCGAATTTTGACTCTCAAAGTCAAAATTGAGCTTATTGTTAAATTGTGAGTTTAATCTTTGAAGTTTAAACATTCTCAAACTTGTTTTGTTTAATTACAATCCTTCTAGTTTGATTTTTGTGCGATTAATTATCATTTCGGTTAATTTCTGATTAGCGAATTTAACTGCGAATTGCCGGATTTTCACCAATTAAGCCCATTAAAACATTTTTGGGCTAAATTAACCCAATTGAGCTTCTTAAGTACAATTGGGCCTATTCCGGACTCATAGGGCCTACCTTGAGTCTATTGGGCCTTCCGTGGCCTTACTGGGCCTTCTTGGGCCTTACTGGGCCTTACGTATCTTGTTGGGCCTGTGATCTCACCATATTCAGATAACGAAGTTAACTCAGAAAGTCGAATTGTCACATCATCCCTTTGTTGAAGGAATATTCGTCCCGAAAATTAGTAAATGTTAGGAGTAGTTAGGAAACTACTTACGAGTTTAAATCGTACGTGTTAATGTGATTTGATCATTCTGTGTGCTTGTGTGTACTCACACACAAAGTCTGATGCTTGCGACATCACAATTCAATGTGATCGTTCAATGTGACTGTTTGCGTGTACACTAGTTAGTTCACCTAACTGTGACTGTTTGTGTTTGATCATACTGTGTTGTGTAACCTCACACATAGTGAGTGTCTATAACTGTTTGTACTATGCAACCCCGCACATAGCAAAATGTGTGTAACTAATCATGCATGTACTACCATAACATGTAACATATGAAATGTAGCACATAAAATGTATAGAATGTAATGTAGCACAAATGTTTGTAACAAAACCAACTGAACAAAGTGTTTGTATACTGTACTATGTAATCTCACACATAGCAAATGTTTGAATGTAGTCGACAAAATAGAAACTTCCAAAATTCATGTGTACCTGTAAATTCACGAGTACATGGGCCCTTGTATTCGTCAATTTACCTTACACAATTATTCTGGTTCCTTCTATATGTAACTCCACCATTGTTTAACCGATATCAAATGTAATGTTTGAAATGTAGTACATTGTTTGAAATCAACCATGTATGTACTACTATGAAATGTTTGTGTTTGCCTTCTGCAAGGCTTCGCTTGTGTTCAGCACAATTGTTCCTACTAACTTCAATAGTATAATGTGTTTGTGCTTACAGTTCTGAAAATGTTAGAGTGTGAAATATCACATCATCCCCTTGTTGAAGAAAATTTCGTCCCGAAATTTAACGTGCATTCTCAATGTTTGTTGTTGTTTTGAATAAGTGGGGACACTTTTTCATCATTTGGTCTTCCCTTTCTCATGTGAATTCATGACCACGTCTTGAATTCCACCGAACTTTGACCATCGAAATCTTGCTTTGTTTGAGTTGTTTGACCTCTCGGTCCATGATTTCAACTGGTTCCTCAACGAATCGTAACTGTTCGTCCACTTGCATTTCTTCAAGTGGTACTACCAATGTCTCATCAGAAAGACATTTCTTCAAGTTCGAAAACATGAAATACATCATGAACTCCGTTGAGTTTATTCGGTAATTGAGTTGATACGCTACCGGACCAATCTTTTTTTTTTAGGATCTCAAAAGGTCCTATGTATTGTGTCATCTCCAAGATGACACTTTTAGGAGAATCATGTCTCCTACTTGAAATTCCAAAAGTTTGTGGCGTTTGTCAGCGTAACTCTTTTATCGATCCCGAGCCGCTGCCATACGGTTCTGGATTTGTAAGAGAATTCCACCAACGGTAACTGGTTTTCCCAGCTATCATTAAAGTCAATTACACATATCTTCGAGTGTCTGAATCGTACGTTTACTCTGACCGTCTGTTTGTGGGTAATATGTTGTACTCATGCCTAAACGAGTTCCGAAAGACTTATGGAGTGATTTCCAAAAGTTGGAAGTAAATCGAGCATCCCGATCTGATATGATGGAAATTGGCACGCCATGTCATGCTACCACTTTCTTGATGTAAATACGAGTCAGTTTCTCCATCTTGTCGGTTTCCTTGATTGCTAAGAGATGTGCAGATTTCGTTAAATCGATTGATAATTACCCACATCTTATCACAACCACTCGGTCCCTTTTCCACATTGGTATTTCTGGTTGTTGTAGCAAACCAGATGATTTCTGGTATTCAACTTTGACTTTCGAACAAGTCAAACATTTGTTAACATACCTAGCAATGTCGGCTTTCATGTGAGGCCACCAATACAGCGCCTTCAAGTCATGATACATCTTGCCTGATCCCGGATGGGCTGAATATTTGGATTTGTGTGTTTCATCCATCACGAGTTCCCTCAAACCTCCATACAAAGGTATCCAAAGTCGATTAATGAAATAACGAATTCCATCAGACTTGGCATCCAATTGTGTTTCCATCCTCCGTAAGGATTTATGTACCAAATTATCCTTTTCTAAAGCTCCAATCTGAGCACTGCGTACCTTATCAGGTAAGTCAGTATGTACCGTCATCATAAGTGCGCGAACCCGTCTTGTTGTGTCTTTTCTGCTTAAAGCATCAGCTACCACATTAGCTTTTCTCCGGGTGATACTTAATCGCGGGTTCGTAGTCGTTCAACAACCCGACCCATCGTCGCTGTCTCATATTAAGCTCCTTCTGATCAAAGATATGTTGCAAACTCTTATGATCAGTGTAAATGGTACACTTGGTTCTATAAAGGTACTGCCTCCAAATTTTCAAAGCAAAAACCACTGCTCCTAACTCCAATTCGTGAGCAGTGAAATTCTTTTCATGTGGTCGTAGTTGCCTTGAAGCGTAAACAATCACTTTATCACGTTGCATCGACACACATCCTAAACCCTGGACAGATGCATCACAATACACCATAAAGTCTTCCGTCCTTTCCGGTAAAGACAAAATCGGTGCACTGCAGAGTTTCTTTTTTTTTTGTTTCAATAACTGGAATGCACCTTCCTGTTTATCCGTCCAGTTATACTTCGTTCTCTTGTGCGTAAGAGCTGTAAGTGGTTGAGCGATCTTTGAGAAACCCTCAACGAATCGTCGATAATAACCCGCCAAACCAAGGAATTGTCGTACCTCGGTAGGGGTCTTTGGTGCTTCCCAATTCTTAATCGCTTCAATCTTTGCTGGATCAACATGTATACCCTTTTCATTAACTGTATGACCCAAGAATTGTACTTCTCGCATCCAGAAATCACCTTTCGAGAACTTAGCGTACAGTTGTTCTTGTTTCAGTGATTCCGACAGCAATCGAATATGTTCAGCATGCTCCCCCTCAGCCTGAGAATAGATGAGAATGTCATCATTGAAAACAATGACAAACTTATCAAGATAAGGTTTACAAACACGATTCATGAGATCCATGAATACTGCTGGAGCGTTTGTCAACCAAATTGGCATGACCAAAAAAAAAAAAAACTCATAATGACCATAGCGCGTTCTGAATGTTGTCTTCGGAATATCTTCTTCTTGAACTCTTAGTTGATGATGACCCGATCTGAGATCAATCTTCAAGTAGTAACTCGAACCTTGCAACTGATCGAACCGATCGTCAATTCTAAGTAACGGATACCGGTTTTTGATGGTAACTTTGTTAAGTTCCCGGTAATCCATACACCTACGGAAAATCCCATCCTTCTTCTTAACAAATAAACTGAAGCTCCCCCACGGTGAAAAACTAGGTCGTATGAAGCCCTTATCCAACAACTCCTGCAGTTGTGTAGATAACGCTTGCATCTCTGACGGTGCAAGTCGATAAGGCGCCCTAGCTATCGGTGCTGCATCTAGTGTAAGGTCGATTCGAAATTTCACCTGTCTGATAGGCGATAATCCCGGTAGGTCTTCTGGAAATACTTCAGGAAATTCACAAACTACTGGGATGTCTTCTATCTTCTTCTCAACTACCGGCTTCTTCAGTTATAAGTGCTATAACTGCCGTATGACCTTTACGCAGACATTTGTGTGTTTTCATACAAGCTATGAGATGCAGTGGCGTACTGCTCTTCTCACCTTGTACATACAGTGTCTCTTCATGTGAAAGCGGTATACGAACGTTCTTATGATAGCATACTATTTCAGCCTGGTGTTTGGACAACCAGTCTATGCCAATGACTACATCAAAACTGCCTAAAGAGGTAGGCATAAAGTCAATGTCATGTGTTTGACCCATCAAGTCAAGAACACACCCTTTAGTAATATGGTTTACAACAACTAACTTATCATCAGCTAGTTCTATAGTGTATGATTTTTCTAAAGCAGTAAGACTAATACTTAGCAATCCACAAGATTTGCTAGATACAAAACCCTGATTTGTCCCGGTGTCAAATAGCATGGAGGTAGAGTGATAATTCAAGAGAAACGTACCCGTAACGATGTTGGGATCTTCCCATGCCTGACGTCCTCCAATCACAACAGCTCTGTTCTAACAACATTTGTGTTGTTGTTGCTGTTTCCTTTTGTAGTTATGTCATTAGCCCTTCTTTTCTTGAGTTGTGGGCACTCCTTCTTGAAATGTCCTGATAAGCCACACTCAAAACATCCTTTCTGTGTGTTGTTCCGGTTGAGTGAGCTTGCCTGAAGTTCCCCTCGACAGTCTTTTGCTACATGACCTACCTTTCTGCATCGCTGACATCGGTATTTGTCACATTGATTTCCAAAGTGATGGAATCCACATTTGTTACATTTCGGGCATCTACCATTATACCCTCTCGATGAATGTTGGTTATTGTTTGGATTGTGATGAGTCTTGTTGGATTCATGCTTGCGATCTTGCTGAAATGACTGCTGAGTGAAATTCTTTGAATCAATAACATCCCATTTTCTTTTGTGGTCTCCCACTTTAGCTGTTACTGTTCGTTTGGGTAGTGTCCCTCGTTGCATCGTTTGATCAGTCAGTTGGTGTGCTAGTTGAACAGCTTGCTGTATGGTAGTAGGATTTGCAGATATGATCAATTTTCGAACCTTAGATACCAGCCCTCCAATGTATCTCTTGATCCACTTGCTAGATGGGGTTGCCCTGTGCGGTAAGAGTCTTGCTAATTGCTGGAATCGAGTAGTGTATTCCTCAATATTAGAACCTTTCATCTTGAGTTGCCCGTACTCATTCTCAAATTTTTGCATTTCATTACGGTGACAATACTCCTCCTGCAACAGGATTTTGAATCCGTTCCAAGTAAGGGCATTGACTGTATTCAAGTCGAGTGTCTGTACGATAGAGTTCCACCATGTCAAGGCTGAACCCTCCAAAGTACAAATAGCGTATCTGACCTTGTTTTCTTCCGGACAATTGCACCTCCCAAACACCGATTCTAACTGTTCAATCCATCGAAGAAGTCCAATGGCTCCTTCCGATCCTTTGAAATTACGTGGTTTACAGTTCAAGAATGTCTTGAATGTACACATTTGTGGGTTTACCAGTCCCCCCGTTGGATCATGTGGTCCTGTTTGGTATGTTTGCGTATAGTTTGCGATTGTCTCGGTAATTCGATTGTTAATAAGTGCCTCAACTTCCGTTGCGGTCATGTTAATGTTTCCTCCAACCATGATCTTCCTATTTACAAATATACATAATGAGACTACACCTATCGCATAATCCTCACTCATGCACAAAGTAAATGTAACACACCATCATAGTCATTAAGATAACAGTTCTTAATCATTTATGATAAACTAGTGCTTACAATTGTTTGTCAAAGAGATGCAAAACAACTAAACACGGAATCTACTTTTATGAGTACAACCCACTCATATAAGTTTGTTAATTAGAAAGTAAATGAAATAACTAGATTCCATCGTTTGGTTGATCAACGGTTGATGATGAATCTTCCAGTTCTGCTGGACCATTCACTGCACCATGCTGGTAACGCATATGCCCAGTGATGAGGGTCATGGCCTCTCCCGCCAAGTTTCTCACTATATTGGCTTCAATCGCCGCTGCACCAGCCCGTGCATTGGCTTCCCCAGCCCTTGCCTCGGCTACAACTACACGTAACTCAGTAGTTTCTAATCGTGCAGTGAGTTCGAGGATCGTCCCTCGCATCATCCAGATCGTTTCCACCAAATTTTCCTGTTCTTCATTAGTCCTAACCAACTCCTCAGTGAGGTTATCCCACATTTGTGTCAGCCAGTTGTTATTCTCAAGCAGTTCTGTGATCATCCCCGCTACTTCCCGCATGTTGCGGATTTCACGCTCCATACGTGCAACAAAAGCAGCAAATGCCTGTTCTAGTGGATATCCTAGAGTAGATAACGTCCAAAGGCTATTAGCAGTGTTGGCAGTTGGTGGTGGTGGCACTCGTTCTTCCCACACCCAGCTGCGTATGAGATCAGGAAACCATTGCCAATATTGGTTGTTCTCCCTTTGTTGAACATGTGTTTCCTCCCCATAGTGGATCGTATCATCCACTGATTCGATCCTCCTTGTCATGATGTCTTACAATGCTATAACTTGTTCCTCAGTGTGAGTAGGTGTAGATAATGATGCCATGTCTGTTACAAAATGCCATATGTAAGTGCTATACAAACTATCGTGTAAGCAAGTGTCTAATGTCTAACAGTTATAGTCTAAGTCTACTAATGCAAATCTAGTTCGCTATAACCAATGTCTCTGATACCAATCTGTCACACCCCCAATTTTCAACTAACGGAATCATACCGTTTGGGAACGTGACAAACCAGGATCTCAGATCATTAGACATAACGAAGACCTCTATATGAATTTCAAAACATATGTTGGTCTAAAACTGTAACATCAGAGTTATCAAAGTTTGCGGAAGCGTTTTAAAAACCAATAATAAAACGTAACGGTTTGAAAATGTAAATTACAAATCCAATAACATTCAACGTCTTAATTGATCAAAACTAAAAAACTTGAACTGAAATGCATGCATGAGACTCAACATCCTAGTCCCTGCTTGTCCTTGCTTGTGTCTTAGTGTCCTGAGAAAACATGTAAATCAAGTCAACACAATGGTTGGTGCATACACAGGTTTAAGCATTCACAAATGTTGAAACCATAGTTTGAATGTAAAGTTTGCAGATAACATAATCACACGTGCATAGTCATGATAGCTAGTCATTTGTACTATTTACATAAGTGGTCGACACCGAAGCTGACGTTGCCATGCTATAGCATGTTTTTGCCTTAACACTATTGTCTAGCACGAACAATAGTAATGTGTGTGTTTGGTCAGTCAAACACCTGCGTAGATCCCATCTACCAAGTGAGGTTTGTCAAACCCAATAGATCTATCTTCAACTACCACGCTTTGCGCTACGGCAAATTAAACGGTTCGAAATGGAAGGCTTTGTAATGCTATGTTTGCACTTAATGTAAACAGCTAACTCATGCAAGTGATATGTATCTAAAAGCGTTTGTTGCACATGTTTTCTCCCCCAAAACAGTTAAAATAAGAAAGGGGCCGTGTACACACCTTTGATAGCAAGTAGAATGATCACGTGTTTGCTAATTCGTGTAGACAATCTTCTACGAATAATCTGTGTAATTTACGATAACGTTTCGTTATTTGAAATGTTGTTTTATGCTTGAACTCACATACGTGTCAACACACATATGTTAGAGCGTTAGAATTGTGCATATATAGGTATATGTGCCTTTATATTCGCTTAATTAACTCATATAGTCGTATGCGAAAATACGCGTAATTACACGCGATTTTGTTCTCGAGTTAAAATATAAATTTTATTGCTATATTACGTTCGAAATTAAATTCTGGTTCCAACGAAATTGAAATGGATTAAATCGGAGTTAGTATGAGCGATTTATTACCAAAATATTAAAAATAATGTTTTTATCAAAAAAAAACCGGAGATCCCCGGGTTCGAACCCGTGACCCTCCACACTAATCACACTCACACTACCAATCCGGCCAACTAGACTATCGCAACTGAACTCCGAAATTAATTGTTTTAAGTTTGGGTCTACTGGTTTCCCTTGATTAACCCACCGATCCCAAATGGCTCCAATTGACCCATGATCGACTCATCATTAATCCTATAACCATGGGGATTTGGTTCGTTGAAGCCAACCGAGTTCAACCATACCTCTAATTTGATAATCCATCCACTCGAAATGTGATAATTCGATCCTCCCTAGTTTTGAACGTGGATATCAACACCAATAGTTTAATTTGATCAAATTCGTTTAAGTTAATCAATAAAATCGTATGGTTTTCATTAAACAATGATTTCGAAACCATCTGTGGTATTTAATTTGAATATCTAACTCTTTTGGGTCTAAACCCCCAAAACATTTTTATCTAAGAACCCTAGAGTTTAAAGTCATGAAATTCATTGCTCTTTGATATGATTAACATAGGCTTTTCATTAACCACATTAATCCGAAACTCTCTATAACATTTGATTTGATTTTGGAATTCGTTTACATTAAAACCCCCAAATCGTCTCATACGATAAACCCTAGCAATCGAACTCGTACAATTCGATATTAGAATCACGATTTATCATGGGACTATGCTTATTCGGATGTTTTAGGTTGTGTAGGAGTAGATTGTTACCTGATTTGAGATCGAATTGTTGTGGTTCGACTAATGGGTTAATGTTCGACAACTCCCCGCCCGAATTCTTCTGCTATAACTTCTTGGAATCAAATTGTTGTATGTAAAGTCTCCTAATAGTGCCGACTAAAGGTTTTTAATGTTCAATTTGGTGATATTTGATCGAATTGTGTGGTTTGCCCATATGCAAGTGACGGTTTCACATGCTTTTGGTTATTATTCGTTTAATTCCATCATTTAAAACTTCATAACGTAGGGTAACTGAAATTCATTATCAATGTGGTGATTAAGGATCATTTATTACAATTATAACTGATTATTGATGCCAATTTTCGAATTCAATCTACACATAAACCGAATTTTGACTCTCAAAGTCAAAATTGAGCTTATTGTTAAATTGTGAGTTTAATCTTTGAAGTTTAAACATTCTCAAACTTGTTTTGTTTAATTACAATCCTTCTAGTTTGATTTTTGTGCGATTAATTATCATTTCGGTTAATTTCTGATTAGCGAATTTAACCGCGAATTGCCGGATTTTCACCAATTAAGCCCATTAAAACATTTTTGGGCTAAATTAACCCAATTGAGCTTCTTAAATACAATTGGGCCTATTCCGGACTCATAGGGCCTACCTTGAGTCTATTGGGCCTTCCGTGGCCTTACTGGGCCTTCTTGGGCCTTACTGGGCCTTACGTATCTTGTTGGGCCTGTGAGCTCACCATATTCAGTTAACGAAGTTAACTCAGAAAGTCGAATTGTCACAATCATTTCCATCCGGCAGTGCTAGAACAGGAGCTTGGGTAAGTTTCTCCTTCAGCACTGAAAACGCTTGTTCTTGGTTTGGACCCCATTCGTACTTTACGTCTTTCTTCGTGAGCTTCGTCAGTGGCGTCGCTATCTTGGAGAAGTCCTGAATGAATCTCCGATAGTAACCGGCCAAACCAAGAAAACTGCGTACTTCCGTAGGTGACTTTGGAGGGCTCCATTTCATAACCGTTTCAACTTTAGCTGTGTGACACCTCGTAATTTCCAGGTCAGCATTTATTTTATTTTAATAATAACGTTTATTATTAATTCATACGTGGCACTAGAATATTTGTATTTAGTGTGACACGTGGCACAACGGACCAAACACACCGATAATTCGAGGAATTATCGCACGAAACTCGCACGTGTCTTGAATGACGAACGTTGGTGAACGGATCGAACCACAGTACACTTACACTGCACAATTAGGTTCTGGAGAACCTAAGTTAGTAGAGCAACACTTATGTGTCGAGAAACGATGATCGTATTCGAGAAATACGAGAAATTCGGTTCAAAACAATGAATTTGGGCCTATTGGGCTCAAACGAGACCCATCGCGGTACGCGATGGGCACCTAAATGGGCCTTCGCGGCACGCGAAGCCTGAGCGGGGGAATTTGAATTCTCCGAAAAACGTCGCGGTACGCGACGACCGATCATCTTCCACTACCGCGGTACGCGGCGTGTTTCGGGAACAGAATTATTATTTTAATCGCCGCGGTACGCGGAGTTGCTTTTTGTGCAGCCTCCGCGGTACGCGACGGCCCCAATACGCAAAAATCTTTATAAAACCAATGTTAATCATTCTGTTTCTACTTCCACCGATTTTCTCTCGACTCAGACTCTTCCTCTCGACCATCTACCCTCTGTTACACACCATTGTGCCATTAGAAGTCTTGGTTGAAGGATTGAAGACCTTTAGGAGCTTGGAACAACTTAGAGGACACCCATCGTCGCTTTGGACGAGTCGAAGCTACTGTGGAGGCTGTTTCTGGACGTCTTGAAGCCACACGCATCTGCTCCAGCCCTATCTTGATTATCTTGCACCTTGTAAGGTAGTTTCTATGGTTAATCTTGCTTAAATCACTCACTAGGCACACATGCAAGCCTTGTAGGCTACATGCATCACCATCATCACCTTAACCACGAATTTTTGATGTTGTTAATCAGTTATTGAATGTGTGTGTTACTGATTTGGTGTTATGATGATGATCTATGATGATATTATTAGGATTTAATGGATATTTGTTGATTTTGTTAAGAAGTGGCTACTTTAATCCACATGCATGCATGATCCATGATGTGTTTGGCAATTTTTGATATTGAAATGTTGCTAGGAATGAGATTGATGACATTCTACATGATTTAGAATGATGGATTATGTCAAATTTGTCATTTGGGGCTTATTACTAAAAATAGTAACTTTATTTGTGCAAGCATGTGATTTGATGAGTTGATGACCACATGCATGTGTTTGAATCCATGACTTATGCTTAGGATGAAGTTTAGAAATCTAACATGATGATTATTAGAACATTTGGATGATTAGGATTGTTAAACGTATGATTTTGTGAATAATACTATAAAATTGGAAACTTTTTGACACAAGTATGAAAATGTTTGATGAAGATGATAATGTCTAAAGTCCAAGATGCTTATTTAATGATTTCATGATGATATTGGGAGGATTGTATTGATTGGGAAACTTGATTTGGTGTTATTTTCATAAGTTACTAAATATAGTAACTTTATTTTGCTAAGTTAATGAATCTTCACATGTTAGTCGTAACGGTCACGATTAATAGGCTATTTAGGACTAAGATGAGGATATTAGATAATGTAGATGGTTAAACTTGATAAAATATGCTTATTTTAGAAACTTTCTAAAAATGGAAACTTTTATGCGTAAACTATGCTAAAGCGGTTATGTGTAACTATGTGCTATGTGATAACATGCTCATTTAGGATAAATATGCATGTTAGAATAATCGGAATATGATTTTATGCATGACTTGCCAAATATGGAAACTTTCCTAAAATAGGAGCTTACCATAAATAGTAAGTTTCCTCATAGGAATGATTTTGGTATCCGTACACTTCACACGACACTAAAACCGCACGATACACGAACACTTGATCCAAACCGTCACCAACGGGTCGTTAGGTCAAACACGATCGACACGGTCAAACACGGTCAACTCGACCTACATAACCACTTAGTGTTGTTGAACACTAACACGGTCCGGTGAGACTCACACTTGTGAACACGAACTCATAACACCTACATGATATAGGTGATTACTAGCCGGCGAGCTACACTACTCTTTTGAGCTAACGCATTACTCAAACTCAGGTGAGTTTACGGCCCCACTTTTACTCTTAACTGATTTGCTAAACTATTGGGGTGAGAATATACTGCAACTGTTTTAGGACTGGCATGTTGTGAAACCGTTTCTTTTTGAGTGTAACTATTATCGCATAAAGCCCTCACTTATCCTTACCGTTAATTGTTACGAACGAGTCATTATTACGTAGTACTACTGAGTTTGACTAGCCCCACTCGGCAACAACTTTGACTGGAGGTCATAACGAGTGTAATAATCGATGTGAATTGCGAGTTCAGCGATGACTCGCGGAGGCAAACGGAAACAGTCTAGTTTCGGTAAGATGACATGACACACTCACGGATCGTAGATCCAACAACTAAACTTAACATGCCCAGTATATATCTGTCTACAATTTCTGTCTGTCTAAACCTGTGAACTCACCAACTTTTTAGTTGACACTTTTCGCATGTATTCTCAGGTAACTAAAGGAGCACACGCTAGGACGCTCACAAGGACACACTAATGGAGTCAAGCTTACATATAGACTCATGTCCTAGGCTTGTGTGCATGTGTTCTGTTTTGAAAACAATTTAATCTTTGTAGTGTCTTGAACAAATTACTTTCCGCTGCAAATATATGTATTTCTGATGTTTAACACTTTCCGCTGCTTATTGAATGAAATTTGTATTGTTTTACAATCTGTGTGAATGTGTAACTCATATAGAGTCGTTCTATATGACCATGAGCTATGATCCTGGCCACGTCACACCCACGTGGACTGACACCACGAGTGGGAATTTGGGGGTGTGACAGACTGGTATCAGAGCCTTGGTTATAGGGAACTAGGTTTGCATATAGTAAACTTAGACTATAGCCACTGCTCTAAATTAGACACTACACTAGAACTTGCACACTGATGTTGTTATTATTATTATCGAACTGTTGTTTACTAATCTGAGAATTTACAGGATGGCCGATAACAACAGAGATGCTAACAGGAACCCGGGCAAACGCCCAGCAGTCGATGACTTGACTGAGGAGAGTCGACGCAGGATCGACAGCATCGTGGCTCAGGTAGATGCTGAGATGGAGCGACGCGCCCAGATGCTAGCCAGGGAGCGATACTGGGGATGGTTGCCTAACCTCCTACGAGATTGGGTAGTGGGAGAGTGGGTGCCTACGCCACGATACAGGGGCGATACCTCAGAGGGTCCACGACTGCCGGCACTTGGGATGCCGATGGAGAGAGCCTTCGCGGCTCATGTTGCTGTAACCCGGCGGGAGCTTCGGAGAAACGCCGAGCTGTCCGACGAGGTTCGTGTTCTTCGCGAGAAGAACGATCGCCTGGAAAGGCGAAGCGACCGACTGGAGGAGCAAAACGATCGCTTTGAGGAACAGGTGGAGACATTACGTCTCCAGGTGTCTCAGCTCATGTCTCAGCATGGCCAGATGGTTGATGTCATGCAGGAGCATGACGGGCGTATTACTGAGAATCGGACAGATATAGCCGAGACTCAGGCTATGGTACAGGCGAGTGACGCCATGCTTAACGCATGGGCGGCACAGTTTATCGAGGAGCCGCCAGCTGAGGATGAAGGACCACAGTTCGAGGCCGAGGACCTCGAAGAGAGAGAGTTTGACGAGGATCCCGACGAGGATCCGGAGGAGGACGATGACGATGATGGGGACACAGCTAGTAACATCTCCCATGTCTCCATGGACTCGGATTAGTAGATTTTCCTTATTTTGTACTGTCTTTCCTTTTATCTCATTTTAGCCTAGACGAGCGGGATGTGCTCGGAGAACTCGCATTGTACTTTCTTTTCAAATTATTGTACTTCAAGATTGATATTAATGGAAATTATGCTTTATTATTATTATCTGCTTTATTATTACTACTGTTATTTGAAGCTTTGTTATGATAGCTAACTTGACATTTGACATGACAACAATCCTAACTTTGGCTAACACTTAGCATCTGATGACTAACACTCTAACCTCTCTATATAGAAACATGTCGGGAAGAGGAACCAATGCCCTTCGACTCAAACGCAAGGCCGAAAAGGCACGGATCGACATGATGGTCGAACGAAAATTCAACAAGGTACTCGCAGAGTACGAAGCCAACCGACACGCCAGTGAGACGAGTGGCTCTAACAACGGTACTAACTTTTGCCTAACATGACTAACATAGTATAGGCAGCCTAGACACTAACACGTTGCATTGAACTACGATGCACAGGATCTCATGGGGGAGCGGCAAAGGGATGTTCGTTTAAAGCCTTCCTGAGCTGTCACCCTCACAAGTTTCAAGGTACTGAAGGAGCAGTGGGACTGCTTCGTTGGATCGAGAAGCTGGAGTCAGTTTTCTCCATGGCTGAATGCTCGGATGAGAACCGGGTGAAATACGCCACAGGAACTCTAGAGGGACCAGCTCTCACCTGGTGGAACACCCATGTCCAGACCCTCGGACTGGAGACTGCAAACTCCATTCCATGGGAGAACTTCACCAGAATGCTGCATGAGGAATACTGTCCTCGTGACGAGATCCGGAAGCTTGAGGAGGAATTTTGGGTGCACAAGATGATGGGATCCGAAATCGAGAAATACTGTACTCGGTTTCATGAACTGTGCAAGCTCTGCCCGGCAATGGTGACGCCGGAGTATAAAAAGATCGAGCAATTCATCAGTGGATTGCCGGAGCAGATACAGAGCATGGTAACTGCTTCCGATCACACCACAATTCAACCATTGATCCGACTTGCCCACAAACTAACTGATCAGGCAGTAGCACAGGGAAAGCTGCCAAAGAGGGGTGAACACCTGAAACCTCAAGAACCCAAGCGAAAGTGGGAGCCCAACAACAACCGAACCTTTTCACCCCAACAGCCAACTCAACACCGACCCACACCTGCAAAAGTCTTCACTGCCACCCAACCAAACAATCAGGACAAAGGGGGATATCGGGGCAACAACCCCAAATGCAACAACTGCTCATACCACCATCACGGCCCATGCCGAAGAGTTCGGTGCACCAACTGTGGCAGGAACGAACACCTGGCCAAGGAATGCCGATCAAACCCCAACCCTAACCCCAACAAGGATAATACATTGAAGGGATGCTTTACTTGCGGAAAGCCGGGGCACATGCGCCGAGATTGCCCACAGAACAAGAATGCAGGTGGCAACCCAGCAAGGGGGAGGGCATTTGTGATTGGCTCTGGAGAAGCTAAAGACGATCCACATGTCGTCACCGGTACGTTTCTTTTAAATAATGTCTATGCTTGTATATTATTTGATACCGGTGCCGATAGGAGTTTTATCTCTAGCGACTTTAGCAAATTACTTAATATGACACCAACACCACTAGACTATAAGTACACCGTAGAGTTAGCAGACGGCAAGCTGATCGAGACACAATATATCATCAAGGGATGTGTTCTGACACTAGCGGACCATCAACTAGTGATCGACCTGATGCCGGTAACTCTCGGGAGCTTCGACGTGGTGATTGGAATGGATTGGTTATCTGCAAACCACGCTGAGATCGTGTGTAACGAGAAGATTGTGCGAATTGCGTTACCAAGCGGAGAGCAGATCTCAATCCAGGGAGAACGGCGCGGGATACCGTTAAACATCATGTCCTGTATGAAAGCAAGCAAATATCTGAAGAAGGGATACACGGCTATCCTAGCCCTTATCACCGAACAGTCAAAGAAGGAACGGAAGATCAGGACATTGAGGTTGTTCGTGATTTTCCGGAAGTTTTTCCTGACGATCTACCGGGACTACCACCAGCACGACAAGTGGAGTTCCAGATAGATTTAACCCCCGGAGCAGCACCAATAGCCAAGGCACCATACCGATTGGCTCCTACTGAAATGCAAGAACTATCTAACCAACTGCAAGAGTTGTTAGATAAAGGATTTATCCGACCGAGCTTCTCACCTTGGGGAGCACCGGTCTTATTCGTGAAGAAGAAAGACGGTTCATTCCGTATGTGTATAGACTACCGAGAACTAAACAAGGTAACGATCAAGAATCGATACCCCCTACCATGAATAGACGACCTGTTCGATCAACTACAAGGGTCCAGCTTCTATTCGAAAATCGATCTGAGATCGGGTTACCATCAACTCAGAATACAGGAGGACGATATACCGAAGACAGCCTTCAGGACACGGTACGGACACTATGAATTTCTAGTCATGCCTTTTGGACTGACTAACGCACCAGCAGTATTCATGGATCTCATGAATCGAGTGTGTAAACCGTATCTCGATACGTTCGTAATCGTATTCATTGATGACATCCTGATCTATTCTAAGACTCAGGAAGAACATGCCGATCACTTGAGACGTGTCTTAGAACTACTAAAGAAGGAACAACTATACGCGAAATTCTCCAAATGTGATTTTTGGATTCGCGAAGTTCAGTTCCTTGGACACGTAGTAAACGAGAAAGGGATACACGTAGACCCAGCCAAAATCGAGGCAATCAAGAATTGGGCAGCGCCTAAGACTCCAACTGAAGTGCGACAGTTCTTAGGATTGGCCGGGTACTACAGGCGGTTTATCGAGGGATTCTCAAAGATCGCGCAATCATTGACTTCCCTCACACACAAAGACAAGAAATTCGAATGGGGAGAAAAGCAAGACGCTGCTTTCGATCTGTTGAAGCAGAAATTGTGCAGTGCACCAATCTTATCGCTACCAGACGGGTGCGAGGATTTTGTGGTGTACTGTGACGCATCAAAGCAAGGACTCGGTTGTGTGCTGATGCAACGTGAGAAAGTTATAGCCTATGCGTCACGACAATTGAAAGTGCACGAAAAGAACTACACAACTCACGATCTAGAGTTGGGAGCCGTAGTGTTCGCACTAAAGATCTGGCAACACTATCTGTACGGCA
Organism: Mikania micrantha; assembly: GCA_009363875.1. Classification (NCBI taxonomy): domain Eukaryota; kingdom Viridiplantae; phylum Streptophyta; class Magnoliopsida; order Asterales; family Asteraceae; genus Mikania; species Mikania micrantha. The sequence continues at coordinate 16,662,395 of CM018691.1, forward strand.
CCAAGTGCACAATATTTACTGATCATAAGAGCCTACAGCACATTTTTGACCAAAAGGAGCTGAACATGAGACAACGCAGATGGGTCGAACTGATAGGTGATTATGATTGTGCAATCAAATATCATCCCGGTAAGGCCAATGTAGTAGCCGACGCACTAAGCCGGAAGGAAACAACCAAACGCGTACGTGCATTACAACTTACCATCCACTCCGAACTACCAAATCAAATTCGGATCGCACAACAAGAAGCGTTGAAAACCGAGAACCTCACTCTCGAAGCCATGAGAGGGATGGACAAACAGATGAAACAAAAGGATGACGAAGCTTACTACCTAATGGATCGAATTTGGATTCCACGCTACAGAGATTTGAGAGAGGTAGTGATGGATGAAGCTCACAAGAGCCGATACTCAGTTCATCCAGGTTCTGACAAAATGTACCACGATCTAAAGGCAACTTATTGGTGGCCTAACATGAAGTCAGAAATCGTAACGTATGTGAGTAAGTGTCTGACTTGCTCAAAGGTCAAGGTAGAATACCAGAAGCCTTCGGGACTACTCCAACAGCCGGAAATTCCAGTATGGAAGTGGGAACAGATTTCCATGGATTTTATCACAAAGCTGCCAAAGACGACAAGTGGTTGCGATACCATCTGGGTTATCGTAGACCGGCTTACGAAATCGGCACATTTCCTGCCAATCAAAGAAACTGATAAACTGGAAAAGTTGACTCGAATCTACTTGAAGGAAATCGTAACCAGACACGGAGTCCCGACCTCCATAATATCAGACCGAGACAGCCGTTTCACGGCTCACTTTTGGAAGTCCTTACACAAGGCACTCGGGACGAGGTTGGATATGAGTACTGCTTATCACCCACAAACGGATGGTCAGAGTGAACGAACCATCCAGACCTTGGAGGACATGCTTCGAGCATATGTGATTGACTTTGGTAACAGCTGGGAGACTCACTTACCTTTGGTAGAATTCTCATATAATAACAGCTTCCACACCAGCATTGGAGCTGCACCATTTGAAGCACTTTACGAACGCAAGTGCAGATCACCACTTTGTTGGGCGGAAGTTGGGGAAAGCCAACTGACCGGACCCGAGCTTGTGCACGAAACAACTGAAAAGATCGTGCAAATACGCAACAGAATGGCAGCAGCTCGGGATCGACAAAAGAGCTATGCCGACAAGAGGCGCAAACCTTTGGAATTCCAAGTAGGAGAACGAGTACTTCTTAAAGTCTCGCCTTGGAAGGGAGTGATACGATTTAGGAAACGGGGAAAGCTAAACCCTCGTTATATAGGACCATTCGAGATCACTAAACGGATAGGCCCCGTGGCCTACGAACTACAGCTACCACAAGAATTGAGTAGCATACACAATGTGTTCCACGTTTCAAACCTCAAGAAATGTTTATCAGACGAAACGCTCGCGATTCCTTTGGAGGAAATCCAGGTCGACGAACAACTTCACTTCGTTGAGGAACCGGTGGAAATTATGGACCGGGAACTCAAGAAGTTGAAACATAGTAAGATACCCATTGTAAAAGTTCGATGGAACTCACGACGAGGACCGGAATACACCTGGGAACGTGAGGATCAGATGAAGAAGAAATACCCTCATCTATTCGCCGAACAAACCAACACCGGCACGTGAACTGAATTTCGGGACGAAATTCCTATTAACTGGGGGATGATGTGACACCTCGTAATTTCCAGGTCAGCATTTATTTTATTTTAATAATAACGTTTATTATTAATTCATACGTGGCACTAGAATATTTGTATTTAGGGTGACACGTGGCACAACGGACCAAACACACCGATAATTCGAGGAATTATCGCATGAAACTCGCACGTGTCTTGAATGACGAACGTTGGTGAACTGATCGAACCACAGTACACTTACACTGCACAATTAGGTTCCGGAGAACCTAAGTTAGTAGAGCAACACTTATGTGTCGAGAAACGATGATCGTATTCGAGAAATACGAGAAATTCGGTTCAAAACAATGAATTTGGGCCTATTGGGCTCAAACGAGACCCATCGCGGTACGCGATGGGCACCTAAATGGGCCTTCGCGGCACGCGAAGCCTGAGCGGGGGAATTTGAATTCTCCGAAAAACGTCGCGGTACGCGACGACCGATCATCTTCCACCACCGCGGTACGCGGCGTGTTTCGGGAACAGAATTATTATTTTAATCGCCGCGGTACGCGGAGTTGCTTTTTGTGCAGCCTCCGCGGTACGCGACGGCCCCAATACGCAAAAATCTTTATAAAACCAACGTTAATCATTCTGTTTCTACTTCCACCGATTTTCTCTCGACTCAGACTCTTCCTCTCGACCATCTACCCTCTGTTACACACCATTGTGCCATTAGAAGTCTTGGTTGAAGGATTGAAGACCTTTAGGAGCTTGGAACAACTTAGAGGACACCCATCGTCGCTTTGCACGAGTCGAAGCTACTGTGAAGGCTGTTTCTGGATGTCTTGAAGCCACACGCATCTGCTCCAGCCCTATCTTGATTATCTTGCATCTTGTAAGGTAGTTTCTATGGTTAATCTTGCTTAAATCACTCACTAGGCACACATGCAAGCCTTGTAGGCTACATGCATCACCATCATCACCTTAACCACGAATTTTTGATGTTGTTAATCAGTTATTGAATGTGTGTGTTACTGATTTGGTGTTATGATGATGATCTATGATGATATTATTAGGATTTAATGGATATTTGTTGATTTTGTTAAGAAGTGGCTACTTTAATCCACATGCATGCATGATCCATGATGTGTTTGGCAATTTTTGATATTGAAATGTTGCTAGGAATGAGATTGATGACATTCTACATGATTTAGAATGATGGATTATGTCAAATTTGTCATTTGGGGCTTATTACTAAAAATAGTAACTTTATTTGTGCACATGCATGTGTTTGAATCCATGACTTATGCTTAGGATGAAGTTTAGAAATCTAACATGATGATTATTAGAACATTTGGATGATTAGGATTGTTAAACGTATGATTTTGTGAATAATACTATAAAATTGGAAACTTTTTGACACAAGTATGAAAATGTTTGATGAAGATGATAATGTCTAGAGTCCAAGATGCTTATTTAATGATTTCATGATGATATTGGGAGGATTGTATTGATTGGGAAACTTGATTTGGTGTTATTTTCATAAGTTACTAAATATAGTAACTTTATTTTGCTAAGTTAATGAATCTTCACATGTTAGTCGTAACGGTCACGATTAATAGGCTATTTAGGACTAAGATGAGGATATTAGATAATGTAGATGGTTAAACTTGATAAAATATGCTTATTTTAGAAACTTTCTAAAAATGGAAACTTTTATGCGTAAACTATGCTAAACCGGTTATGTGTAACTATGTGTTATGTGATAACATGCTCATTTAGGATAAATATGCATGTTAGAATAATCGGAATATGATTTTATGCATGACTTGCCAAATATGGAAACTTTCCTAAAATAGGAGCTTACCATAAATAGTAAGTTTCCTCATAGGAATGATTTTGGTATCCGTACACTTCACACGACACTAAAACCGCACGATACACGAACACTTGATCCAAACCGTCACCAACGGGTCGTTAGGTCAAACACGATCGACACGGTCAAACACGGTCAACTCGACCTACATAACCACTTAGTGTTGTTGAACACTAACACGGTCCGGTGAGACCCACACTTGTGAACACGAACTCATAACACCTACATGATATAGGTGATTACTAGCCGGCGAGCTACACTACTCTTTTGAGCTAACGCATTACTCAAACTCAGGTGAGTTTACGGCCCCACTTTTACTCTTAACTGATTTGCTAAACTATTGGGGTGAGAATATACTGCAACTGTTTTAGATATAGGACTGGCATGTTGTGAAACCGTTTCTTTTTGAGTGTAACTATTATCGCATAAAGCCCTCACTTATCCTTACCGTTAATTGTTACGAACGAGTCGTTATTACGTAGTACTACTGGGTTTGACTAGCCCCACTCGGCAACAACTTTGACTGGAGGTCATAACGAGTGTAATAATCGATGTGAATTGCGAGTTCAGCGATGACTCGCGGAGGCAAACGGAAACAGTCTAGTTTCGGTAAGATGACATGACACACTCACGGATCGTAGATCCAACAACTAAACTTAACATGCCCAGTATATATCTGTCTACAATTTCTGTCTGTCTAAACCTGTGAACTCACCAACTTTTTAGTTGACACTTTTCGCATGTATTCTCAGGTAACTAAAGGAGCACACGCTAGGACGCTCACAAGGACACACTAATGGAGTCAAGCTTACATATAGACTCATGTCCTAGGCTTGTGTGCATGTGTTCTGTTTTGAAAACAATTTAATCTTTGTAGTGTCTTGAACAAATTACTTTCCGCTGCAAATATATGTATTTCTGATGTTTAACACTTTCCGCTGCTTATTGAATGAAATTTGTATTGTTTTACAATCTGTGTGAATGTGTAACTCATATAGAGTCGTTCTATATGACCATGAGCTATGATCCTGGCCACGTCACACCCACGTGGACTGACACCACGAGTGGGAATTTGGGGGTGTGACAAGCTGGATCTACCATATTGCCGTCTGGGTTCACCACGTGCCCCAGAAACTGTACTTCTCGTAACCAGAAGGCGCATTTGGAGAACTTAGTATAAAGTTTCTCTTTCCTCAGGATTTCCAATACCTCACGTACATGGCAAGCATGGTCTCCCTCGTTCTTTGAATAAATCAAAATATCATCAATAAACACTATCACCGATCGGTCCAACATCGGTCGACATACTCTATTCATCAAATCCATAAATGCTGCGGGAGCATTCGTCAGTCCAAACGACATAACGAGAAACTCGTAATGTCCATAACGCGTACGGAAAGCAGTCTTTGGAATATCCTGCTCTCGAACTTTCAACTGATGGTAACCGGATCGGAGATCTATCTTTGAGAACCAGCTTGCACCTTGCAATTGATCGAACAAGTCATCAATTCTAGGTAGAGGATACCTGTTCTTTACGGTCAACTTATTCAGTTCCCTGTAATCGATACACATACGCATACTTCCATCTTTCTTCTTAACGAACAACACCGGTGCTCCCCACGGAGAGACACTCGGTCGTATAAAACCCTTATCAAGGAGTTCTTGTAGCTGGGTCATCATTTCCTTCATCTCGTTTGGAGCTAAACGGTACGGTGCTTTGGCAACGGGTTGTGCCCCCGGCACTAAGTCGATCTGGAACTCAATTTCCCGTTCGGGTGGTAATCCAGGCAATTCATCAGGGAATACATCGGGGAAGTTACACACCACGGGAACATCATCAATCGTCCTCGTATCCGTACGTTCCTCAATCGCGTAGGCCAAATAGGCTACACACCCTCGCCTCATCATAACATCAGCCGTGATCATCGAAATGATCTTAGGCGCATACATCGCTTTATCACCATAAACCGTCACGGAGCTCCCATCCATCGCACGTAAACATATCATCTTTCGTCGACATACAATGTTAGCCTCATATTTGGCTAACCAGTCCATACCCAAAACTACATCGAATCCTCCTAAGGCAATAAGAAACAATCGGACAGGGAACCTATGACCTTCTATCTCAACATAACAATCATCAATAGCCTCAGTCACCCTGGTCATCTTACCAATAGCCGTCTCTACATCAAATACCCGATCTATCCTCTTAACCTTCCCAGATAACCCATCACAGAAAGTAGAAGATACAAAACTCATACTGGCACCAGAATCAAACAATACAGAAGCAGGAATATTGTTGATAGAAAAGGTACCTGTGACCACATCAGGGTCCTCAATCGCATCATCCTTCGTCATCGTAAAGGCTCGTGCTTTAGCCTTCTGCTTCTCCTTTCCTTTCTCTTCTTTCTTACCCGAGCCCGAAGCATCGGCCCGTGGTTGTCTACAATCTTTGGACAGATGTCCCATCCCGTTACAGTTGTAGCATCTCATAGCACCGGGGCAATTGGCTGAAAAATGCCCCACCTTTCCACATCGAAAGCATAAGTTTGTGCCCACACGGCACAGCCCAGAGTGGCTTTTGCCACACTTACGGCATAGACCTGTTTCCTCTCGCTTGATCTTCTTGCCAGAAGACTTTCGTTGGTCTGTTCGACCTCTTTTAGTCCCGGAAGACTCCTTCACCCTGGTTTCCTCTTTCACTGGCTCATCGGCCATCACATCATCCCATACAATACCACTGAGTTCAACAGTGGAGTCAAAGGTCTTAGGAGCATTGGCCTTGACATGAATTCTCACTTTTGGAGGCAAGCCCTCCATGTACAACTTCACCCTGCGTTCCTCGGTAGAAACCAGATGAGGAACAAGCCTTGCCATCTCATTGAACCGTGAAGTGTACTGCCTGTGATTCAGACTTCCCGCTTTCAGCACCAGAAACTCCCTTTCAACCTTATCCAGCTCATTCTTGGGACAGAACTGCTTAGTGACCAGGTCCTTTAAATCATCCCAAGTCATCTTATCCATATCGGCTGCAGCCTTGGACTGCTTAATGGTGTTCCACCAGTGAAGCGCCTCCTCGACAAAGGAGTGAGCTGCAAACTTGACCGCTTGATCAATTCGGCACTCACTGATGGAAATAACAGCCTCCATAGCAGATATCCAGTGGCAGGTGGCCACAGCATCTTTCTTACCATCGAAGGTCGGTGGGTTGCATCCTTTGAAGGACTTGTAGTCACAGCCCTTCAGTTTCCCAGTCATAGAGTCGCCGCTCTTAGTCTCGATGATCACCACCTCATCTTCTTTAGTACTCTCCTTAGTTCCTTCAGACTTGTCTTTTAGAGTATCCTTCAGTGCCTTAGCAATCAAGGCTGGTAGCTTCTCATCCATGATTTTGCATACCTCGTCTGAAATAGCTTTTACCACAATAGGCTCTAGAGTGAACTCGTCTTCATTCTCAGGTTGCTCGTTGTGCTCGTGGTCGCCCTCATTGACGGGTTCTTCATCCTCGACACGTGGTTCTTCGGGTTTCTGTGGTTGCTTACGTGGTCTACCCTTTTGTCCGGCCATCTTAACTTTCTACATAATGCAACAATTGATGAGTCAGTACAGGAATTAGTTTAGCACGAAATAAGTGTTGTAAATCGTTAATGACGTTGATCAAGTGTTATTAACCATTTACCCAACTCATAGGCTCTAAACGTTTCCCATCCCATCTCTTCAATGTGCATGACACTAACTACATACATAACCTTACATCTAACCCTTAACTCATACAAAACCATTCAGCTCGTGGCATCCGTTCGTCCGTGGTTGGCAATCCGCATCCATTAATCCCATTCTCAGTTTAAGTCTTAGCATTTGGGATGCTAAGATCTCTCAAACTATGGCTCTGATACCAACTTGTGAGGCCCCGAAACCGGGCACCCCGCAGAGGTTGGTTTTCATCATAACACATAGCTTTTAAACTAAAAACTTTCATAATCATGCAGCGGAAATGTAAACATAGTTTGATAAACAGAATTTAATAAAGTGTCTGTATCAAAATCATATCGAATTGCCAAAACCAACGAATCGTCTGGATTGATGCCCGAGCTCCACGCCTTCTCTGATCATAGCTCTAACCTGACATACATGCTAAATCAAGTCAGCTTACGCTGGTGAGTTCTAGTTTTCGTAAAACAACCTTAAACATACATATCATAAACATCATATCATACACATAGTCCATAACCTTAGCACATATCATCATTTCCATCATCGTCATACGTTCCACTGTCGCCATACGAACAGTGGGCTTATGCCGGCACAAGGCTCCATGTTTATAGTCCGATCGACTCTTACCATGTTTATAGCCCGATCGACTCTTACCATGTTTATAGCCCGATCGGCTCCTACCATGTTTATAGCCCGATCGGCTCCGTGTTTATAGCCCGGTCGGCTCCATGTTTATAGTCCGGTCGACTCTCTTGTTTATAGTCCGGTCGACTCCATGTTTATAGTCCGGTCGACTCCATGTTTATAGTCCGATCGACTCTCATGTTTATAGTCCGGTCGACTCCATGTTTATAGTCCGGTCGACTCCATGTTTATAGTCCGATCGACTCTCATGTTTATAGTCCGGTCGACTCTCATGTTTATAGCCCGATCGGCTGCTCATATCCTGATACAATCAGGTCATCATTCATATTCACCCAGTACAAGTACCGGAGCATCATCATTCGCACATATCCTATATCACGTATAGGGACATCATTCATTCATCATACATGATACACTAGCATCATACCGTCATTCATTACAATCCTCATACATTTCATGCTAGTATTATAACATCATTCATCGGGTTAATCATAGCATCTGAGGCATGTCATACTGGCCTCATTTCATCATACCATCATAACATACTAGCATCATTTCATCATACCATCATAACATACTAGCATCATTTCATCATACCATCATAACATACTAGCATCATTTCATCATACCATCATGGGATCATACTATCATCCTAGCCACCTAGGACCTTGCCATATCGCTATAACTATTCTCATAGTTATCGTCATGAAGCATGTGATCATAAAGTCATCATCATATCATAAGCTAGCATCATTATCATGTCATGTTATTCATCATCATAACTCATTTATCATGCATTCGTCATACTTAGCATACTTTCATGCATAAATCATGCTAACACATAAACATGCATACATATTTATGGCATATCATTCATTCATTTATCATCATCATAAACACATAACATCATAAACATAACAATAAGCATGTATGCCAGCCCAAAACATTAAGCATAAAAGAGGGCGTCTAGAACTCACCTGATAGTAGACTCTTGTTTTCCTTAGCCGAACTCCTTAGCTAGGACTCACGGAACCTACATCATTACATTTACCGTATCACATTCCATTCTTAGACTTAGAGTTTATTCTAAGTCCTCATAGCCCGCTAGTCCCCCTTACTGAATCCAAGTCCTCAACACTTAGCTAAGTGTTCGAAACCCTTGAAATTCATTAAGTCTTCATGAACACGAATTGCCATGTACTCGAAATATCTATTGTTCACGAAGTGCCGTGTACACGAAATGCCATGTACACGAAATGCCATGTACACGAAATAACCATTGTATTCGAAATAGTCCCTGTACTCGAAATAACCATATACTCGAAATAACATGTATGATTTCGAGTACCCTCTGCTCATGATTTCGTGTACTCATCATTTCGTCATTAAATATCTCAGAAAATTTATCTAAGGCTTTGGGGAGCTAGTCCTAGGTTCCTTATGTTGTTATCAACATACTGGAACCTCAAAGTTTCGAACTTTATGCATAAAGGTGTGAGCTTTATGCATAAGTTCCCTTTTTATATAACCATCCTAACTTTTGTATAAAAATCCAGCTTTCTATACATGAATCACTTACTTGAAGGTAGCTGATCCTCCTGGTAGAATCCCGTGCGTTTCCTACTTCGTTTGGTCGATCAAAGTTCGATTCTTGATGTTCTTGAACTTCAACTTCGTGTACTCGAGAGAAACTGTGTTTCCAACCAAAGGTTGTCACATTTCCCAAGGCACGGGTATTTATAGAGAGGCTCCCTGTATTCGAAAACCCCTGTACACGAAAATGTGGTGTACTCGAAATTGGTGTACTCGAAATCTTACCATTTCGAGTACACGATCTGTAATCCTAGACTTGGTTATTTTTCGTCTATTTTCCTACAAGTTAATTGTTCATCACGCATTCGTAAGTTCGGATAACTTGCATTTAGAAAATTTGGGATGTTACACAAAGTTGATGACACTCTAGATTAATCAGAATAATTTCTGATTAATCAGATAGTTAATGTTGTTGATTATAATGCTAAAACAGTTTCTAGATGATTTAATGGCTTAGGAGTGATTAATCCTTATTATTGATTACCCAAATATCATGAAATATCACAATGTAGCATCAGAATAGGTGAAATAACCAGATTTAACATACTAATCTGACTGTTATCACAAACATCAGATAATCATTCCAATGAGTATGTTAATGATTGTGATTAGTTTGAAACACTTAGATTTAACCTTTGCATTTCAAAGATTAATCAAACTAATCACCTACATTGTCATAATCAAATGGTTTAAACCATTATAATCATAGTTATGATTTCATGAAAATCGGGCATTACAACGGATCAAAACAAGGATTTAACCGTTAGAACTTCGCGTTCTTCGTTTATAATCAATCCTAGCCATCATCTAGGCAATAATCAACAATCCTAACTATCTCATTACGTTCAAAATCAAGATCTAATCAATCAAAATCAAACTAGAAGGTTAAAACGAACCGTTACCTGTTCTGACGAATTCCTGCGGTTAAAACAGCGATCAGGACTTGTATATATGATTCCTGGGATGATCCGGATGTTTAAAGGGCTTTGATTTGAAGTTTAGAAGTGTTAGGAAGCAATTTTTTCGCCTGGAGGTCGTCTATGATCAAAAAAATGCGATTTTGAAGGTTTCAATGCATTCTGATCGTCTTAAAGCAACTTTAGCCGACATAGTACCTGGGGCGCATCGCCCCAACTGGAGGGTTGGGGTGGGGCGTACCGCCCCACGTCATCAGGACCACCATTTTGGTTTTAAACTTCGTTTCGCGATTCCGGGAGCATACGAACTGCGTTTTGCGCGCGGTTTTCGCCTACGTTCACGATTTTTCGAGCTCTTTCCAATGGTTATAATTTCAAGACCTAAAGAGTTCAAAATATTTGACCTCTTATCTATCGCTATATTCGATTCAGTGTATCTTGAAATCGGAGCCTCGTTTTGCGATTTCGCTTACACTCATTTTCTTCATTTCCGAGTTATGATTGTAGACATGAAATTGGTTGGTCATCTATTTGAATAAGCATCATGTCATAAATGTTTCTTTGAGATCTACTAGCACCAGATTCCTGAGTAACTACAAGTCATGAACTGATATGCTATGATATGGTCCTTCTGACACATACGTAATAATAATTGTGGATTTCAAACAAGACCAAATGTGCTCATTTCGTTGATGACGTAGTTCTTCGAGCGCAATTGTCACAATTATTAAGCAATTTTGATTTTCAAATTGAATTTATAAAAGGAGAAAATAATTCTTTACCTGATTTTTTATCGAGAGAATTTTTACAGGGAATATGAGTAAGGATTCTAAAAAGATTATTCTAACCAATCAGCCATCATCAAGTTCTTCCAGCTCTCTTGGAACTCCATTACCAATTAACAATAGATTTACTCCATTATCTCCATTTTCATCAAGACCAAGATCTTCTACTCCTATATCTGTTAGACCACCTTATTCTTCGGTAATACAAACAAGAATATTACCACAATCTATTATCAATACAAATATCCAAAATACTCCTATAAAAAATTCTAATCCATCATCTTCTTCTGATTCTAGTTTTTATTCTATAAACCCAAATTCTAAGATTATAAAAATTTTAGAACCAATTGAAGAAGAGAAAGTTCTACATAGCTTTCTTACTCTTATAGACTTTCTATATCCCAGAAATTGTCATTTCTATGATGGTGAATACAAAACTATAGAATATTATCAAGCTATTCTTGTTGATACCGGATCTGTTGATATTCAACATATTCTTAATTCTCAAAATCACTCCAAAATTGATTATTCTAAAATAAAAATTAGAAAGGTCATTACTCTTGAAGAATGGAAATCAAAACCATTCGTTCAAAAAACCCTTTCTAATTTTCATTCATATCCTCAATATAATTATTACGATTATCAAGAAGCTTGGGAAAAAGCTCTATTATTTAGAAATTTTAATCATTCCTGGTTCATATATTATGATGATCAATTTTCAAATAATTATCCAAGATGGTTTATTAAGTGGTTTAAATATATAGGGATTATTCCTGAGGCTTTCCCTAAAGATATCTCTATAGCCTATAATAAGTTTATAGATTATTTTAAACAAGAAGGAACCCCAGATTTTGAATATACTCTCCAATTCATGACTATATTTCGAATTCCTTGGATTTTTTCTTGGACGTACCATTATCAAGCAAAACAAGACATTTCTCCTCCTCTTCTGTTAAGACATTACAGAAGTAAATGGTGGAACAAATTTTCAATAGAAAAAGCCAATGTTTCTTCGGTACAAAACTATTATAAGTCTATAACAAGTCAACATGAAAGATCTATCAAGTCTCCTGTAAATTTAAGCCTCAATACTTTTGAAGATCGAGATTATATTATCAGATTACAATCTTGTTCAACCCCCGAAGAGATGCAAAGAATTATTAGTGAAATTAAGAAAAATTCTCCTTCTCAATCAAGAAATTCTACTACTGATGAAAATATACTTCAAGATTCTCAAGATCCGTATGAAGATATTGGACCCATATAAGTTATCCATGGGATGATCCGTTTCTAATAAGGGTTAATCTCAATTATTGTCCGAGACTCGATTTTCAAAGATGTGACTCGATTTTCAAAAATGTGACATTCATCTCAATTATTGTCCAGAAGAGTCCAAGACGGCGATTTTCAAAATTGAGCAATTATTGTCAAGAAGAGTCCAAGACGCGATTTTCAAAGATATGACATTTTTGTCAAAGTAGCCAGTCACTCTGCCAAACTTGCCAAACTTTAATAAAGACGATATTAATTATTCTGCAACGAGACAATTTACTCTTCTCAATGGCCGACAAGATTCAATTATATTCTAACTCTGAAGGCTCTATAAATTGAAGGCTCTATTGTATTAAGATTCATTCGAAAATTTACTTAGAATTAAATGTATGAAAAAACCCTCTCCTCAAAAACTTGTATTATCAACCACCCAATGTTCAAAATCTTTAGATTTTCAAGTTATTATTGCTCCATCCAATTGTAAGGAAATCATTTGTAATTCTGATATTCAAGAAATAAATCAAGGTATTATTTAAATATGAGTTGTTTAATTTATGTTTCTGCCATATTGCTATATTGTTTGTTATTTAAATCTTCATGCTCTCGATCCGATCCTTATTGCATATTGCTATATTGTTTGTTATTTAAATCTTCATGCTCTCGATCCGATCCTTATATATATAATTAAAAGTCATACAATTGAATAGTAAAAATATAAATATTAAATACAGTGTAGGTCCCATGATATTATATATATATAATTAATATTCAATAGTGTGTGTGTGTATATATATGGGGATGTTCAATTGAAAACTATTGTTATTTGACAACAAAAAGAACCAATTATAGTCACAAGTTTAAAAGAATAAAAAAATAACTTCTTCTATTTTAAAGGAAAAATTACTTTTATACCTCTTAAAATATGTGGTTAAAATTAGTTCTTACGGCTTTTTTTTCATATTTAATGGTTCTTAATGAAATAAGTCCTTATATATATTAATAGTAATGTATAGTGCATAGGTGTCTTATCCATGTAGTGACGTTTTGAAAGTTTAGGCTTGGACCAGAAGAAATTTTTTTAGTTTTGAAAATTAATAAACACAGATGAGGGTATTAAATTTGAGATATTTGCTTAAACATTTGGGTTTTATAAAATTTGAGACACTTGCTTATAGATTTGGGTTTTTGTTGTTTTAGGGTTTAGGGCTTAAGGTTTAGTTTGTGATAAGAGATTTGATTTTGCTATGTATCTTATGCTTTTGCAGATATATATAATATCCGTTTTCGAGAGTGTACTGTGATAGCCCGCCGCAGCGCACAGGTGGAATAAACCTAGTTATAACAAAATATAAAAACCATCTTTCAAACAAAATGATAATAAAACAATAAAGTCAAAATTTTTTTAACCCTGTACGTCACGTATAAGACTTTATCTGACACCAGAGTATCTTCGACGTTTAAGGTTGTGAACCAATGCGTCCCGTAGTGACCACCATAAAACGTATAAATGACGACCGGGTGTTAAAATATGTTTTTGGTTGTGCAGATAACCTCCTTTTTAACTGAACAAGAGAGACAGAGTTGACCACACACGATCCATAGTCCAACAATGGCGACAAGCAGTTCAACAATCGAGATGCCTAAAGTGAAGCTTGGAAATCAGGGGCTTGAGGTGAGACTCTCTAATGATGATCAATCGTCAGTATATCATCATATTCTATTTTATTCTATGTGCGAATAATCCTCAGTTTCGTTTGTCGATCGACGATTGTTACATGTTACTTCTACCCGGTTAGGATGCATTTTGTTAGGGTTTAATCGTTCGTTTACCACTTTTTATATAATGTTAGGGTTGCATATAGTTGTTATGTGCATGCTGATCTTGTGTGACTGTTTAGTTTTACACAGCAACGATGATTTGTATTGTTGTAGCAGAGAGCTGCAAAATCTAGTAATCAGATCTGCTTGGAATCATAATTAGTAGATTGAGTAAAATATGAACCATACACTCTGGAATGGGCTCTGTTTTAAAAACATATTTCATTTTGAGGGTCGAAATGGGTAGATCAAGAACTATATGGGATCAGAATGTTCTTCTGTGAAACTTAATGAGTTCAAGACATACATTAATATTGTTCAACATATATCATCCATATGGTTGGACAAAGATATTGGTTATTGATTGCAAATGTGTGTTAGTTTTTTTACTCATTCAAGATTCTACTGTCTATCTGTCTGATTATGAAGTTGAATGTAGAGTTGATTATAAACATGTTTGAGCATAATGGCTAAAGAGTTTATCTTATTTCCGTTAGTTGACTAGTCCGTAGGTAAAGTTCTTAATTGAGTGTGATAATGGTTTAGCTTGAAAAATATATTTTGTACATTTCAATACAATGTTGAGTTTTCATTTGATTATCATGAATCTAACTGTACAAGGCGATGAAGAACTCTATAGCATATTAGCATTGAGCTATATGAATTGTTCTTTGTTTTCTAATTTGGGTGCTTTGATGAACAATCGCTAACAGTTGTTCATTCTAAAAACTTGCTTTTCTTCCCTATGCACTTTCATAAGCATCATCATATATGAAAATTGCTTGCAGATCAGAACACTCCATTGTTATCATAGTCAGAAATTTTTTGTCATTCAAGTCTTAAAACCATAAAGCCTAGTGAGTAGTGATTCAAAGTTTTTTCCCAATCTTAAGAAAATTGTTTATGTGTTTTTTTTACCTCCTTTTTTATGCACAGGTCTCAAGATTAGGTTATGGGTGCATGGGCCTTAGTGGCGTCTATAATAATCCACTCTCTATGGAAGAAGGTATCAAAATGCTTAAGGAAGCTTTTTATAAAGGGATTACATTCTTTGATACTGCTGATATATATGGGGTAGATTTTGCTAACGAGATACTCATTGGAAAGGTATATATCTCAACAAGCAATTCCTTTTATGGAACAAGATTGCTGACATATACATCAACTCTGAGCTAGTTTTTTTAATGATGAATGAATTTTCCAAATGATAGCATGTTACCAGTTTTAACCTGTGTTTGGACTTTGGATTAAAAGTTGAGTATAAACTGATCGTAGATAAATATTCTTGATGGAAATTCTTAATGGACAACAAAAAGATCTGTTCTGTCACTTCTTTATATAAAAACATTTTCAATGACGTAATGTTTTTTTAAATGAGAACATGTCTTGTATGATATAATGATATTAATTTTTTTATATTTCAATCACATCATTATTAAATGGTCACTCCGTAAATTGTTTGCTTTGTATATAGTTTTTGATTTTATTTAACTGTACTCATGTTCATAGGAAATTGAATGGTAATGTTTGTTCCATGTTATTTTAATCTTTTTAGACATATCATGCAGTTATTAATGGAATTACCTCGAGATAAGATCCAATTAGCCACAAAATTTGGTATTTTCAAGATTGAATCCAACAAGGTTACAGTCAAAGGTACCCCTGAATATGCTCGCTCCTGTTGTGAGGGTAGCCTAAAGCGGTTAGGCGTGGAATACATTGATCTCTTCTACGTACATAGAATTGACACAACTGTTCCAATAGAGGACACTGTAAGTTCATTTTTCTATTTTTGTTTCTTTAAATATGATTTTGAATGGTGAAGATTCTTCGTTACTCTTACTTTCCTTCATTAAATGATTATTGGTAGAGTTGGCACTTTTGACCCATTAGTTAAGAATGGCTGGTTCAAGTTGTGACTACAAAGTAAAGAAAAAATATTAGCTAAAAGGTAAACCAGTCAAATGGGTTAAAAAAGGCATCCAAAGTTTATTTTCACTGTGTATAACCTCCTAAATTCTTTTTAACGGTTTTTCTTATAATTGTAATAGTATTGTCTTTATAGTCATAATTTATGCATTCATTCATTATGTACTCAACAACCCAACCTGATTGGCCCATTTTAACCAGTAGCACACCCATCCGTCTGACCACCTCAAGTTTTCATTATGATGTTTAATAAGATATTATAAACAAGGGTAGTACACCAAATTTAGTTTCAAATATGTGAACATTTGATTTTCTCATTATACAACAGATAGAAGAGCTTAAAAAGATGGTGGAAGAAGGTAAAATAAAGTACATTGGCTTATCTGAGGCTAATGCAGACACAATTAGGAGAGCACATGCAGTTCATCCCATCACTGCTTTACAGATGGAATATTCCCTTTGGACTAGGGAGATTGAAGATGAACTGATTCCACTGTGCAGGTGTATTAATTTTACCTGTTAAGATAATAAGATATATATATTCAGTTTATTAATTTAATTATTTTCATCATTCAGAAGTGTGTATTGAAAACGAGTATGGTGCAGTGAATAATCAGAATCAAATAATCTATTGTAATAAAACTGGGCATGAAAATCAGTGTTTGGATCAGTTCTCATGCTTGCAAGTGTAAATATCGTTTGACCTATATTTAAATTTTTTTGAAAAAATATCAGGTCAATTGACTGACAGTGACTGAAATATTTAAAAGTATATATAAGAGTCACATTTTAAACATTGAAAGTTAAAACAAACAAACAAGTATACCGAGCAAAAATCCCACTCACAAATGTTCATGTAAATCAAGTTTGTTAAATATTTAGAATCTGTCAAACACACAATTATATGATTATTATAACATCAAACTGTAGTTTAATTTTGATGGGTATATTCAGCTTATGGACCTGGGTCGGAACTGATTGTATTGTAGGTCACTGGGTCAATATGGGTAAGTAGTAAGACAGAACAGGTCATCAGCAGGTTGTTTATTTAGTCACATGTTATACGTGTTTAATTAGATCATGGGTCAATTTTTTTGTTTATGCTATTAGTGGATTAAATAAACATGGGATGGAAGGAGTTTTAGGAGATAGTTGCTGAAAATCTTTTACATATTTTGAGTCTATTTATTATTTTTGAAGCCGTAAATTCTCTGTGTTTGTTAGAGTGTTATTTTGTGTGTTGAAGCTTGAACCTCAACACAAACAGCAGTAGCACATCCAAATGCCAAATCATATCACATAGTTATAGTTTTCCAATGTTATGAGTTTACTCAAAACTTTATTCTTATTTTAAGGAAACTTGGAATAGGCATTGTTCCATATGCTCCTGTTGGCCGGGGATTTTTTGGTGGAAAAGCAATAAAAGAAAGCCTTCCTGAAAACAGTGTATTGGTAATTAATCAACTAATCATCTCAATTTTGATTTAAATTATAGAAATGTAAAATATAAATAAATTGTTACAAAGATTTGCCTCGCAGGGATTGAATGCTAGGTTTACGGGAGAAAATCTTACAAAAAACAAGGTTCTTTATGATCGCATAGAAGCAATGGCCGAAAAGCATGGATGCTCTACTGCTCAGCTTGCTCTTGCATGGGTTCTCCATCAAGGAAATGATGTTATACCAATTCCTGGTAAGTTTGACTTGAGAAAAAAAAAGGTCAAACAATTATAAATAGTAATCAATATGGAAAGATGACAATTCTAACACATTTACTTACAATATGTCGATTTGGGTTGTCTTTTACATGTCAAATTAAAAAAGGTTACCTATATATATACAGGAATTGTATCATGTGAAAACCCGATCTTAGAGAGAAAACCCTTAAACCCTATCTGGGTCATTGATTTGGAATCTTGAAAATAAATATGTGGTCCATATTAAACTTGAATAAAAAATTGGGTTTGAATAAACAAATGTGGTTTAATGTGGAGTGTGGACTACATATTTATTTTCCAAGATTCCAAATGGACGTCCCATATAAGGTTTAAGGGTTTTCTCTTTAAGATCATGTTTTCAACCCTATGTAGGGTGTATCCTGTGAAAACCCGTATGTGTGTGTATATATATATAGTTTCTGAACAACAATTTGCATTGAGCGAGGTTTGAATCCGCAACCTCTTCGTTTGTGAGACTTCCATTTTACTGCTAGGCCCCAACGTTCGACCCCCAAAACGGGGAAACCGTAAAATGGGTTCAAAGACAGTTTAAAGTTAATGGATATATACTTTAAACCATTTTATCTGAATATTTATATTACTTTTTTTTTTAATTGTTGTGCTCATAATTAACACATTAATTGTCTAAAAAACTTTGCATTAACAGACAAAAAATGTTCGCTGATGAACCTGGCTTGAAAGGTTTCCTGTTTTGACCCATTACCCAACTCGCTTGACCTACCAATATTATCCCCTTGAAGAATATGATTTCATATTTTACTTTATAAAAAATTTCTTAACGTATATGAATAGATCATAAACCATTTGACATAACACAGGTACGACTAATATTAAGAATCTCGAAGAGAATATTGGTTCAGTTAAAGTGAAACTTACAAAAGAAGAAGTAGAAGTGATTGGTAATGCCGTGCCGTTGGATGAAGTCGCTGGTTCCAAAGTTAACGAGGCTATTCTACGTGTCTCGTGGAAGTATGCAAATACACCACCAAAGAACAGCAACCGATCATCTTCATAAACCATTGCTAGGTTGATTCATTGCATGTAAAGTACATGTTTTCAGGTATGTTTTTGAGGGGCTTACAGGTTACTCCGCTGGGTTGGCTTGGTCAACATGGAATTGACATTCATCTTATGTAAAATATGAAGCTTAACTGTTTTTTTATTTCTTAAAATTGATAAAAACTATGAATTAGTTTAATAGGTGGTGACAATATGTGGGATTTAATGATTAAATTTGAACTTGAATGTTTTATGTTCATCGAGCATATAAATAAAAATTTGAAACTAATGGTTTGAAGTTTAGTTTTACCAAGGTCAGCAGTTTGACTTCACCAAAAGTTAATTGCTGAGTAAAGTGTTCAAAAATTGACTGTTTTTGTTTGAAAAACAAAACCATTGACAATTAATATAGTCTTTAAAAGGTTTTAAATCAATGCATTGAATCAAATAATGGGCAGAATTTAAATGTTTTGGAAATTGTGACACCCATTATTTTCTTAATAACCACATAATTATAAAATCTTTCTATATTAATAAAAGAACATAACTTTTGCCACATGTCACTTTACTAGACTTCTATTGTCATGTGTTAAATTATTATACCATTAGTGACACATGTCACCACTTTATATTTTCAATTATTTATCTCTCATATGAAATGATAATTAATCTTTATTTATTAACTAATTAAAAATCTAATGACTAATACTATTATATTTTTTTTTCATATTAAAAAATGGTTTTTAATAAATTCAAAATAATTAATTTATTAAAAAACACAATTCAATAAAAGTTTACAAAATATGACTTTTTTTCTAATATTCAAAATTCAAAAAAATTAAGAAATATTTTAAACTTGTACTTACAGAAAAAAATAACTTTTATAAAAATAAGTCTCAAAAAAATTTTATTTAAAACAAGTGTCTTACAAAATATATAATATTTTAGTGTTCAACCCGTGTAATACACGGGATTTAACCTAGTTACATAATCAAAAAATCTTCTTACACAAAAACATTCCATTAGTGCTATCCTTATACATGACTCATTTTAAGAAACCATACACCAACACAAGATGTAACATGTGTTTTTGTTAATCCATTATAGCTCTTTAAGCATCACTTGTGTTTGATCCGTTCCTTTGGAACCGACTAAACGAACCACGACCCGACATCTGTTCTATATCACTCGAGACCGAGTTTCTCCCTTCAAGTTGTTCCTTAGTCTCCCTCCTCATTGAACCCATTGATGATGTTCGATCATTTCCAGAGAAAATTTGGCCTATTAATGCTTCAATCATATCAGGAGACGGGTATGAATTCACATCTAGAACACTCGAAAACATGTCCAGAAACTCTGAATAAGCGGGAATGAGAAGCTTAACCGTTGCCTCTTTTATCTGTTCCCGTAAATCAGCTTCCGGGATGCTATACCTGCTAGTATGTCTTTGAGCAACCTCCTCAAACCCCTTTAGAAAAGCCTCAATTTTACCCTTTGAATCACCCTCTTCAGAGTTGTCTTGTTTGTCAAGAAACCCCACCAATCCGCCCCAAGCTTGCTTCTCATACAAGTAGGCCGCTTCTTCGGCCACTACTTTGTAATTCTTCCTCATGTAACTCTCCCCCAACAGTTTCCCAAGCTCAGTATTTCTTGTCCTCATGTAGATATACCAGTAAGTGTTCATTGTAAACACATGGTAAAGAACTTTATCCTTGTAGCTCGACCTTTTAGACTCGATGTTTCTATGTAAAGCTTCCATTACATTTGAAACCGCATCTTTTAAGAGATTATCTTTTGGCTTGCATGCAATATGGACTCCCGCTTTCCATATTTGCTTAGTTCTAAGCACTTGAGCCATGGGCTCGTTATAGTTATCAGTGGTCAAGTATTTTAGGTAGTTAATCGCGTACCTGACTAACTTTGGCACCGTGCCATCTTGTGGAGGTGGTAACCCGTCTTGGTTACCTTCAATCTGGAGCCCGAATTCCCAATACACTTTACTTGAAGCATGAATCAAAAGTTTCTCTAATTCTCTAAACCGCATACATATATCAGCACCAGCTTCACCTTCAAAAACATCAGAAAATTCGGTTTTGAGGTTTTCTAAGGAGTTAAACATGTCCAACAGTTTGAAGAGCTTTTGTGGCTCTTTGTTGCTTCTTGCAACACCTTCCCCGAACCGAAAGAATACCGCCATGATTTTGTCTGCAATCTTGACGAAGCACTCCTGCCAGACCATCCCGTCCATGATGTTTCCTAGGACCTGGTTGCATAGCGTCTTTTCTGAGACGAAAACGTTTTGAACCGCTAGCTCGAAGTGTTGGGTCCATAGGGTTATGGAGGTCTCTAAGTTTTCCCATTCCATCTGGTCTATCTCTCCGGGTTTGTATGTTCTTAAATAATCCGGGTTTAGTTTCATTAGTGCTTTTGCTGCTCTCTTATACCTCACCTGTCAATGAAGATTGGCTTAGAATAGCTCAAATTGTAACCATGACAAATTCTAAAAGCTCGTATCTTGCACGAAAAAAGCTCGTTTTAAACAAGCCTAGTCGGCTCGATTTGTAATCGAGCTGAGCCCAATTCAAGGTAGGCTCGACTTGTGACTTGGCTCATTTGCTCGTTTAAATTACGTACAACCAGTTAGTAATTTTGTTGTAAGAAATAAATTATCATGAAAAATAAGGATCAAATTAAAAAAAAATTTCTAACTAAGCTTCAAAATCACGAATTTAAGGAAAATGAATTTCTTATACATGTAATTTTCTTTAAATAATCAAGTGGTTTATCGATTTACGAGCTGACTTGAGTTTTGTATGAATTGAGCTCGAGATCATTTTTCCAACTCTTTAAAAATCAAGTCGAGCCAAGTTGGCTTGTGTAACTTTGACACTGGGCTTGCTTGACTCGTTTACCGTCCTAAACTAGGAAGTTGCATACGGGATAAACATGTTGAGTTGAAAGCATATTCATAGTATGAGAAATACCTTGACAAAGATATCTATACATATATCCTAACAATCATTAGCCGCAAGCGTCTCTGATATCCGTCTAAGAACTTCAACATCTAAATCTGTCCCCAACTCCACAACACCCATCATCTCTCCATCACCATCATCCACCTGCACTCCAATGTTATGATGCCTCAACTGCAGCAAAATTCCTTCAAACTCATCTTGCAAATTCAACAAAGCCTCATCAAGCAACCCATCAAACTTCATCGAATCAACTTCGGTTTCATACAACGCTTTTAACGTCACTAACGTCTCCCTCAACCGATGTGTCCTAAACTGGTCAGTAGCCTTAGTCCGACTCAAAAACTCCACCACCTCCTGCAATCTCTGTATTGCTGGCCCGCCCTCTTGGCTAATCAGATTGATCGCGATATTTAATTTATCAACACAATCAACATACTTGATCAGTAGCCTAAGCCTCCTGTTTTCTGATTTCTGACCCAAAAGTTTAGTTGAAATGCTGACGAGTTTCCGTTGCAAAGATTCTGATATTTTAAACCCATCAATGAGAACAAGCGCAGGTGAAACCGCACGGTTGATACGTGTTTCTAGTGCTTTGGACGCGATTGAGAGCGATTGTAGAGGGGCTAATCTTCTTGAGGCAACACTTAGGCTTTCTTGTAGATTGTTAAAGTTTTCTTCGTGTTTTTGGAGGTTTGTTTGCAAATTTTCTGATGATTTTATAAGGGTTTTGAGATCGGTGCATGTTAATTGTAGATCACTGAGAACCGAATAGTTTTCCATCAACAAACAAATAAAAACGTATTCAATAAAATGTCAGGAACTAGTAGGAGGGGTGGTGGTAAGAAGTTGGTGATAAGAGAGGGGTTGTTTATAAGACAAGATTTAGGTGGCAAACATATAATAATATATTATTAAGGTGGCAACATATAATATAATATTATTAAGGAAAGACTAAATATCGATGTAAACTAAGAACCAAATGGCAATAAAACATTGGGTGTGGACAAATCAATGGGGTTCGAATATAGCCTGTGTTTTGATTTGGTCCATGTATATTGACAATGACGTTTTTATTTATATATTTATTTATTTATTTATATATATATATATGGTTTTAAATATGTACAACAAACTTATGTTAGAGAGAATCGGAACTACTGATCGTTCTCCTATAGCGTATGGGTCAAGAGAATTATTGAGATCATAAAGATACACAATTTTTTTTTTTTGATGACCGGGGAACCCACTTGCGTGGTAAACCCTACACATAATTGTGTAGGGGTGTTTAAAATATCTGAAACTTGAAAAAATTCGAAATCCGAATCGTATCCGAAACCCGAAAAAACCTTATCCGAAATCTATTTCGGGTTTTTTGGGTCGGATAATATGATTTTAGATTCGGGTCGGGTCGGTTTCGGATATGCAAAAAATAACTTTTTTGGGTCGGATATCCGAATAACCCGAAAAAAAGGTTTGTTCGGGTTGTTCGGGTTATTCAGATGTACGAATTCGGGTTTTTTCAGGGTTGTTTGGCCTTTTCGGTCGGATAATATATTTTAAATTTCGTGTCGGATCGGTTTTCGGATAGACTAAAAAATTTTCAAACCCGAAAAACCCGATTCGAAAAACCCAAATAACTCGTTATCCTACCCGATGAACACTCCCATAATTGTGTGACGTTAAAGCACACCTATGCGAAAAAGAACCCTTTTATGACATGGTACATGACAGCGTCATTAACAGCGTATGAAAGAGGGGGCATATAACTGCCCTCAACTAAGGTTTTATAAGCCTTTTGGTTGTTTAAATGGCTATGATTAAAGTAGAATGCTTTAAAGAGTCAAGACATTCAAAAGTTGGTTACAAGATCTATATATTTATAAAATATATAATTACTATTCATATCATCGGTTTAACCGTGTCATTAACAAAATTTGACATGATACATGCCACTGTCATCAACGGCATAGGAGAAAGGGTATAGAATTGGCCTCAACTATGGTTTTAGAAGCTTTTTGGTTGTTTAAACGACTGTAATTAAACGTAGAAAGCTTTAAAGAGCGAAGGCTTTAAATAGTTAGTTACAACATATATGTGTTAATAAAAAATATATAATTACTACTGGTTTCATTGTGATTTGCAATAGATATTTCAATTGATAGATAAATTAACAAATTATGATGGGATTTGTGACAAAAGTTAAGGAAGGTGAATATTTAACATATAAATTGATATATAGAAAATTTTAACTTTAATATTAAAGATGTATATACTAATTAAATTTGACATAATCTAAATTGACTTGGGATGAACATACAAGATGGTATATGTTATATTTGAATTGTCAAAGGACGTGATTAAAATAGGTAGGGGTGTTCAAAATATCCGAAACTCGAAAAAATTCGAAATCCGAATCGTATCCGAAACCCGAAAAAACCTTATTCGAAATCTATTTCGGGTTTTTCGGGTCGGATAATATGATTTTAGATTCGGGTCGGGTTTCGGATATGTAAAAACTAGTTTTTTCGGGTCAAATATCCGAATAACCCGAAAAAAACAGGGTTATTCGGGTTGTTCGGGTTATTTGGATGGATGAATTCGGGTTATTCGGGTCGGATAATATATTTCGAATTTCGAGTCTGGTTTAGGATAGACCTAAAAGAATTTCAAACCCGAAAAACCCGATTTGAAAAACCCGAATAACTCGTTATCCGACCCGATGAACACCCCTAAAAATAGGAGTTGGAAATATTGGATTAAAGTAAGGCCCTTTTAACAGCATGAACAAAGTTGTCTTAGTTTTATTTAGAACTTGGTTTTCTTTAGGGGTATTTTAGTGATAGGTTCTATATGAACTAGACGATCTTATTTGGTCAAATACCTAGCAAAAAACTCCTATCTTCCTTTTATTACGGTATTTCTGAACAAGTTCCTGGATAAAGGTTTTGATGTTTTTCCTATACTTTGGTAACAGTTCGTTTTCTATGTATTATGTATCTAGTCTGAAATGGACCATTTTAAGGTATAATAAAAGTTGTTAGTTCATGAAGTAATAGTATCGAAGTTAAGTTCTTTTGAAAAATGACACAAAACCCTAGAGCTCTCCACTATAAATAGAAGGGAGCCTTCTCCCACTCTTCTTTCTATATTTCACGGTTCACCAAAGGAAGAAAGAACAGTTGTGACGGTGTGCATGCGGTTTTTTTAGGGAGAGAAATAAGAGAAAGGAAGTTTCCAACGTCAAGAATTTCGTTCGTCGTATGAATCAAAATGTGAATCTGAGCATAAAATCATGATCAGATGTTATCTTGAACACAAGGGAATGATAAAGTTAATATTTTTACAAACGTATGTATAGATCTTTACTAAGTCAGCCTTTGTTAGGCTATTCAAGCTTCCTCACAAGTGAGTTTCTATACTTCCTCATTTTTAAATGTATTTTGTACCGATATACGGGCAGATCATCATCATCATACTCAGTATATCCCACCATTAGCAAAGATAAGGTTGGGTCTGAGGAGGGTAAAATGTAGACATCCTTACCTCTATTCCATAGGAATAGAGAGGCTGCTTCCAATGAGACCCCCGGCTCATAGTGCCTTATTAACCGACCAACCCAATGGTTTTAAACTTTATTTTCACAAAAATAAAGTAAAATAACGTTAAAATTAGTGCAACTTTACTTTTCCCCCTTAAGGGCTGACACATATACATTATATGCGGACCGAAAACGGGGCTACGTTTTTGAAAGTGCATAGATCTTAGTTTTTATGTTATAGATCACGATCCATAGTTCAAGTTATAACCTATGCCATAATAGTGGGAATTAAGTTATAGTATGTTATTTTGACAAAGAATAATAGTTGTAATTGAAAGTGATAAGAAAATGCTACGAAGAGTATGATAAATAACCAAGCATAGAATAAAAGTATTCACTCGAACTTGGGTGAAGATGTTCATCTGAACCAAAGTAAATTCATCTGAACTTGATAAAGTTTACTCATCCGAACTCAAACGGTCATTTGTACTTGAGAAAGGTTATTCACCCAAATTAGAAATAGTCATCCAAACTTGTTTGGAGATAGTCATCCGAAGTTGATGAAAGTTCTCTTTTGAACCTGCGTAGTTCGTCCAAACTTGATAAGAGTTACTTATCTAAACTTACGTAAGTTCATCCGAACTTGGAGATAATTGGTCATTTGAACTTGTGGTGTCTTATTCATTTAAACTTACATAAGTTCATCCGAACTTGACGATAGTTGGTCATTGGAACTTGTTGTGTCTTATTCATCCGAACTTAACCATTTCCAAACACAAGTAAAGTTTAATAAAGTAAATATGTATGTGTATGTTGCTTGTGTGTATGTTGCTTGTCTAAGCGAAGTAAAGTTATTAAATCTTAAAGAAACTAGAAGATAAATTGACCAAAGGGTCTTGAATGTAAAAGAAAGATAAACAATAATAAAAGAACGTAAAGAACATCGTTAATGCTGTCATTGTATAGTGAGACTGCATTTGTTACTTTCTCAAAACAAAGGAGTATGAAAAATACTCAAAACAGACGGGTATGAAAATACCCAAGGTAGAGAAGTATGAAAAAACTCAAAACACAGGAGTATGAAATACTCAAGATAGAGGAGTATAAAATAAACAAGACAGAGGAGTATGAATTGTCCTAGTATACCTTAGGCATAGGAGTTATACCATGTGTATATCTTATTATTAGAAGTTATGCGAAAAAACATGAACTACTCGGTTTGTATTTGTATGAACCAAAATGACAGAGTTAAAGTAAAGATAAAGATAAAGCAAATATAAAGTCAAGGTGATAGGAAAAAAATGAACAAAGGAAAGATAAATTCAAAAATAGCAAAGTTAAAGTTATAATAATAAAAATGCAGAGAGTAGATTTAAAGCACAGATAAAGTTATAGCAATTTGAAACAAGCCAGAAAAGATAAAGTTAATGATAAAGATATAAAGCCAAAGATTAGTCAAAGACAGAGTTAAAAAAAAGCCATGAAGAAAGTAAATAGTAAGTCTTTGAAAGTACCATATACATAGTTAAAAGTAACAAAGAATGAACTCTTAAAAGTGTTAAGAACATAACAAGTAATAGTTTGCTAAAAGTTTAAAAGATAAGAGTCACACGCCCATATTTCAACCATCGAGGGCGCGACGACGATTGGTGCAGGATCGCAGTCTCCAGTCACACTTGCGAGACCTATATGTCCGTTTACATACGTACATCCAATATTTTTGGATAAAACAGTTTTGTAAAATCATAGTTTTGGAAGCTAAGTAAAATATTTTCAAGTCATTACAAAATATAAGTGCGGAAGCAGTTTTGTTGTTAAATCATTACACATCAAAATAAAATAAAAAAAAGTGTTCAATGATTAAGACACAAGTAGATGTATGAGATCCCGTCCTAGCATCCTATTCCTGAGTGCGTGCCTTAGTTACCTGAGAAAAACATGAGAGCAACGTCAACACAATGGTTGGTGAGAGCACATGTTTTATAGTAAAAGTAAACCGTAAATGTTCAAAGTAAGTGTTGTAGGAATACATAATATTACAATGCAATATCCATTGATAGCTAGTCAATATGTATTATATCATATGTGGGTTCGATATCGAAGCTGACTGCATGCCTCCAGCCATTTCATCACAAGACAATGACAAAGTGTTTGGTCAATTATGCATCCCACCGACCTCAAGTCGGGTTGGCTTCACAGGCGCGACGGATGGGGCTTGTCAGGCCCAAATAGTACTACTCAGAATTATCACGCTGTGTGCCCCACACTATTCACGTTCCGATGTGCGTTTGTGAGGACTTTGATGTAATGTGTGCCACACACGCACACACACACAATATATATATATATATATATATATATATATATATATATATATATATGAGCGATAAATGCATGTAAATATGTATCCAAAAATGTTTGTGGTATCAAAACAGTTTGTAACACCCGTCAAATTTCAGTAAATTAATCATTGCTAATCGAACCAAATGGGTTTGGGCCCAATTAAGCCCAGTAAGGCCAAATAAGAAATTAAACCGATTTAGGCCTAATGCATAATGAACAACTCGTATAAACTGACAAGTTTGTTTTAATGAAGTCATCAAGAAACTATTTAAGTTCATATCACGGCAAGCTACTAGTATTATTATTAGAAAAGTTATACCGAGATTTGTTACATAAGACAGTATAAATAAATTAAATACGTTTAAAACACGATTTAACGCGGTAAACTCATTTATTTAACCAGATAAATTTACGTGACAAATTAAATATTTAGGAAATTTTTGATCATTCCTGATGCATTTTGGTCTCAAAATAATAATCATGAAAAGAAACGTGACCTTAACGGGTTGGTCACGCGAATTATACGCAACCGCCTCTCCCCCAAACCCTAGCTATAAAAAGAAAAGGAAACCCCATGCCCCATATTTTTGTTGCAGCCGTTATGCACCATAATACGCACCTTGTGTGTTCTTTTTCCTTGTGCTCGTGAACCCGCAAAAGAGGAGAAAAGGGAGCCGCCGGCTCCTTCTCCAGCGATTTGCAACTCCGGCCATCACCCTCCGGCGTGCTCTCCTCCGGTCACCTCCGTCTTACACGACCTCTCCACCCCAGCACCAGCTCTCATAATGCGCGGTACAGCTTAAGACTCAAAAGACGACAAGAGAAACGGTGGCTTTCTCCTTCGGCAACTCCTTTCCCGGTGTAACCCACACGCAAGCACACCCTGGTGAATGCGTGCTCATCTCCGGCGAACTTGAGAAGAAACCGAAGTGTCTTCGGCGATCCAGCTGCAAACCATGCTACCTTCTCTCCCTTGTTATTTTGGTGCAGCAGTCCTAGGGTTCGAACCACACACCGGCCGACCCTCGGTTCCGACGGGATTATGTGCTCTCGGTTGTAGCCACTGTTGACGTGCTGGTGGTCCTGGGGGTTGACACATGTGAGATTTCAAGATTCTAAAATCCAAACCATGTTTTTTTGGATAAATAGATTGTTTAAACATTTGATCCAAGTTCGCTGCTCTAATTTTCTTGTTCGTAAATGCTAGATCTGTGATTTGATACACTTGGGTTGTTGAAATGGTGATTTTGGGGAGGATGTGTCACACCCCGGGCCGGCGGGAACGGATCGGGTTTTCCCGTCGGGCGGAAGGTTCCCGGGGCGCGATATCTTTGAGTGATAATCAAATGATCAGATTGTTACATAGCACATGATAATCAAAATGAGAAATGCTAACACATCAATGATATAGAATTACAAGATTAAATTACACAGTATCGTTCATAATTTAATCAAGTAAATCTACCAAAAAGAATCAATGTAACTATATCTTGTATATGTACAAGATATACAAAAGATGATTCATATCCTTGTTTCCCAAAAGCATGCAACACAAAATAAAGCTAGGTCTTCTAAAAGTCCACTAGCTTAATCTTTGCATGTATATGTCTACACCTGTTCGTCACCTGAGAAACATGTATTTAAAACAAAGTCAACACTAGGTTGGTGAGTTCATAAGTAAGTTAATGTAAAACCTTGATTCATTCACATGCACATTCACAATGATAATATGTTACTCGTATGATTGTCTGATTCACTTGTTCATCCAATGGCTCCTCAATAGTTATAATCACAAGTACTATATCATCCTAGTAGTGTTGCTTATATATAGGGCATATGTAAGGGAACTAAGCCCTAGCCAACATCCCACCACAACACCACTAGAACTCCACACTACTTGTAATACAATTATTGATTTCCATTCTCAATTCACATGTTATCTCTTCCTTGATCACCTGTGTTCTCATGTATAGAATAATAATATGATAACGTGGTAATTATCAAACCTAAGTTTTGATAACCAATATATGTGTTAAGGATATTAGATTTATTAAATCCATTCCTTAAATTATTCTATAGTTGTGGGGTTAACTGTTGTTTCACTTCTAAATATTAAAAGTGTTAGTTAACTGTTCATCATGTGTCTCCAAATGTAGCGTATAGAATCCGAATGGAATCCATTTTAAATCCTCACGTAATCAGATTAAAATGCATTCCATTCTCTCCTATCCCGCCGTGTGATCCCAAAGTTTCCGTGTGGGATTGTATCATGTGATTAACAAAGTCGAATAAGAACTTGTCTTATTACGTTATGATAATCGGGTGTAAATGACAAGAATCCCATGAAGTTACGTTATCATGATCGTCATTCACTGTAAATGATAAGAATCGTCATTTACTGAATCCATGTGTTCCCAAAGTATCCGTGTGGGAATGTTCTCGTGTGTTTAACAAAGTCGAATAAGAACTTGTCTTATTACATTATGTTAATTATGTGTAAATGATAAGAATCCCATGAAGTTACGTTATCATGATCATCATTTACTGTAAATGATAAGAATCCCATGAAGTTACGTTATCATGATCATCATTTACTGTAATCCGTGTGATCCCAAAGTCTCAATGAGGGATTGTTCTCGTTATGCTTATGTGTAAACTGTCTAGGTATTTGCTCATGTGAAAACAACTAAGTGTTATAAGCTATTATCTTATAACTAAGTTATTCTAATGTGTTGATGATTAAGAAATTACATTATCATAATCATCTGAGTTTCCCTGTTATCTCATAATCATACAAGCATGCATACAATGATAAACGATAATAAACAATTTAATATTATCTAAATCAAAGTATAAATAACATGTTAAGCAAAACTTTTAAATAAATAAAAGTAAACATGTTTCTCAGCCCCGAGAGTTAAAATCAGTTAAGATTAAAAGTAAAAGGGGCATATGAACTCACCTGGTAATTGTAGGGTTGACTTAGCTTAAAAGAAGAAGACACGCGCTCTTGATTGTTCTTGTGATAGTTTTCACGTTCCTGTATTGATATCACGTTGTATGTAACCTATAAGTATTGATTATAATTGATTTGCGCGTGTGTATAAGTATTGTTTCCAACTTTGTTGTCACCACTTGGTCTCGACCCTCATTCGACCCAATCCACTTTAAATATACATTGTGAACACTTAGTTTAGTTTACATTTAGCGTATGATTGTAATGTATGCCCAAATAGTTGATTCACATACTTTTACTTTGTCTTTAATTCAAATCTTTTGTGAGCGTTCAATAATTTACTACCCTTATTTGTTTCAACATACTTGATTATCATTCTCTTTTGAAAGAACACTAGATTGCAACTCCCATTCCTTTATAGTAGTTTATTGAAATTTCACATGGATGTCACCCATTTATGTTCTTTTTAAATTGTTTGTTTTAAACACTAAGTATTGGGCCGAATGTTGTTCTTGGGTCGAGCCATTGTTTTGTTCATCAAAATGGGTCGTGTATGTGTTATTGGGCCGAAGGATGAGAGGGTCTTGGGCCGGTTATCAATGTTCTTGGACTGATAGTTTTCTGTTGGGCTACTAAAGAAATTGGGCCAAGATGTATCCATTGGGCCGAACCACCTGAATTTGGGTCACATTAAATTGGACTGGGCTTCTTAATTTAATTATGGTTCACGTGGGTGTGGGCTGGTTACTAACATTTGAGCTAAGGATGATCTGTGGCCGATTAGTTATGTAAAACTATGTGTGGGCCGTATCAAGGGGATGGGCCAACCAAGAAATGGGGCTGAATTGATTCCATGGATCGGAGGATTTTAGGTTGGGCCGACATAAATGTCAATGGCCAATACGAAATGGCTAACCAGAACACATGGTTTATTCACGCATCTGCATGAGCATCTTCATAGCAGCGAACCCTAGGTAGAGATAGCCGAAGGTTTGTTGTCCCTTGTTGGTTCGTGAACATCACAGGTTCGTCGGGGACAGTTCGTGGGTCCATTCCAGTCACACCAAGGTTCGGTCATGGTGGGGTTCGTCGCTCTGGTTCGTCAATGATAGCAGGGTTCGTTGGTGTTATAAGGGTTCGGTAGATCATGTAGGGTTCGTGAATGAAACATGGTTCGTGGGTGCCTAGGGTTCGTCACCCATCATAGGGTTCGGCCAGCTTGCTTGTTAGCCGCCATGAGGGTTCGTGTACACCCACAGAGTTCGCCACCTTCCTGCTGGTTCGTCAATGGTCAAGAAGAGATTCGGCAGAACACAAGGGTGCGGCTGAGGTCGAGGGTTCGGGAGTCACAGCAGGTTCGTGAGTCTAGAATCAGTAGGGTTCGGTGAAGGTACTCGAGAGTTCGGCCAAAACAAAGAGGGTTCGGCCTTCCCATGCTCTGACGAACCTGTGTTCAGTTTCATCACTTCCATCGATCTGGTTGTGGTTGTAAGGCTGTGCTCACGCTGATGGTGTCCCCAGGGAGGTTGTCGAGGGTGTTGGTGGTGCGTGGGAGGATCCTAACCGGTTAACCCTTGGGTCGAACACACATACACACACAAAAAACCCTAATTCCCGTGAACTTTAATACTTCATACCTCACGATTTCGTGGATAACTCTTTAGATCTGTTGTACTTTCATGTAGAAGATGTCAAGGGCTACGTGTGGGTTCGAAAATCACTCAAATCGGTGAAGAGATGAAGAAGTTATGGGGATTTGAAGGTGTAACAATGGTGGAGGATTTCTTGGCCGGAAATTTTGAAGAGAGAGAGAGATGAAGATGATAAATGAGAAAATAATGCTTACTTAAGGTTTTTATATCACGCGGGGTGTTCGGGTCCGTTTCGGTTGCTCGGTTCGCGTTTTCGTCGCGTATCCGGAAAATTACGCGTAATTTAAAATAAATAATTAAAAATGTTAATTTAATTAATTTGATGAGTTTCAAAATTGTAAAAATGTTTATTATTTTATTTAATTAAATTAAAATTCGTTTCGTGTCATAATTTGTTTTCGTTTCGTCGAATCGCGTCACCATCGCGCGTATTCGTTCGAATCGTCATTCGAATGAACCCGACGATAGTTTTGCTTTTCGACTTTTGTTTTCTACTTTCCAGTCATCATTTCAGAACGTTAAACTCACAGATATGTTTGTGTGAATCGTCACCCACGCAAACACACTGTCAGTTCGTTATTCTGAAACGACACTGCAGTTTATGTTTTAATTGTGTTTCCTCACTGTCGGACTCAACTAAACGTCCTGTTTTCATCTTGTTTTCACATTGAATTGTCGGCCATCTGATTCCTGTCATCTATGGACATCAGATCGCAACCGATATGTTTCTGATAATTGTTTGAACACCGTTGTTTCTCATGATTTGTTGTGTTAACTGTAACTAAGTTTTCACTTAATAAACACAACTAACGTTTCAAATGTACGTTGTACTTAATGTATTTAAGTTTACACGAAAATACGTACAACTGTTCTTGTATTTAGAATTCTGTTAATACAAAAACTGTTCACAAATACGTATGTACACATAGTTACTGTATGCAAGTACACATACCGTACGGACTTGCCGGGCGGTCAGGTACTAGTTGTCACAGTCTCCCCTTGTTAAAGAAATTTCGTCCCGAAATTTAAGCATAAAGATCGGTCTTTACTTCTCGAACAGATGGGGATACTTTGCTTTCATGTTGTCCTCGCGCTCCCAAGTAAATTCTGGTCCACGCTTGGAGTTCCATCGAACCTTTACAATAGGGATACGACTACGTTTCAGTTTCTTAACTTCACGTTCCATAATCTCTACAGGTTCTTCAATGAAGTGTAATTGCTCATCAACTTGTATCTCTTCCAATGGTATGATCAATGACTCGTCTGTTAAGCACCTTTTGAGATTTGATACATGAAACACATCGTGTACTCCACTGAGTTCATCAGGGAGTCTAAGTCTGTATGCCACAGGACCTATGCGTTGAGTAATCTCAAACGGTCCGACATACCTAGGTGCTAGCTTGCCTTTAGCCCCAAAACGAACTACGCCTTTCCATGGGGACACTTTCAACATGACTCGGTCACCCACATCGAATTCCAAAGGCTTGCGCCGTTTGTCTGCGTAACTCTTTTGGCGGCTACGTGTTGCTTGTAATCGTTGTTGTATCTGGGCAATTTTATCAGTAGTTTCCTGAATAAGTTCAGGCCCAGTGATTCTGTTGTCTCCCACTTCGGTCCAACAAATTGGAGACCGACATTTTCTACCATATAGTGCTTCAAAAGGAGCACATCCGATGCTGCTGTGGTAGCTATTGTTGTAGGAGAACTCAATGAGAGGTAAGTGTGTATCCCAACTTCCACCGAAGTCTAGGATGCATGTTCTCAACATATCCTCTAGGGTTTGAATGGTGCGCTCGCTTTGTCCATCCGTTTGTGGATGATAAGCAGTGCTCAAGTTAACACTTGTCCCTAAGGATTGTTGCAATGATTGCCAGAACCGCGAAGTAAATCGACTGTCCCGGTCAGAAATAATAGACAACGGCACTCCGTGCCTCACTACTATTTCATCAATGTATAGTCTTGCTAGTTTCTCCATCTTGTAAGTCTCTCTTATTGGCAAGAAGTGTGCGGATTTGGTCAATCGATCAATGATGACCCAAATAGAATCGTATCCGCTGGAAGTGCGGGGTAGCTTGGTAATGAAATCCATAGCTATTTGTTCCCACTTCCATTGTGGTATCTCCGGTTGTTCCAGCAAACCCGAAGGTTTCTGGTGTTCAGCTTTGACTTTGGCACATGTGAGACATTTGCCAACATAAGTGGCAATGTCTTTCTTCATGCCTGGCCACCAATAAAACGACCTAAGATCTTGGTACATCTTATCGGCACCAGGATGAACTGAATAACGTGTCTTGTGTGCCTCATCAAAAATGAGTGTTCGAAGTTCATCTACTGCTGGAATCCAAACACGATCCAGATAATAGATAACTCCATCTTGTTTCGTCTTGAAATGTTTCTCGGCTCCACAGTCGAGCTCGCGTTTCAGATTGTCTCTTGCCACTGCTTCTTGTTGTGCTTGTAGAATGTGATCTCTCAAACTGGTTTGCACAGTCATTCCCATTGCGCGAACGCGTAAGGGTTTGACTCTTTCCTTCCGGCTCAAAGCATCTGCAACAACATTTGCTTTGCCCGGATGGTATTTGATCACACAATCGTAATCGTTCAGGAGCTCAACCCAACGTCTCTGTCTCATGTTAAGCTCCTTCTGATCAAATATGTGTTGTAAACTCTTGTGATCTGTGAAGATAGTGCATTTAGTACCGTAAAGGTAATGTCTCCAAATCTTTAGTGCAAAAACAACAGCTCCCAGTTCAAGATCGTGTGTCGTGTAATTCTTCTCGTGTATCTTCAGCTGTCGTGAGGCATAAGCAATGACTTTGTCTCGTTGCATCAAAACACATCCGAGTCCCTGATGGGAAGCATCACAATAAACTACAAAGTCATCATTGCCTTCTGGGAGTGTTAAGATTGGAGCATTGCACAATCTTTGTTTCAATGTCTGGAATGCCTCCTCTTGCTTATGTGTCCACACAAAAGGTTCAGACTTCTGTGTGAGCTTGGTGAGAGGCAAGGCTATCTTAGAGAAATTCGAGATGAATCTCCTGTAATAACCCGCCAATCCCAAGAATGATCGGATCTCCGTTGGTGTCGTAGGCACATCCCAGTTCTTGATTGCTTCTATTTTGGCAGGATCCACATGAATACCATTACTGTTAATCACGTGACCCAAGAACTGAACTTCTCTTAACCAAAATTCACACTTAGAGAATTTGGCATAGAGTTGTTCTTCTTTCAGAAGCTCCAAAACTGTCTTGAGGTGTTGCTCATGTTCCTTCTTGTTCTTTGAATAAATCAGTATATCGTCAATGAAGACGATCACAAACTGATCTAAATACGGCTTGCACACCCGGTTCATCAAATCCATGAACACAGCCGGTGCGTTCGTCAAACCGAATGGCATCACCATGAATTCGTAATGACCATATCGAGTACGAAAGGCCGTCTTTGGTATGTCTTCTTCTTGTATCCGGAGCTGGTGATAACCTGATCTCAGGTCTATCTTTGAAAAATACTGTGCTCCCTGTAACTGGTCAAACAAATCATCAATCCTCGGTAACGGGTACCGATTCTTGATGGTGAGTTTGTTAAGTTCTCGATAATCTATGCACATCCTGAAAGTTCCATCTTTCTTTTTAACAAAGAGAACCGGAGCTCCCCACGGGGAAAAGCTCGGTCGGATGAATCCTTTATCAAGTAGCTCTTGTAACTGGTTAGACAGCTCCTGCATCTCTGATGGAGCAAGTCTATAAGGAGACTTAGCTACAGGAGTTGCTCCCGGAATCAAATCGATTCGGAACTGCACCGATCTCTCGGGTGGCAGTCCCGGTAAGTCATCCGGAAACACATCTGCAAAGTTTCTCA
Organism: Mikania micrantha; assembly: GCA_009363875.1. Classification (NCBI taxonomy): domain Eukaryota; kingdom Viridiplantae; phylum Streptophyta; class Magnoliopsida; order Asterales; family Asteraceae; genus Mikania; species Mikania micrantha. Next base: position 16,698,661 of record CM018691.1, read on the forward strand.
CAACTGGTACATCTGAATCTTGATCGCCTTCTTGTCTTTCTGAATCACGTGAGCTAGGAATGCAACGCATTGTTTTCGTAAGTACTTGCGAGCCTTCATGCACGATATTATCTTGACACTGCGTTTCGCTTGGTCTCCACGAATCTCCAAGACCTCATTGTTCTCCACAGGAATGCGTAGTAGCTTATCGGAACAGATGAACTCAACTCTATTAAGAGATAGCCAATCCATTCCGATGATGATGTCGAAACTGCCCAGCTCCATCGGTATCAAGTCGATGGAAAATGTATGATCGCCAAGTGTCAATGGGCAATTCCTAAATATAGTGTCTACTGTAATCTGTTTGCCATTTGCTATCTCAATAGTATAAGGGGAGTCTAACAATTCCTTATCATAATTAAGATGGCATGCAAAGTCGGATGAGATGAAACTCTGATCCGCACCAGTGTCAAATAATATGGATGCATAGAAGTCAGATAAGAGAAATGTACCCGTAATAACATTCGGGTCCTGTCGAGCGGCAGCAGCTCCTATCTGAAAGGCTCTTCCTCTTGGTGCTTGAGCCTGTTGTTGATTTCTCTTAGGGCAATCCCGAGAGAAATGTCCTGGTTCGCCACAGTTGTAGCAAGACCTAGGATCTGCAGTAGCAGCAGCAGTAGCTGCATTGTTGTTTCTGTTCTGAGTCCTCGAACTCCTGCAGTAATTTGCTGTGTGACCAAATCTCCCACAGTTGGTGCAATGTCTGCACGGAACATTTGGCAAGTGATGAAACTGGCATGAGTTGCACAGAGGTGCAGTGCCAGTGTATGGCTTCCTGATCTCCAATGGGGGTGGCTGGTTGCGCATCGGAGCTTGAGTAGTGGCAGCAAAGTTTCTGGCCACCTTTTGTCTCTTAGCCGGACGTTTGTCCGACTTCTTGGAAGTTCCAGCCTTGGCTGAGTCAGCCTCCTTCTTGAATGCTCCAGTGGCAACCATCATATCGGTCAGTGATGCTGACAGTGTAACAGCTAATTCCATGGTGGTAGGGTGAGCAGAAATCACATGACCTCGAATACTGGGCGGTAATCCACCAACATACCGTTCTATCCTCTTCTCAAGTGTTGGCACCACATCAGGTGCCAGAGTAGCTAACTCATGAAATCTGGTGGTGTAGGCCAGATGCCCAGCACCAATCATCTCCAGGTTGAGCAGTTCAGTCTCAACCTTCTTTAGTTCATTTCTCGGGCAAAACTCTGCCCGCAGCATGGCCTTGAATTCACTCCACGGCATAGCCTGAGCCTCATCCCGACCTCTGACTGACACCTAAGCGTTCCACCAGGTTAACGCTCGCTTGCTAAATGATCCCGCAGCATACTTAACTCTGTGCTGTTCAGGACAGCCACTGATGTCGAGGGTAGCCTCCATCTTCTCGATCCACTGGATCAGTCCGACTGCACCCTCACTGCCACTAAAACTGGGTGGCTTGCAGCCTACAAAGTTCTTGTAGGCATAGTCCTGACTCTGTCTGGTGTTACCGCTGCCTTCTCCTGATGAGTTGGCAACGTTGTTGCTGTTGTTGGTGTTGATTCGGTTCATCATGTCTGGGATTACCTCCCTCAGCTGACTGGTCAACAGAGTGGCCAGTGCAATGGTAGCGGGATCCAGCTGATACGCCGGTGGTGGCGGGGGAGGAGGTGGAGGTGCTTGTGTAGGAGAGTCTGGCGGTGTCGGTGTCGAAGAGTGCGGTGCTGAACCTTGAGTCAGGGGTAGCAGAGGTGGTTGTCTTCTCGGCGGCATTCTGATCATAACCGAAAATAAATCGGTTAGTGCAGTGATCAGAAGCAGAAGACATATGCAAATAGAATCCTATATCGTAAGACTCTACATGAGGGTCCCTAGGTTATAGTCTAGGCCAAACCGTTTAAGTAATATGACCTATATTTCTCTATAACCATGGCTCTGATACCAATCTGTCACACCCCGGGCCGGCGGGAACGGATCGGGTTTTCCCGTCGGGCGGAAGGTTCCCGGGGCGCGATATCTTTGAGTGATAATCAAATGATCAGATTGTTACATAGCACATGATAATCAAAATGAGAAATGCTAACACATCAATGATATAGAATTACAAGATTAAATTACACAGTATCGTTCATAATTTAATCAAGTAAATCTACCAAAAAGAATCAATGTAACTATATCTTGTATATGTACAAGATATACAAAAGATGATTCATATCCTTGTTTCCCAAAAGCATGCAACACAAAATAAAGCTAGGTCTTCTAAAAGTCCACTAGCTTAATCTTTGCATGTATATGTCTACACCTGTTCGTCACCTGAGAAACATGTATTTAAAACAAAGTCAACACTAGGTTGGTGAGTTCATAAGTAAGTTAATGTAAAACCTTGATTCATTCACATGCACATTCACAATGATAATATGTTACTCGTATGATTGTCTGATTCACTTGTTCATCCAATGGCTCCTCAATAGTTATAATCACAAGTACTATATCATCCTAGTAGTGTTGCTTATATATAGGGCATATGTAAGGGAACTAAGCCCTAGCCAACATCCCACCACAACACCACTAGAACTCCACACTACTTGTAATACAATTATTGATTTCCATTCTCAATTCACATGTTATCTCTTCCTTGATCACCTGTGTTCTCATGTATAGAATAATAATATGATAACGTGGTAATTATCAAACCTAAGTTTTGATAACCAATATATGTGTTAAGGATATTAGATTTATTAAATCCATTCCTTAAATTATTCTATAGTTGTGGGGTTAACTGTTGTTTCACTTCTAAATATTAAAAGTGTTAGTTAACTGTTCATCATGTGTCTCCAAATGTAGCGTATAGAATCCGAATGGAATCCATTTTAAATCCTCACGTAATCAGATTAAAATGCATTCCATTCTCTCCTATCCCGCCGTGTGATCCCAAAGTTTCCGTGTGGGATTGTATCATGTGATTAACAAAGTCGAATAAGAACTTGTCTTATTACGTTATGATAATCGGGTGTAAATGACAAGAATCCCATGAAGTTACGTTATCATGATCGTCATTCACTGTAAATGATAAGAATCGTCATTTACTGAATCCATGTGTTCCCAAAGTATCCGTGTGGGAATGTTCTCGTGTGTTTAACAAAGTCGAATAAGAACTTGTCTTATTACATTATGTTAATTATGTGTAAATGATAAGAATCCCATGAAGTTACGTTATCATGATCATCATTTACTGTAAATGATAAGAATCCCATGAAGTTACGTTATCATGATCATCATTTACTGTAATCCGTGTGATCCCAAAGTCTCAATGAGGGATTGTTCTCGTTATGCTTATGTGTAAACTGTCTAGGTATTTGCTCATGTGAAAACAACTAAGTGTTATAAGCTATTATCTTATAACTAAGTTATTCTAATGTGTTGATGATTAAGAAATTACATTATCATAATCATCTGAGTTTCCCTGTTATCTCATAATCATACAAGCATGCATACAATGATAAACGATAATAAACAATTTAATATTATCTAAATCAAAGTATAAATAACATGTTAAGCAAAACTTTTAAATAAATAAAAGTAAACATGTTTCTCAGCCCCGAGAGTTAAAATCAGTTAAGATTAAAAGTAAAAGGGGGCATATGAACTCACCTGGTAATTGTAGGGTTGACTTAGCTTAAAAGAAGAAGACACGCGCTCTTGATTGTTCTTGTGATAGTTTTCACGTTCCTGTATTGATATCACGTTGTATGTAACCTATAAGTATTGATTATAATTGATTTGCGCGTGTGTATAAGTATTGTTTCCAACTTTGTTGTCACCACTTGGTCTCGACCCTCATTCGACCCAATCCACTTTAAATATACATTGTGAACACTTAGTTTAGTTTACATTTAGCGTATGATTGTAATGTATGCCCAAATAGTTGATTCACATACTTTTACTTTGTCTTTAATTCAAATCTTTTGTGAGCGTTCAATAATTTACTACCCTTATTTGTTTCAACATACTTGATTATCATTCTCTTTTGAAAGAACACTAGATTGCAACTCCCATTCCTTTATAGTAGTTTATTGAAATTTCACATGGATGTCACCCATTTATGTTCTTTTTAAATTGTTTGTTTTAAACACTAAGTATTGGGCCGAATGTTGTTCTTGGGTCGAGCCATTGTTTTGTTCATCAAAATGGGTCGTGTATGTGTTATTGGGCCGAAGGATGAGAGGGTCTTGGGCCGGTTATCAATGTTCTTGGACTGATAGTTTTCTGTTGGGCTACTAAAGAAATTGGGCCAAGATGTATCCATTGGGCCGAACCACCTGAATTTGGGTCACATTAAATTGGACTGGGCTTCTTAATTTAATTATGGTTCACGTGGGTGTGGGCTGGTTACTAACATTTGAGCTAAGGATGATCTGTGGCCGATTAGTTATGTAAAACTATGTGTGGGCCGTATCAAGGGGATGGGCCAACCAAGAAATGGGGCTGAATTGATTCCATGGATCGGAGGATTTTAGGTTGGGCCGACATAAATGTCAATGGCCAATACGAAATGGCTAACCAGAACACATGGTTTATTCACGCATCTGCATGAGCATCTTCATAGCAGCGAACCCTAGGTAGAGATAGCCGAAGGTTTGTTGTCCCTTGTTGGTTCGTGAACATCACAGGTTCGTCGGGGACAGTTCGTGGGTCCATTCCAGTCACACCAAGGTTCGGTCATGGTGGGGTTCGTCGCTCTGGTTCGTCAATGATAGCAGGGTTCGTTGGTGTTATAAGGGTTCGGTAGATCATGTAGGGTTCGTGAATGAAACATGGTTCGTGGGTGCCTAGGGTTCGTCACCCATCATAGGGTTCGGCCAGCTTGCTTGTTAGCCGCCATGAGGGTTCGTGTACACCCACAGAGTTCGCCACCTTCCTGCTGGTTCGTCAATGGTCAAGAAGAGATTCGGCAGAACACAAGGGTGCGGCTGAGGTCGAGGGTTCGGGAGTCACAGCAGGTTCGTGAGTCTAGAATCAGTAGGGTTCGGTGAAGGTACTCGAGAGTTCGGCCAAAACAAAGAGGGTTCGGCCTTCCCATGCTCTGACGAACCTGTGTTCAGTTTCATCACTTCCATCGATCTGGTTGTGGTTGTAAGGCTGTGCTCACGCTGATGGTGTCCCCAGGGAGGTTGTCGAGGGTGTTGGTGGTGCGTGGGAGGATCCTAACCGGTTAACCCTTGGGTCGAACACACATACACACACAAAAACCCTAATTCCCGTGAACTTTAATACTTCATACCTCACGATTTCGTGGATAACTCTTTAGATCTGTTGTACTTTCATGTAGAAGATGTCAAGGGCTACGTGTGGGTTCGAAAATCACTCAAATCGGTGAAGAGATGAAGAAGTTATGGGGATTTGAAGGTGTAACAATGGTGGAGGATTTCTTGGCCGGAAATTTTGAAGAGAGAGAGAGATGAAGATGATAAATGAGAAAATAATGCTTACTTAAGGTTTTTATATCACGCGGGGTGTTCGGGTCCGTTTCGGTTGCTCGGTTCGCGTTTTCGTCGCGTATCCGGAAAATTACGCGTAATTTAAAATAAATAATTAAAAATGTTAATTTAATTAATTTGATGAGTTTCAAAATTGTAAAAATGTTTATTATTTTATTTAATTAAATTAAAATTCGTTTCGTGTCATAATTTGTTTTCGTTTCGTCGAATCGCGTCACCATCGCGCGTATTCGTTCGAATCGTCATTCGAACGAACCCGACGATAGTTTTGCTTTTCGACTTTTGTTTTCTACTTTCCAGTCATCATTTCAGAACGTTAAACTCACAGATATGTTTGTGTGAATCGTCACCCACGCAAACACACTGTCAGTTCGTTATTCTGAAACGACACTGCAGTTTATGTTTTAATTGTGTTTCCTCACTGTCGGACTCAACTAAACGTCCTGTTTTCATCTTGTTTTCACATTGAATTGTCGGCCATCTGATTCCTGTCATCTATGGACATCAGATCGCAACCGATATGTTTCTGATAATTGTTTGAACACCGTTGTTTCTCATGATTTGTTGTGTTAACTGTAACTAAGTTTTCACTTAATAAACACAACTAATGTTTCAAATGTACGTTGTACTTAATGTATTTAAGTTTACACGAAAATACGTACAACTGTTCTTGTATTTAGAATTCTGTTAATACAAAAACTGTTCACAAATACGTATGTACACATAGTTACTGTATGCAAGTACACATACCGTACGGACTTGCCGGGCGGTCAGGTACTAGTTGTCACAGTCTCCCCTTGTTAAAGAAATTTCGTCCCGAAATTTAAGCATAAAGATCGGTCTTTACTTCTCGAACAGATGGGGATACTTTGCTTTCATGTTGTCCTCGCGCTCCCAAGTAAATTCTGGTCCACGCTTGGAGTTCCATCGAACCTTTACAATAGGGATACGGCTACGTTTCAGTTTCTTAACTTCACGTTCCATAATCTCTACAGGTTCTTCAATGAAGTGTAATTGCTCATCAACTTGTATCTCTTCCAATGGTATGATCAATGACTCGTCTGTTAAGCACCTTTTGAGATTTGATACATGAAACACATCGTGTACTCCACTGAGTTCATCAGGGAGTCTGAGTCTGTATGCCACAGGACCTATGCGTTGAGTAATCTCAAACGGTCCGACATACCTAGGTGCTAGCTTGCCTTTAGCCCCAAAACGAACTACGCCTTTCCATGGGGACACTTTCAACATGACTCGGTCACCCACATCGAATTCCAAAGGCTTGCGCCGTTTGTCTGCGTAACTCTTTTGGCGGCTACGTGTTGCTTGTAATCGTTGTTGTATCTGGGCAATCTTATCAGTAGTTTCCTGAATAAGTTCAGGCCCAGTGATTCTGTTGTCTCCCACTTCGGTCCAACAAATTGGAGACCGACATTTTCTACCATATAGTGCTTCAAAAGGAGCACATCCGATGCTGCTGTGGTAGCTATTGTTGTAGGAGAACTCAATGAGAGGTAAGTGTGTATCCCAACTTCCACCGAAGTCTAGGATGCATGTTCTCAACATATCCTCTAGGGTTTGAATGGTGCGCTCGCTTTGTCCATCCGTTTGTGGATGATAAGCAGTGCTCAAGTTAACACTTGTCCCTAAGGATTGTTGCAATGATTGCCAGAACCGCGAAGTAAATCGACTGTCCCGGTCAGAAATAATAGACAACGGCACTCCGTGCCTCACTACTATTTCATCAATGTATAGTCTTGCTAGTTTCTCCATCTTGTAAGTCTCTCTTATTGGCAAGAAGTGTGCGGATTTGGTCAATCGATCAATGATGACCCAAATAGAATCGTATCCGCTGGAAGTGCGGGGTAGCTTGGTAATGAAATCCATAGCTATTTGTTCCCACTTCCATTGTGGTATCTCCGGTTGTTCCAGCAAACCCGAAGGTTTCTGGTGTTCAGCTTTGACTTTGGCACATGTGAGACATTTGCCAACATAAGTGGCAATGTCTTTCTTCATGCCTGGCCACCAATAAAACGACCTAAGATCTTGGTACATCTTATCGGCACCAGGATGAACTGAATAACGTGTCTTGTGTGCCTCGTCAAAAATGAGTGTTCGAAGTTCATCTACTGCTGGAATCCAAACACGATCCAGATAATAGATAACTCCATCTTGTTTCGTCTTGAAATGTTTCTCGGCTCCACAGTCGAGCTCGCGTTTCAGATTGTCTCTTGCCACTGCTTCTTGTTGTGCTTGTAGAATGTGATCTCTCAAACTGGTTTGCACAGTCATTCCCATTGCGCGAACGCGTAAGGGTTTGACTCTTTCCTTCCGGCTCAAAGCATCTGCAACAACATTTGCTTTGCCCGGATGGTATTTGATCACACAATCGTAATCGTTCAGGAGCTCAACCCAACGTCTCTGTCTCATGTTAAGCTCCTTCTGATCAAATATGTGTTGTAAACTCTTGTGATCTGTGAAGATAGTGCATTTAGTACCGTAAAGGTAATGTCTCCAAATCTTTAGTGCAAAAACAACAGCTCCCAGTTCAAGATCGTGTGTCGTGTAATTCTTCTCGTGTATCTTCAGCTGTCGTGAGGCATAAGCAATGACTTTGTCTCGTTGCATCAAAACACATCCGAGTCCCTGATGGGAAGCATCACAATAAACTACAAAGTCATCATTGCCTTCTGGGAGTGTTAAGATTGGAGCATTGCACAATCTTTGTTTCAATGTCTGGAATGCCTCCTCTTGCTTATGTGTCCACACAAAAGGTTCAGACTTCTGTGTGAGCTTGGTGAGAGGCAAGGCTATCTTAGAGAAATTCGAGATGAATCTCCTGTAATAACCCGCCAATCCCAAGAATGATCGGATCTCCGTTGGTGTCGTAGGCACATCCCAGTTCTTGATTGCTTCTATTTTGGCAGGATCCACATGAATACCATTACTGTTAATCACGTGACCCAAGAACTGAACTTCTCTTAACCAAAATTCACACTTAGAGAATTTGGCATAGAGTTGTTCTTCTTTCAGAAGCTCCAAAACTGTCTTGAGGTGTTGCTCATGTTCCTTCTTGTTCTTTGAATAAATCAGTATATCGTCAATGAAGACGATCACAAACTGATCTAAATACGGCTTGCACACCCGGTTCATCAAATCCATGAACACAGCCGGTGCGTTCGTCAAACCGAATGGCATCACCATGAATTCGTAATGACCATATCGAGTACGAAAGGCCGTCTTTGGTATGTCTTCTTCTTGTATCCGGAGCTGGTGATAACCTGATCTCAGGTCTATCTTTGAAAAATACTGTGCTCCCTGTAACTGGTCAAACAAATCATCAATCCTCGGTAACGGGTACCGATTCTTGATGGTGAGTTTGTTAAGTTCTCGATAATCTATGCACATCCTGAAAGTTCCATCTTTCTTTTTAACAAAGAGAACCGGAGCTCCCCACGGGGAAAAGCTCGGTCGGATGAATCCTTTATCAAGTAGCTCTTGTAACTGGTTAGACAGCTCCTGCATCTCTGATGGAGCAAGTCTATAAGGAGACTTAGCTACAGGAGTTGCTCCCGGAATCAAATCGATTCGAAACTGCACCGATCTCTCGGGTGGCAGTCCCGGTAAGTCATCCGGAAACACATCTGCAAAGTTTCTCACAACTGGTACATCCTGAATCTTGATCGCCTTCTTGTCTTTCTGAATCACGTGAGCTAGGAATGCAACGCATTGTTTTCGTAAGTACTTGCGAGCCTTCATGCACGATATTATCTTGACACTGCGTTTCGCTTGGTCTCCACGAATCTCCAAGACCTCATTGTTCTCCACAGGAATGCGTAGTAGCTTATCGGAACAGATGAACTCAACTCTATTAAGAGATAGCCAATCCATTCCGATGATGATGTCGAAACTGCCCAGCTCCATCGGTATCAAGTCGATGGAAAATGTATGATCGCCAAGTGTCAATGGGCAATTCCTAAATATAGTGTCTACTGTAATCTGTTTGCCATTTGCTATCTCAATAGTATAAGGGGAGTCTAACAATTCCTTATCATAATTAAGATGGCATGCAAAGTCGGATGAGATGAAACTCTGATCCGCACCAGTGTCAAATAATATGGATGCATAGAAGTCAGATAAGAGAAATGTACCCGTAATAACATTCGGGTCCTGTCGAGCGGCAGCAGCTCCTATCTGAAAGGCTCTTCCTCTTGGTGCTTGAGCCTGTTGTTGATTTCTCTTAGGGCAATCCCGAGAGAAATGTCCTGGTTCGCCACAGTTGTAGCAAGACCTAGGATCTGCAGTAGCAGCAGCAGTAGCTGCATTGTTGTTTCTGTTCTGAGTCCTCGAACTCCTGCAGTAATTTGCTGTGTGACCAAATCTCCCACAGTTGGTGCAATGTCTGCACGGAACATTTGGCAAGTGATGAAACTGGCATGAGTTGCACAGAGGTGCAGTGCCAGTGTATGGCTTCCTGATCTCCAATGGGGGTGGCTGGTTGCGCATCGGAGCTTGAGTAGTGGCAGCAAAGTTTCTGGCCACCTTTTGTCTCTTAGCCGGACGTTTGTCCGACTTCTTGGAAGTTCCAGCCTTGGCTGAGTCAGCCTCCTTCTTGAATGCTCCAGTGGCAACCATCATATCGGTCAGTGATGCTGACAGTGTAACAGCTAATTCCATGGTGGTAGGGTGAGCAGAAATCACATGACCTCGAATACTGGGCGGTAATCCACCAACATACCGTTCTATCCTCTTCTCAAGTGTTGGCACCACATCAGGTGCCAGAGTAGCTAACTCATGAAATCTGGTGGTGTAGGCCAGATGCCCAGCACCAATCATCTCCAGGTTGAGCAGTTCAGTCTCAACCTTCTTTAGTTCATTTCTCGGGCAAAACTCTGCCCGCAGCATGGCCTTGAATTCACTCCACGGCATAGCCTGAGCCTCATCCCGACCTCTGACTGACACCTGAGCGTTCCACCAGGTTAACGCTCGCTTGCTAAATGATCCCGCAGCATACTTAACTCTGTGCTGTTCAGGACAGCCACTGATGTCGAGGGTAGCCTCCATCTTCTCGATCCACTGGATCAGTCCGACTGCACCCTCACTGCCACTAAAACTGGGTGGCTTGCAGCCTACAAAGTTCTTGTAGGCATAGTCCTGACTCTGTCTGGTGTTACCGCTGCCTTCTCCTGATGAGTTGGCAACGTTGTTGCTGTTGTTGGTGTTGATTCGGTTCATCATGTCTGGGATTACCTCCCTCAGCTGACTGGTCAACAGAGTGGCCAGTGCAATGGTAGCGGGATCCAGCTGATACGCCGGTGGTGGCGGGGGAGGAGGTGGAGGTGCTTGTGTAGGAGAGTCTGGCGGTGTCGGTGTCGAAGAGTGCGGTGCTGAACCTTGAGTCAGGGGTAGCAGAGGTGGTTGTCTTCTCGGCGGCATTCTGATCATAACCGAAAATAAATCGGTTAGTGCAGTGATCAGAAGCAGAAGACATATGCAAATAGAATCCTATATCGTAAGACTCTACATGAGGGTCCCTAGGTTATAGTCTAGGCCAAACCGTTTAAGTAATATGACCTATATTTCTCTATAACCATGGCTCTGATACCAATCTGTCACACCCCGGGCCGGCGGGAACGGATCGGGTTTTCCCGTCGGGCGGAAGGTTCCCGGGGCGCGATATCTTTGAGTGATAATCAAATGATCAGATTGTTACATAGCACATGATAATCAAAATGAGAAATGCTAACACATCAATGATATAGAATTACAAGATTAAATTACACAGTATCGTTCATAATTTAATCAAGTAAATCTACCAAAAAGAATCAATGTAACTATATCTTGTATATGTACAAGATATACAAAAGATGATTCATATCCTTGTTTCCCAAAAGCATGCAACACAAAATAAAGCTAGGTCTTCTAAAAGTCCACTAGCTTAATCTTTGCATGTATATGTCTACACCTGTTCGTCACCTGAGAAACATGTATTTAAAACAAAGTCAACACTAGGTTGGTGAGTTCATAAGTAAGTTAATGTAAAACCTTGATTCATTCACATGCACATTCACAATGATAATATGTTACTCGTATGATTGTCTGATTCACTTGTTCATCCAATGGCTCCTCAATAGTTATAATCACAAGTACTATATCATCCTAGTAGTGTTGCTTATATATAGGGCATATGTAAGGGAACTAAGCCCTAGCCAACATCCCACCACAACACCACTAGAACTCCACACTACTTGTAATACAATTATTGATTTCCATTCTCAATTCACATGTTATCTCTTCCTTGATCACCTGTGTTCTCATGTATAGAATAATAATATGATAACGTGGTAATTATCAAACCTAAGTTTTGATAACCAATATATGTGTTAAGGATATTAGATTTATTAAATCCATTCCTTAAATTATTCTATAGTTGTGGGGTTAACTGTTGTTTCACTTCTAAATATTAAAAGTGTTAGTTAACTGTTCATCATGTGTCTCCAAATGTAGCGTATAGAATCCGAATGGAATCCATTTTAAATCCTCACGTAATCAGATTAAAATGCATTCCATTCTCTCCTATCCCGCCGTGTGATCCCAAAGTTTCCGTGTGGGATTGTATCATGTGATTAACAAAGTCGAATAAGAACTTGTCTTATTACGTTATGATAATCGGGTGTAAATGACAAGAATCCCATGAAGTTACGTTATCATGATCGTCATTCACTGTAAATGATAAGAATCGTCATTTACTGAATCCATGTGTTCCCAAAGTATCCGTGTGGGAATGTTCTCGTGTGTTTAACAAAGTCGAATAAGAACTTGTCTTATTACATTATGTTAATTATGTGTAAATGATAAGAATCCCATGAAGTTACGTTATCATGATCATCATTTACTGTAAATGATAAGAATCCCATGAAGTTACGTTATCATGATCATCATTTACTGTAATCCGTGTGATCCCAAAGTCTCAATGAGGGATTGTTCTCGTTATGCTTATGTGTAAACTGTCTAGGTATTTGCTCATGTGAAAACAACTAAGTGTTATAAGCTATTATCTTATAACTAAGTTATTCTAATGTGTTGATGATTAAGAAATTACATTATCATAATCATCTGAGTTTCCCTGTTATCTCATAATCATACAAGCATGCATACAATGATAAACGATAATAAACAATTTAATATTATCTAAATCAAAGTATAAATAACATGTTAAGCAAAACTTTTAAATAAATAAAAGTAAACATGTTTCTCAGCCCCGAGAGTTAAAATCAGTTAAGATTAAAAGTAAAAGGGGGCATATGAACTCACCTGGTAATTGTAGGGTTGACTTAGCTTAAAAGAAGAAGACACGCGCTCTTGATTGTTCTTGTGATAGTTTTCACGTTCCTGTATTGATATCACGTTGTATGTAACCTATAAGTATTGATTATAATTGATTTGCGCGTGTGTATAAGTATTGTTTCCAACTTTGTTGTCACCACTTGGTCTCGACCCTCATTCGACCCAATCCACTTTAAATATACATTGTGAACACTTAGTTTAGTTTACATTTAGCGTATGATTGTAATGTATGCCCAAATAGTTGATTCACATACTTTTACTTTGTCTTTAATTCAAATCTTTTGTGAGCGTTCAATAATTTACTACCCTTATTTGTTTCAACATACTTGATTATCATTCTCTTTTGAAAGAACACTAGATTGCAACTCCCATTCCTTTATAGTAGTTTATTGAAATTTCACATGGATGTCACCCATTTATGTTCTTTTTAAATTGTTTGTTTTAAACACTAAGTATTGGGCCGAATGTTGTTCTTGGGTCGAGCCATTGTTTTGTTCATCAAAATGGGTCGTGTATGTGTTATTGGGCCGAAGGATGAGAGGGTCTTGGGCCGGTTATCAATGTTCTTGGACTGATAGTTTTCTGTTGGGCTACTAAAGAAATTGGGCCAAGATGTATCCATTGGGCCGAACCACCTGAATTTGGGTCACATTAAATTGGACTGGGCTTCTTAATTTAATTATGGTTCACGTGGGTGTGGGCTGGTTACTAACATTTGAGCTAAGGATGATCTGTGGCCGATTAGTTATGTAAAACTATGTGTGGGCCGTATCAAGGGGATGGGCCAACCAAGAAATGGGGCTGAATTGATTCCATGGATCGGAGGATTTTAGGTTGGGCCGACATAAATGTCAATGGCCAATACGAAATGGCTAACCAGAACACATGGTTTATTCACGCATCTGCATGAGCATCTTCATAGCAGCGAACCCTAGGTAGAGATAGCCGAAGGTTTGTTGTCCCTTGTTGGTTCGTGAACATCACAGGTTCGTCGGGGACAGTTCGTGGGTCCATTCCAGTCACACCAAGGTTCGGTCATGGTGGGGTTCGTCGCTCTGGTTCGTCAATGATAGCAGGGTTCGTTGGTGTTATAAGGGTTCGGTAGATCATGTAGGGTTCGTGAATGAAACATGGTTCGTGGGTGCCTAGGGTTCGTCACCCATCATAGGGTTCGGCCAGCTTGCTTGTTAGCCGCCATGAGGGTTCGTGTACACCCACAGAGTTCGCCACCTTCCTGCTGGTTCGTCAATGGTCAAGAAGAGATTCGGCAGAACACAAGGGTGCGGCTGAGGTCGAGGGTTCGGGAGTCACAGCAGGTTCGTGAGTCTAGAATCAGTAGGGTTCGGTGAAGGTACTCGAGAGTTCGGCCAAAACAAAGAGGGTTCGGCCTTCCCATGCTCTGACGAACCTGTGTTCAGTTTCATCACTTCCATCGATCTGGTTGTGGTTGTAAGGCTGTGCTCACGCTGATGGTGTCCCCAGGGAGGTTGTCGAGGGTGTTGGTGGTGCGTGGGAGGATCCTAACCGGTTAACCCTTGGGTCGAACACACATACACACACAAAAACCCTAATTCCCGTGAACTTTAATACTTCATACCTCACGATTTCGTGGATAACTCTTTAGATCTGTTGTACTTTCATGTAGAAGATGTCAAGGGCTACGTGTGGGTTCGAAAATCACTCAAATCGGTGAAGAGATGAAGAAGTTATGGGGATTTGAAGGTGTAACAATGGTGGAGGATTTCTTGGCCGGAAATTTTGAAGAGAGAGAGAGATGAAGATGATAAATGAGAAAATAATGCTTACTTAAGGTTTTTATATCACGCGGGGTGTTCGGGTCCGTTTCGGTTGCTCGGCTCGCGTTTTCGTCGCGTATCCGGAAAATTACGCGTAATTTAAAATAAATAATTAAAAATGTTAATTTAATTAATTTGATGAGTTTCAAAATTGTAAAAATGTTTATTATTTTATTTAATTAAATTAAAATTCGTTTCGTGTCATAATTTGTTTTCGTTTCGTCGAATCGCGTCACCATCGCGCGTATTCGTTCGAATCGTCATTCGAATGAACCCGACGATAGTTTTGCTTTTCGACTTTTGTTTTCTACTTTCCAGTCATCATTTCAGAACGTTAAACTCACAGATATGTTTGTGTGAATCGTCACCCACGCAAACACACTGTCAGTTCGTTATTCTGAAACGACACTGCAGTTTATGTTTTAATTGTGTTTCCTCACTGTCGGACTCAACTAAACGTCCTGTTTTCATCTTGTTTTCACATTGAATTGTCGGCCATCTGATTCCTGTCATCTATGGACATCAGATCGCAACCGATATGTTTCTGATAATTGTTTGAACACCGTTGTTTCTCATGATTTGTTGTGTTAACTGTAACTAAGTTTTCACTTAATAAACACAACTAACGTTTCAAATGTACGTTGTACTTAATGTATTTAAGTTTACACGAAAATACGTACAACTGTTCTTGTATTTAGAATTCTGTTAATACAAAAACTGTTCACAAATACGTATGTACACATAGTTACTGTATGCAAGTACACATACCGTACGGACTTGCCGGGCGGTCAGGTACTAGTTGTCACAGGATGCTTTTGGTAACAGCACCTAGATGCTCTTGGATGGCTACCTGACAGCCGGATCTCTCGACGGTGACAGGGCAGATCGTGTGATGAGCGAGAAAACCACTTAACAAGTTAGAGTTGTCTAATCATAAGGACAGTTTGGGTCATCCCCGACAGCCTCGAGTTGCATTAAATCTCGGGTCAAGCTCGGTTTATGTGACAACTAGTACCAGATCATCCGGCAATCCGTACGGTACGTGTACTTACACTATTACTATGTGTAGATTACTATGTGTGTATAACTATGCGTGAATAACTATTTGATAAACAGTCGGATGAACACAGGGCTAAAGAACAGTATATATGTATTTGAATGAAAATTCAAGTACAGAAATACAACAAATCACGAGAAATAACAGGGTGAAAACAAATGACAAATACAAATCGGTTACGATATGATTTTCATAAATAATAGAACTCAGATAACCGACAAATCAGTGAGAAAACAATGTGAAAGTAGTCATAACAAGGTGAAAACAGTTAGGATTAGTTGAGTCCGTCAGTGAGAATGTGCAATACAAACAACAATTCAGTATCATTTATGAATAATGAACCGACAGTGTGTTTGCGTGGGTGACGACTCATACAAACATATCTGTGGGTTTAATGTTCTGAACGGCAACTGAAAATTAGAAAACCAAATCAGAAAGTGAAACGTACGATCGCATTCGTACAGTTAGCACTCTGTACGAAAACGCGCGTAAGTTACGTTTTCTGACGAAATGACAAAAATAAACGATTACGAACGTTAAAATAATAAAAATAAAATAAAAATAATATCTATTAGGAATTACAACCTAAAAAGAATTTTATAAAACTATTTTACTAAAACTACACGTAATTAACGTTACGTAACGAAAGAACGAGATTTAACGGTCTGATCGTGAACGAAACAGTAAATATAAGTAAAATATAATATTTTACGTTTTACAATTTTGAAACTCATCAAAAATAATCCAAGAATTCTAAATCACAGTTTAAAATACTTAATTGCGTAACCGGAATAACACTCGCGTAAATATACGCGTAACCGACACCGAACAAGACCGAACACGCGGGTAAACACCCGGGGTATAAAACCCCATTTTCTCTCCTTCTTCCTTCTTCATTTCAGCTGATTATACTCACTCTCTCTCTAAAATTTTCGGATACCACACATCTCACTAGAAATCACCATTAAAACACCCATAACTTCTTCGTTCCTTCACCATATCGCGCAAATAATATATCGAAACGACCGTCTCAACGAGAGGAAGCTGGTGGTACAAGGGATCGGAGCTGGTTCGAGCTAGATCGGCCGGAATCTTAGAGAGAAGTTGCTGCTGGAAGTGGGTTTTCATAAACTTTGAGGTTTGAACTTGTAACCGTTTTATCCCTTCAAAACACATAGATTTTTGCACAAAGATGAGTTAAGCACATCAGAAACATGTAAGTTTGCTGGTTTGAAAGGGAGATAATGGATAAATATGGCTGGGTAAAGCACTTGTCGACACAACAGTAAACCAAGAATTAGTGTCGACGGGTTTTGTATGTACAACCCACCAAACCCTTCGATTCCTTTTTTTTTCGGTGACCACATGCCAGAAAACTCACCAGCCTAACATTATCGATAAGGGCCATGGGTACTGGGAATTGGATGTCATCGATATTAGATGGGGAGTGGTAGTATCGGCAGCCAAGTAATGGGAAGGTTAAGGTCGACAACACCGTAGCAGAGGATGATACTTCCTTTCACGGTTGTTAATCTCGACAGTCAACCATTGGGTTGGAAATTACTGAACACATTGGGTTTTAAGGAGTCCAGGGGAGACTGAACCGAGACGTTTCGATATTACGAATGTCGGGCGGGCTGAGTATCAATACTAAGTTTGGCTCGATAATGGCAATATCGACAATGAGGAAGCGGTGTTATTGGAGTTTTAGTCGCTATGGTGGCTGTCGAAGTTAATCTTAGGATGCCAATACTAGCTCTCCAAACCAATTCAAGTACTTTGGACCTTAAATCCAACAAGTTTAGTCCAATTTTAAATGGTTGAGAGTAGGTGAAGGGTGATAGTATTGACAACCCAATCTTAGGAGTTTTTTTTAGTATGGAACGAACCTGCATGGCTTCAATACTATCTCAATGTCTTCGAAATTGTTTATACCAAGTAATCTCAGTAAACTAAATTTAAAAATCAAACAATATAAATCAAAGGGAGTTTGGGGGTTTGGCTTTAATATAGCGGTGTTGGTAATGGAGAATTATTTGCCTTAGCCGATATACTACTATCGATATTAACCTTTGGGTCCAATTAAGTAATTTAAAATCAAAAATACGTAATAAAGGTTGCAGGGTTTTCATAGAAACAAATTAGATAAGGTGGTGTTGAGGATGGGTTAACCGAATATGTTAACTCTTTTCTCATGTCATCGGTATTAATTTGGATGGGATAAGAATTGATCTTATAACACGTTATTTACAATGAGATAACATGAGACAATTACAAGTGTAACATCTGTGCCGGAATCGTTACCGGAACAGTAATTTGCACAGTAAAGTGCACAATAACTCAGGTACACATTACGCGAAACTATGTTGAAACTATTACACTTGAGGATTAACACTAAACTATGTTGCGATTGTCTGGAATCTGATTTAAAACCTTAGGGTTTAAACAGTCAGAAACATATCAGACAACACAGAACTGACACACATGTACTTGATTTGATGCTAGTATGTATAAACGTATGCGAGGATAAACAGAACAAAACTATAACCGTTGTTGTTACAGAATGCTAAACCGACGAATTATTCGTACAGGTGACGATGTGTACGAATAGATCTGAAAGTTTAACAATCTGGAATGGTGACTGATCAGTAGAAAACAAAATAAGAAAGTGAAACGTACGATCGTGTTCGTACAGTTAGCGCTCTGTACGAAAACGCGCGTAAGTGACGTTTTCTGACGAAACGAAAACGAAGACGATTCGAACACAATAAATTTTAGGAAATATAATATTTCCTGTTTTACAATTTTGAAACTCATCAGAAATTAATTAAAAAGAAACTATTTAAATTAAAATACGTAAATTAGCGAAAGAATTAACGAAAACGCGTAAAAATAATAAACTACGATAATAATTCAAGAAAATGATATTTAAAATAATTTCTATAAATAACCACCCCCCAAATATTTAAAATAAAGTCCTTTTTATTTAATTTATAAAACGCGCGCGTTACGATCCGGAAATGCAACGGAGACGAAAACCGAGTAACCGAAACGAACCCGAATACCCTCGGGGTATTTAAAGCCTCAAAAGAGGCTTTCACCTCACTTTCAATATTTCTCTCTCTCTCTAAACTCTCTCTCTCTCGCACCTCTCTCTCTAAACATCCAAGACTTTAACCTTTCGTATCGTGCTCGGTTCTTGGTGGAATTACGTGTTCTTGGTGTCCACGCGAAGCTCTCGTCATTCTCTACAAGTACAACCGATCTGACGATTTACCCAGCCAAAAACGAGGTATGAAGTCACAAAGTTCGTGAGAAATAGGGTTTTCTATCTTGTTCACACCCATACACTCAACCGGTTACTAGGGCTAACTTTCGAACCTACATCACCTCTGTTTACACGAAGCAACAGCGTGGGAATGGCTAAACTAAAGGTTCGAAGGTGAATGATGTTGATGATGAACATGGTTCGTGGTTCTCAGATGGCCGAACCTGTTAGCTTAGTTGCGGCCGAACCTTTTGAGAGCCGAACCTACTTCACCAGCCTAACCTCACCTTTGCCAACATGGGCGGCGAACCTAAAAGTCTGACGAACCCTTGTGTCGCCCACGAACCAGGCGCAGCGAACCCCGGCCTGACCAGACCAGTCACGAACCTTAAGGTTCGCTGGGCTATACCGAACCTATCCTCATCATTGCGGCGAACCTGTTACCACGAGGCTAGAGGAGACGAACCTATGGCTTTCACCTACCTTAACCATTCAGGCGAACCTTTGGTTTGAAGCTATAAACCACGAACCTTCTGCGTGAAACCCACAAACCTGCTACACCCCACCAACCACCGAACCCTTCTTCACCGTCGGCGAACCCTAGTGTACTAAGCCGAACCATGGTGTTCCAGCCACGAACCTATCTTACCCCACTTACTACCGAACCCTTATGGCTGATAGGTTCGCTGGATCCCAGCTCATTCGAATCAGTCGACCACCTTATGTATTTCCAGCCGAGGCACACCAAAGCCCAACAAGAAACGTTTGGCCCAACACCATTCAATTGGCCCAAAGCCGGAACCCTTGAAGCCCAATAGCGCGACCCATACACACACACAGCCCAACCGGTTCTTTGGCCCAAGAACAACAATAATTAGGCCATTTAATTGATTCGGCCCACTTGGATAAGTTATTGGGCAGTTAGCATAGCCGGCCCAATAACACCATATGGTTAGCCCATTTTGGCAAACTTTTATTCGGCCCACGTGATTAGGTCATGTTATTAAGCCCAAGTGTCTTTCGGCCCAAATCAATTGTGTAGTCCATTTCATCCTATGCGGCCCAACATACACTTTTGAACCATGTACACACACACGGCCCAAGTGGCCCACGAGGCCCAATAATTCGACCACTTTGCTCTATTGGGCTCACCTACACGACATTCGGCCCAAGGTTAGTTGATTGGTCCAATAGGTTAAATTGCCAACTAATATTTGAACTAATGTGTCAAAAACGAAGTGCATCGGAATTGGGTATTAAACATGGTCTCAATGCTATAAAAGTGAGATTGAGTTAGCAACACAAAGACGAAACAAGTAAGTTAATAACCACATGTTGATTTAAAAGTAGAAAGCACCGTATTCTACTTAAATAATGTTGAAGCACTGAATTTTGACAAGTATGAAACAACAAACTATTAAGAGTCTAATAATGACAAACAAGTGAATTCTACATGCAATGCGAAGACATGTCAAATTAACATAAGTGATCACAAGTAATCTAGGGCCGAATGAAGACCAGGACTCATAGGTGTTAGCCTACTTTCGGGCTAACACTTACACGCATACCCATTGATTAAAACTTACATTTATGAGTTACAAATACTATGAACTCAACACAGGATCGTGAAAATCACAACAAGTACAAACAAAGAGTGTGCGTATTCTTGTTTTGCTTAGTCAACTACTACGGACACAAGGTGAGTTCATTTGTCCCTTTTCAAACATATTTGTTTTACCTCGGGACTGAGAAGCATGTTATACATTTTAAACAAATATTGAAATGTTTTAAATAAATGCTTTTATACTTATTCGTGATGCTTAAACTTTATGCTTGACGCTTATGACATAAACTTAATGCTTAAACTTTATGCTTGACGCTTATGACATAAACTTGATGCTTAAACTGTATGCTTGATATTTATGCTAATAAACTTTAGGCTTAAACTTTACACTCGATGATTGTGCTACAAACTTTACTCTTAAAACTTTAGGCTAAATGCTTATGCTAAAAGCTAAGTGCTTAGACTATACGTTTAATGTTTACATTATAAACTCGATGCTTAAACTACTTACTAGATGCTAAGGCTTTGAAACACTTACACAAAACGCTAATACTTGATACACTTGTTTCGAAAACCAAAACTATAAATGCTTATTCTAAATACTAATACTTTATGTAATTACATTTAAAAGATAAGATTTTACACTTTTAAAACTAGATGATAATTTGTTTTACACTTACACTTATTTGCTTAAACTTAAACTTATAAACTTAAACTTAGAAAGACTTGATATACTTGGAATGCTTGAAACACGTGAATGCTTGATATACTTGATATGCTTGGAAGACGTGAATGCTTGGTATACTTGGAAGACTTAAAACACTTGAATGCTTGATATACTTGATATGCTTGGAAAACGTGAATGCTTGATATACTTGGAATGCTCAGACAACAGACTGATTGACCGCCGCGTCTTGACATTGGTCAAACCATACTAGTCATCAGTGAAACTATGTGAATGCTTTAAACTTGTATGCTTAAGCTATAGGACATCGTAAGACAGACTGTTGGCCGTCGAGTCTTGACATGGGTCAAGCCACACTAGTCATCAGTGTTCTTCTTTTTCGGACATTGTAAGACCGACTGTTGACCGCCGAGTCTTGACATTGGTCAAGCCATACTAGTCATCAGTGCTCTTCGTTGTCAGAGTCAGGTAAGACAGACTGATTGGCCGTCGAGTCTTGACAGTGGTCAAGCCATACTAGTCAATCAGTGTTCTTCTTGATTCTTCCATGGTTATGACAAGTGACTAGAATGACTGAGTTCTTCTAACTGACTTTGTGTCAGCTTGAGGGTTCTCTATCATAACACGTCACGAGTTATACTTAGGACCGTTATGGATGGATGCTGAACTCCTTAGGGTGTTCAGCTGTCCATAATGGTGCCTCATAAACTTGAAACTCAGATGCTACTTTGTGCGTGTTGAAGGGTAGGTAAGACGCTTAATTATCATTAACAGCAATGTCCTATGCGACTTAGTATGTGGTGGGACGGCATCTGGGCGGGTTGTAGGCTCGACTCAGGGGTATGCCCTATATATAAGCATACCAAGTTGGATGATACAGGTGGTGTTAATGAGATTAAGGTTGTTACCTAGGGGATTCGTGAAAACTATTGGGTTGAAATCTTAAACTTTGAAACAGGATGCTTGAATCAATGTGGAATTGAATGGTAGGTAAAATGCTTAATTATTATTAACAACAATGTCCTATGTGACTTAGTATGTGGTGGGACGGCGTCTAGGCGGGTTGTAGGCTCGACTCAGGGGTATGCCCTATATATAAGCATACCGAGTTGGATGATACAGGTGTTGTTAATAAGGTTAAGGTCTTACCGAGAAGGTTTGCCAAACTATATTTTCAAACACTAAAACTATATGAACTCACCAACCATTGTGTTGACTTTGTTTTCTCACATGTTTTCTCAGGTGATGCACAGGAATAGGCTCAGACTTCAGGACTGCATGCTAGGATACTCAGATAGAGGACCTAGTAGACTTTTAGAAAGCACATATTTTGGTTGATTGATACGAATCACTTTTGACTTCTTGTACAGATACAAGATAGAAACATGTGATTATATGATAGCCTTACTCAGTTAAATTACTAAACATTGATATTGTAATTTAACTTTGTAATCCTAGTTAAATGTTTTATTGTGCTTTAATTATTCTTAACGTTGATGCTATGTAAACAATCTGATCATCACGATTATCACTCACGATATCGCGCCCCGAGAACCTTCCGCCCGACAGGGACTCCGATCCAACCCCGCCTGCTCGGGGTGTGACAACAAGTGACACAAGAATGATAATCATGATAATATAATTTCATGATGATGATATCATTCACCACATATTCTAACATCGTGTAATAAGACAAGTTCTTATAACACTTTGTTAAAGACTATGAAAACATAACATTAAGAACAGATGACAATGGGAGAACACTTAACAACAACTATTTACTATTAATACTGATGTATTATATCACAACAATCATGTGTTCATGAGATCATGTCCAGTCGTATGTCCCTTACAAGTAAATCGTTTACCAGTTAATTTAGTGCGACTAAATCGACGATAGCGTAGTGGTACCATAGGTTTGACAAATCGCCGGTGAGTGAGGCCGGTACTTTATTCGTATTTGTTATCATTGCTGGTATCGTA
Organism: Mikania micrantha; assembly: GCA_009363875.1. Classification (NCBI taxonomy): domain Eukaryota; kingdom Viridiplantae; phylum Streptophyta; class Magnoliopsida; order Asterales; family Asteraceae; genus Mikania; species Mikania micrantha. The sequence goes on from CM018691.1 coordinate 16,721,862, forward strand.
TGACCGATAACAGGGCGGCATCAGTTAGGTTTGGTAAACGACACATGGTGATATTAATCCACAGACACTGATAAGGTTAAGATTTGATAAACCAATTACTCAGTCCACCAGTTAGAAGTAAATTATAGTTAACTCTTCACTTAAGAAAACAATAATAAGGTTAAGATTTGATAAATCTGTTTTCCTTAAAACATTGAGGGATTATCATTACTTAGGTTTTGATAACTTACTTTCCTCATACACTTTTACTCTATATTATAACAATGTGGGTGATGAATACATATGGGTTGAATATCAAATGGGAGGAAGACATGTGAGATAGAAATGGGTATCCATAGTTGTATTTATAAGTGGTGTTGAATTCAGTCAGGTATGCGGTGGGATATTGGCTGGGGCTTGTCCCCTACGTATGTCCTATATATAAGTATGCTTGATTTGGATGAAATACTATTTGTAAGTATAACTATGGAGAGGACATTGCGTGGGACGGATGAGACATTTATCAAAAAGACTTGTGTTCACCATTGTGAATGTGAATGACAATAAATCAATTGTTTTCAATTACTAAACTTATGAACTCACCAACCTAGTGTTGACTTTGTTTATATGCATGTTTTCTCAGGTGACGAACAGGTTTAGTCACCAGACATCAGGACATAAGCTAGCTGGACTGTATAGTGGACCAATAACTTACTTTTGTGTTGTGCATATTTCGGATGACATATTCATGAATCATCTTTTGTAAATCTTGTGCAGATACAAGATAGAAACATTATGATTCTTTTTGGGTAGATTTACTTAGTTAAATTATGAACACAACTTGTCTAATTTAACTATGTAATTCTATGTCAATGTCATGTTAGCATTTCTCATTATACATCATATGCTATGTAAACAATCTGATCATTTCGATTATCATACGATATCGCGCCCCGAGAACCTTACGCCCGATGGGAAAGTCGATCCAGCTCGTCGGCTCGGGGTGTGACACGGATCCTTAATCAGGTCTCCGGTTCTCAAAATGAATTCGCGTACGCGAACCGATTCGAAAGGTATATCCGCACACTAATCTTTAACATGTTATCATATCTCGCGCGTTTTGAGTGTTAAATTCACGACTAAAAGTAAATGAAAATGATTAATAACAATTCTATAAATTAACTTTGCATAACATTTGGTGAAATTTACAGACTCATAAAAACATGTTAAAATAAATAATCGAGCGTGTATACCGACATCAAGAGGCTTGAGATATATACACTTTTGTTATTAATCGCAAGGAGTTCTATTAATAAGAGCAAACACTCTTAATTATTTGAGACTTGGGTACACAAACAAATACCAACTAATAAGATAATAATCTTTAATGGTAATCGTAAACCGTAAGTGAAAACGTAACTAACAGTGTATGGTCAAGATGTTTGCTTAAAAATTACAAGTTTAACAAATAATAATCTAAAATCATGGCACTAGATTCTTCTTAAACACGTGACTCAGAAATAAAAGGTACAAGTGTTAAAACCTTTTATGAACTTATAATCAACAAAGGCTAAGGATCTATATATATACACACATAGACACATGTTGATTTATTCTTTTATGATGATAAATAAACAATGATAGTTACTTACATATTTTTGGGTAAATGTAGGTATAAAAACAGTTTTGAATTAGCAACATATACTTATTGTTTCGATTATATTATAGTATTTTTACATAGTACATATCATTTAGTGAGATTTATTTGTTACAAGCCTGAACAATAACAATCAACAAGAATTGAACATAATAATGACATCTGAGACTGTAATGAACTCCTTATACTAGATACCACATATATGACTTGAAGTATATTTGATATCATCAGTCTATAAATGTAAGCTAACTATTTGACATAATTAATATATAATAATACTAAAAATATCAAGACTTGGCCGTTTAGCTTATATATGCAGATTTTTAAGCAAAATAATTATAAACATGAATTGAGTATGCAACAAAGTCATATATAATAACAATAATTATCAGGATGATAATTAAGATTATAATTATATATATATATATATAGCATATTATTTATAAAAACGTTCGATTAAATAAATAATCGAGTACCGAAGAAAGAACATTATTAACCGACGGTAACCCATATAAACAAAAAGTCTTCGGCTAATCAAAATTTAACACGTGTGATGACGTGTTAGATTTCGTGTGACAGTTGTGTCAACACATAAAACAAGAGTGTTGGTTATTGATACGCATTTGATTTACAATCAGGACCTCATATTTCACTTGATTGGGAAATGCTATACTATATCAAATGTTTAGAGTTGACTAGCACTTAGGTGTTGTATATGGTCACTCAGACTCTGGTTATCACAACATATGAACATGGGTTGCATTTCTATGCACACTGTGAGTATTCGTAGCTCCTTTTACATCACATATTTTGGGGGAAATACATGCTACAATACTTTACTCTTCTACCATGATATTCAAATTGTTTTCATTACTATGCTGAATATGTTAATACTAGACATAAGTTAGTCGCAATGTAGATTGCATGAGACATTGATGATTTTATCGCAAGCCCCTTTTCCTTATTTAGACACAACCATTAACTCATGGGTTTGATCCAGTGGATATATATTGAATAGTACTATTTGGGTTGACATCCCATTCATCTATCGGGTGGTCTTGCTAGCTACAATCACCTAATGACAAAACCAATCATGATGAATGAATATCTCCAACACTTATACTATAAACTCAGGAAGAGTTTTGATTCTTTGGATAACGATGGGCAGTTAGTCACAGGCTTGGTTGTGGACTCGTGTAGATTGCATCCATTCACACTTATGGTTAACATATTATATGATAGCATAGCTCTATGGGACGACGGCCCTATTGAATCTTGATTGAAACATTTTACTTTTGCTTTGAATGGAAACCACTAATTTATCAACTGTTTGATCAAAACATAAAACCTACAAACTTACCAACTTTTTAGTTGACATTTTTTCTTTGCTTGTATTTCAGGTACTAATCTAAGGCTAGATATGGACTTTACACTTAAGCAGAAGGATTAGCATTCTCTCATACTCAATGAGTTCTTGATATACAGTATCGTCGCATCTCTTGTGTTTCCCCTGATGGCGGGGTGTGACAAATTGGTATCAGAGCCATTGGTTATAAAGAATTAAGTTTCCTTTAGTGGTACCTAGACTATAAACGTAAGCTCTAAATTGTTGGGACTATAGAAACTATAGTATGATCCAACTTTATGCAAACATATTTTATTCGGGAAACTATTTTTCCTTAAAGAACAATGCCTAATTCAATAGATGTTAGTTGTTGTGTTATGCAATGAAAACTTTAAATTGGGATCACTACACTAGAATTTTACTAAGTTGACTTTCGATTGGTGACGGTTACGCGTTCAAGGTATTGGTTGTGTGGTGGGTTGGCTACGGTATACCCTATATATAAACACCATGAATACATTGAATGTGGGAACGGTAACCAAATCGGAAGCTGACGTTTGCTGGTTCATAGTTAATAACTCATAACAGCTAGATCCTTACTGATGTTACACAACATGTATGAGGGACACCATTATAGGGGCTGAATATATTGCACATATTGCTATTGTTATGTCATGATATTCTTACTTAACATCGTAACCTTGATGCACTGCTATTCTGAAAACAACTCTAACACAACTTACAAGTTAAGTTGAGAATATGTTGAGTTGCTGTAAACTTTTATCACCAACACATACATACTATATTGGTGAACAGTTGACACATAACATCACAAACTAAACATGGTCTGTAAAACTCGATAAAGTCCACAATGTTGTCGGACCGAGTAGGACGTTTCGGATTTCTAAAATCTCAAAGTTGTACTAGCATGAGATCAAACACAATATTCTGACTGTGGATGGCAGACCATCGAAAAGACATGATGATGGGACTTGGGGAATCATTGGATTGATGAGTTAGAAAGATTGAAGGAATCAATAAAATCATATGATAATAACTGATTACAAGGAGGGAACAAGAAATAAATGATAGAAAACAATACAACGCATTATGACTCATGACAGGATATTACTAGAGTGATCAAGCAAGATAATTGACAGTTACACTTTGTACTACGTAACTATGAATTATGTTACTTGTGAATTCTGGGAAATTCTATTATGATAATTAGTGTTTTAACTTAATGATAAGCTTAATTTTGCAAATAAAAATGTTGATTCTTTAAATTTAAATGAACACACCCATACATTTTGACAGTTAGCTAATTTAAAAAGCTCATAGAAAAAAAAATTGCCAATGATGCTCTATAGCCTTCTTTGAGAAGGATACGACAACACTAATAATGCCACGAAAAATTCTGGCATGGTAACTTATTCAATTGATCAGATTGATCTCCTTAAACTCCTGACACCTTAATCCATGACTACGGTAACTATTCCTTAAAGCTTAGACATACCCATTAATGCTTGAGAATTTTAAATCTCATTGGATAATGGGCACCGTATTTAAATCAAATGATATGAAAATATTATGAATCCTGAAGGCATGATGCCTTAGGGTAATTCATTCCTTTTCAAAGCATTCTAATAGTTTCAGGAGACTCCAGTTAACTGTCTCTCTTCTATCAGACAATTCTTTGTACTACATTTTTCTCAAACAAGACACTAAACAGAATTTGAGCCTTCTTTAGAAGGATAATCTTAATAGGCACCGAATGAAAAAGTAAATTATTACATAAATTCGTGTGAGCTATATCACACAGTCATGTAAACCAAATACATGGTATGATCATGTACTATTAAATCCCATTGAACTCTACCCATGTCGCACCCCGGTCTTCCCGGCCTTTCCGGAGGGCGCGACGCGAGTGAGAACCGGTCATCGGTACTCGGCAGGATCGTAGTCTCTGGTCACACAGTTGCGAGACCTACATGTCTGGTTGCGTACGTACATCCAATAACTTGGATAAAACAGTTTAATAAAAATCAGAGTTTCGAAAGTTTAATGAATAAGTTATCAAAGCAGTTTAAATTCATAAGCTGCAGAAGCGTTATTAAAACAGTTTTAGAAATAATGCAGAGTAACAGTAGCGGAAGTGGTTTAAGTAGTTATCATTACATGACTAAATAAAATGATAAATGTTCTCAAAGCCTAAAGCACTAAGTAGATGTATGAGACTCCAGCCTAGCATCCTATACTTGTGTGCGTGTCTTAGTTACCTGAGAAAACATGCGAGTAAAAAGTCAACATAAAGGTTGGTGAGAGCACATGTTTTTCATAAGCAATAAACATCAAATGTTTAAAGTAAGTATTGCTGGATTACATATCATTACAATGCAATACCTATTGATAGCTAGTCAATACAATTATATTACATGTGGGTTCGAAACTGAAGCTGACTGCATGTCTCCCGCCATGTCCATCACTAGAAAATGGCAAAGTGTTTGGTCAATTTTGCACCCATTTTGACTTCAAGTCGGGTTGGCCTCCCAGGCGTGATGGGTGGGGCTTGTCAGGCCCAAATAATACTATTCAAGACTACCACGCTAGCGCTTGCTACTAATGGTCCAAGGTGTGTTTGTGAGGACTTTGAGTTGTGATGTGTGCCACACATATACATATAGTGATAAAGCATGTCCATATGTAATCAAAATAAGTTGTTCAAAAATAGTTTATCATGCAATGTTTTCTCCCCTAAAGGTAGAAAAGATAAAAAGGGGCCGTGAACTCACCTGGTAAAGCGGTTCCGGTTTAAGTGTGTTTGCGACTGCGAGTGTTAGCACCTGCTAGTATGAACCTATAATCATATAGGTTGTGAGTATGTGTTTTGCGGTGTGTTGTATCCCATACAACTCCAAGAGTCAGTGTGCTCAACCAAGTCTTTGTGTGTTGACTTGTGTTGACTCGACGAATCGTTGGTGACGCGTTTGTTGTGTTTAGTTTGTTTATATGTCTCTAATGCAAGTAAGACATCAACATGCATTCTACGACTCTAATCGTAACGCTTTCACATAAGTCATATTATAAAATCGTAAAAGTTTCTGTTTTTAGAAAATTTCCACACATATACATAAGTCATATTATAAAATCGTAAAAACATATTTAAACACTTAAAATACGTCGTTTGTGCATAAATTACCATTTATGCTATTTTGCCCAAATAAAGTTTCCTTATTTGGAAAGTACTCGTTTTAGAGTTCGTTTTCAAAAATCAAAGCTTTCAAATATGTTAAAAATCATTTTTAAACATATTTCAATAGTCACAAGTCATCAAAACATGTTAAAACATCAAAACCCCTCTTTTGATTTACAAAAGTTTCCATAAATAGTAAGTTTGTCACAAAATCCATATTTTCACAATCCAAATATCCTAGTGTGTTTCTAAACACTTCAATACATATTTGACACCATCGAGGCATGTTTAACATGTCTAGATCATCACAGATCACCAACATGCAACTAAAAAGTTTCCTAATATATTAAGTTGCATAAAATCATCATCAAATCAACAAGACCCAATTCTAAATGATTTCTGTCATCAATCTTAGTCAAAATACATCAATAAAAGCTCAAGACCAACTGAAAATTCGTGCATGTGAGTGGATCGGAGTTGCATGTGATCAAACACACTTGCATGTGGGTTTTTAGCCCTTGCATATACGTTATAACTATAGATAAGCATATAAAACTACCTTAGAAGCTCTTAGATTGTGGGATTGAGGCTGAATAGAGGCTACAAGTGGCTGATGAGAGTTTCCTTGCTTGTTGATGGCTTCCAAGAACTCCTTTAATGCTCCAATGGCTTCAAATCACCAAGAATGCAAGTAGATGGCTTAGGGAGTGTTTAACAGGGGTTTGGGGACTGATTTAAGTGGGTTTTGTTGCTAGAGAGTGAAAGAAATCGGTGGAAATGAGAGAAAAACCGAGTGAAAGAGTTTGGTGATGTTTTTATAAATTTTTTTCCTTCTGCCTCTTCCTAGCGGGCTCCCTCGGGGCTAGGCGTACCACCTAGAATATTATAATCAGACGGCTCCTCAAAAACTCGCGCGTACCTCCCAGAGTGTCTGCATGGTCTCGGGTGTACCGCCTGGTGATTTTGGATAGTTCAATTTTTCCCTCCCAGGTCTCGCGTATCGCCAGGGCCCAAGCCATGGCCCTTGGCGTATCGCCTGACTATCTGGATGAGCCCAATTGGCTCAATTTAATTGCTTCGACTCGTTTTTCAATTATTTAGCGCTTACGAGTCATCGTTTATCATCGTTTGAACTTTAATTATTAATGTTTGGTAATGTGTGACTCAATTATCGTTCAATTGTTTGTTCGCCAACGTTAGTGAGACTCGTGTGTGTTTCGATAATTCATCGAATTATCGATGATAGTTTGCGTTTGCGTTTTACTAAATGTTTGCCTGTTTGATTAGACATAATCAACATGTGATGTACAATTCAATAATTCCTCGAATTATTGTTTTGTGTTTGTGTTTGCCACACTTGGTTTCCAAAACCAATGTGCAATGTATGAATTGATAGTTCCTCGAACTATCGTTTCACAGTTGTTTGTGTTTAACACATCTAATTAAACATAATTAAAGGAAATGCAACAAGTATAAATGTGAAATACAGAGAGTGTAAGGTTTGCAATTTACCTGAAATTGCCGGGTGTCACAACCCCTTTTCTTACGAAGTTATTGTCACACCCCTGCGCCGCGTGCGGAATCCACGGCGCGGTGACGTATGATCAGTTGAATCATGCACAAGTATTGAGTAAGAACAACCACAATGGATTACTACATTTCATAATGTTTAGACGGTTGATTAGTTACAGACAATCTATCTACCAAAAGTAAGTCAACTACAGACCCAAAATATAGTTTACAAAATAAGACTCCAAACAAGACAATTAAACATTTAGGATTTAGTGTGTTTCTAATCCATCCTAGCATGTTTCTTCATCTTGTTCTATCTTAGTATGGTCTCCTTAGTTGTCCCTGGGATTGTCTTAAACCTGATTACCTGAAACACGTGAAAAGTAACTGTCAACTACAGACGTAGTTGGTGAGAACAATAGGTTTAAACATTTGTAAACATGAGATATATGATATAAGACATAGGTAAGTTAAAGCATCATAAGATTCACACGGATGAGCTGCAACCCAAACTAACATCAAGTAAGAAAATGTGTGTAAACAGTCCAATCACTGTTCGCACGACAGCCGATAATATCAAGTCCCAAACCACGTTTGGAGTTAGATAATACGTCAGCAGTTTTGATAACCATATGACACCAGACCTGCAGTTGGCTTTTAAAAGCAAATTTAAAAGCCAACTCCATCCTGGATAAGAAAACAATGACACCAGACCTGCAGTTAGCTTTTAAAACAAATTTAAAAGCTAACTCCATCCTGGATAAGAAACAATGTGTCCGCTTTCCCTTGTTGTGATCACCCAGTACTAACGCTAATGAATATGATACTTGATGGGTTTATAAGTTTGTTTACAACAATGGACACCATGTTTTCTGAATCTTACTTTAACCGGATGTGTTAATGTCTTATTGAAAACCTGGATTTAACTCCACGAGTTGAATCCTTTGTTTATGTAACATGAAATGAATCTCTTGATTTGAATACCATGATGTGAACAACTTGACTTGAATACCATGTTTTGAACCAATGAATTTGAGTACCATATTATGAACCACTTGTTTTGAATACCATGATGTGATGACCTTGTGTAATAACAAGGTTTATAACAAAAGGGTTTGTAAAAATCCTTTATCAAAAAGTGTTTATCCTTCATAAATACATTTAAGTAAATAAATTTCAAAACAGTTCAAAAGTCCCTTATAAAACCTTTTTAATGAAAAGAGTTTAGTAATTTACAAGTAAATTAAAACAGTTGACAATTTCTTTAAACAATTGATGAATCCCTTGGATTCGTAAGAAGAACCTGAAATGTTTATGAATTACACATAACTTGTGTAATGAAACAAGATTGAAATAGCGGTTTTGATCACGTGTTCCACCCCAAAACAGTTATAAAACAGTAAAAGAGGGGCTAAAGTTCTCACCTGTCTGCAGTAGACTCTGAACTAAACAGTTAGCAAGTAGCAAACAGGACTTCTAATTGTTTCCTATAACATTGTAATCATACATAAGATATAGGATTTATAATTGTATAACTTGATTCATTGATTGACTTGTGTTCTCATGATTTGATTGTTGTGAAAACTTGTATGTTATGCTTTGAGTCCTTTGATTGATCATGGGTCCAAGAAACTTATGAAATGTTCTTTGATGCATAATTCTTATGCATAAATGATATTTGTTTAAGAATTTGATAGCCATTGATTACCATTTGTTGTGAAAAGATGTTCAATTGATTTCAAGTCATTGTGATTATGAATTGATCTCTCGATTATGTTAAGTTGTCACTTAACCTCTTCGTGATCAATTCACAATTATCATAAGTCGAGGCCAACACAATTGGGCCTTAAGCCCATAAACCATGAGGGCTTAACAAAGAGCATGGGCCACTTAGGTCAACTATGGCCCAATTGAACGTGATATTGGTCAATTGAATGTAGTGTTGGGCCGAAATGGGTCTTATAAACCAAACGAGTGAGTTATTGGGCCAAGTAAATCGCCAAGGATAAAATTGAACCAATTGAGATCATAATGGATCAACATAATCCCATTGGACTTACCTCACACTTATGGGCCTAGTACTAAGGCATTTGGGTCATTTAAGTTGGAGTTGGGCCGAAGAAAAGAGAAGCTGCCATTTTGGGCAGCGAACCCTTAAGGATTTCAGCCAAGGTTCGGCCTTTATGGCTTGAAGGTTCGTTTAAGGTGAGTGGTCCAAGGGTTCGGCCAGGTAAATTAGTTCGCGAGGGTTAGCCAATTGAGCAGCGAACCATGCTAGGTTCGTGAAGTATAAAAGGATGTAGGGTTCGTGGTCATGCATGCAAGGTTCAAGCACTAGGGTTCGCTGCATGAGGCTTCGGCTGAGGATGGCCAATGGTTCGTGAGAGAATCTGCATGGGTTCGTTGATCATGACAACGTGCATGGTTCGTCTAGGGTTCGACTAAAAGGGTTCGTGGGCAGCATGAAAACTCATCACCGGTTCGTGAAGACCCCAGGGTTCGGCTGACCATCCAGCGAACCAGAAGGGTTCGCTATGTTCACTAAAGTTCGGCCAGGAAACCCTCCAGGGTTCGTCTACCTGTTGTGTGCAGCTAACACCCCACGAACCTGTGGGTTTGCATCATCATCATCGCATACAATCTGTCCCAGTCAGTTAGTAGAGCTGATCTATCATCAAGAAGGATTATCATAGCTGCGAAACTAACTAGAAAAGGGCTAGGACCGGCTAACCATCGAGTTTAAACAAATCACACAAGAAACCCTAATTTCGTGATCTTTCAAGCTTCATTACCTCAAGATTGGCTGGACAAATCTGCGTAAATCTTGTACTTTCGTGTAGAGTTTGTCGAGAGCTTCGCGTGGACACCAAGAACACCGAAATCCGTCAAGAAACGAGTGAGATACGCGCGTTTGAAGTTCGGTTTTTAGAGAGAGAGAGGGTAGACGAACTATTAGAGAGAGAAAGGGTTGTTGGTGGAATTTATGAGCATTTAAGCCTTGTTCAAGGCTTTTATAGTTCGGGTGAAGTTCGGGTTCGTTTCGGTCGCTCGGTTCGCGTTTCCGGAACGTAACGCGTATTTTACGCGGTTTTTAATTAAAAAGAGTTGTTAAACTCATTAAAATGATGAGTTTCAAAATTGTAAAATATAAAATAATTAATATAATTATTTTTACTCTTCGTGTGTTGTCGGATCGTTAAACATTCGAAATTACGTGTATACCCGCAATCGCGTACGTTTTACGATCGTATTAATTATTTAAAGTCGTTTAATCGTAATTATAAGTTCAACATTCGTATTATTATGGATCGTCACCCATAACCATACTCAGTCTCGCTTACAGATTACGATCTTGGTTGAATTAATTAATTGTCATAATACTCGTCTCGACACTACGCACTAACACTAACCTGTTACACCGAACGCAGTATATATATAGGGCTCACTCTCGCTGCCCACCACTGTTTCGATATAACCAGTTACTGCTCTTGCCTAGTGTAATCGACTGTAATAAATAATAAATACTTGTTTTCTGATTACTAAGATCCTGTAACACACAAGCACACATTTTGAACATACGAATCACATTGATGAACTGAACCATGAATAGACACTGTTCTAATACTGTTTACAACTACATGACTATAAGCACAAATGTTACAGTCTCCCCTAGTTAAGGGAATTTCGTCCCGAAATTAACTAGCCGAAGATACTGTAAAAAGATGAGGGTACTTAAGCTTCATCTGGTCTTCACGTTCCCAGGTGAACTCAGCACCGCGTTTGCCCTCCCATCGCACTTTCACGATCGGGATACGGCTGCGTTTAAGTTTCTTGACCCCATGATCCATGATTTCAACCGGACGTTCTATGAATTGCATGTTATTCTGAATCTGTATGTCTCCCAGTGGAATCTGAACATCATGATCCGCCAAGCATTTCTTAAGATTCGATACATGAAAAGTATCGTGAACATTGCTTAGCTCCACTGGAAGTTTGAGTTTGTAGGCTACGGGACCAATCCGTTCCAGGATCTCAAAAGGTCCAACGTACCTTGGTGCAAGTTTCCCTTTCTTCCCGAATCGGATAACGCCTTTCCAGGGAGAAACTTTGAGTAAGACTCGGTCACCAACTTGAAACTCAAGCGGTTTCCGACGACGATCAGCATAACTCTTCTGCCGATCACGTGCGGCCTTAAGCCGTGACTGAATGATTGTGATTTTGTCTGATGTTTCCTGAATGAGTTCTGGTCCTACGACCTGTGAGTCACCAATCTCGGTCCAGCAGACCGGGGATCGGCACCTTCTACCATATAAAGCCTCGAATGGTGCACATTGAATGCTCGTATGATAGCTATTGTTATATGAAAACTCAATGAGTGGGAGATGAGTGTCCCAACTTCCACCGAAGTCAATGACACAAGAACGGAGCATGTCCTCAAGTGTTTGGATAGTTCTCTCACTTTGGCCGTCGGTTTGGGGATGATACGCCGTGCTAAGATTAACACGCGTTCCCAAAGCCTTTTGCAATGATTGCCAAAAGCGAGAAGTGAAGCGACTATCACGATCAGATATGATTGATGTTGGAGTACCATGACGTGCAATGATTTCGTTGATGTACAATGTGGATAACCTCTCCATCTTGTAATCCTCTCGGATTGGGAGAAAATGAGCAGATTTGGTGAGTCGGTCAACGATCACCCAAATCGAATCGAAACCTCTCGGAGTTCTCGGCAACTTCGTTATGAAATCCATGGAAATTTGTTCCCATTTCCATTGAGGAATTTCAGGTTGCTGCAGAAGTCCCGAAGGCTTTTGATGTTCTGCTTTGACCTTTGAACAAGTAAGACATTTTCCCACGTACAGTGCTATGTCTTTCTTCATTCCCGGCCACCAGTAAGATGTTCTCAAGTCCTGATACATCTTGTCGGCTCCAGGATGAACTGAGTATCGCGACTTATGAGCCTCATCACAGATGAGTGTGCGCAATTCTTCAGACTTTGGAATCCAAATGCGGCCGTTGAGATATAACAACCCATCAGCTCGAGGTTCTAGTTTCTTCTCAATACCACAATCCAAGTCTGTCTTGAGTTGATTATCTGTTACTACTTGTTGTTGTGCAATACGAATCAAGTCTTTCAAGTTTGGCTGTGTGTTGATCTCCATGGCTCTAACACGAATTGGTTTGACTGGTTCCTTGCGACTAAGAGCATCCGCCACCACATTGGCTTTACCCGGATGGTAACGAATCTCACAGTCGTAATCAGTTAGAAGCTCAACCCAACGTCGTTGTCTCATGTTGAGTTCTTTCTGATTGAGAATGTGTTGAAGGCTCTTGTGGTCTGTATAGATGACACATTTAGTACCATAAAGGTAGTGTCTCCAAATCTTCAATGCAAAGACCACAGCCCCTAACTCAAGGTCATGAGTAGTGTAATTCTTCTCGTGAACCTTAAGTTGTCTTGAAGCATAAGCAATGACCTTGTCCCGTTGCATAAGTACACAACCAAGACCAAGGTTTGAAGCATCACAGTAGACAATGAAATCATCACTGCCTTCTGGAAGACTAAGGATAGGGGAATTGCATAACTTCTGTTTAAGAAGTTGAAATGCATCTTCTTGTTTCTGTCCCCATATAAAAGCTTGACTTTTCTGAGTCAATGTAGTGAGTGGCAAGGCTATCTTAGAGAAGTTTGCAATGAATCTTCTATAATAACCTGCCAAGCCCAGAAATGAACGAATCTCTGTTGGAGTGGATGGAGTAGTCCAGTTCTTAATCGCCTCAATCTTCGCCGGATCTACATGTATCCCATCTTTGTTTATGACATGTCCTAAGAAGTGAACCTCCTTTAGCCAAAATTCACACTTTGAGAATTTAGCATAAAGTTGTTCCTCTCTTAGTAGTTCCAGAACTTTCCTCAAATGATCTTCATGTTCTTGTTCCGACTTGGAATAAATCAGTATATCATCAATAAAGACAATAACAAACTGATCCAAGTAAGGCCTACAGACTCGATTCATCAAGTCCATGAACACTGCGGGTGCATTGGTCAGCCCAAATGGCATAACCACAAACTCATAGTGTCCATATCGAGTCCTAAATGCCGTCTTTGGTATATCCTCATCATTTACTCTTAACTGGTGATACCCAGATCGTAAATCAATCTTAGAGAAGCAAGTTGCTCCCTGCAATTGATCAAATAGATCATCGATCCTAGGTAGAGGATATCTGTTCTTGATTGTTAACTTGTTCAGCTCACGATAATCTATGCACATGCGAAATGAACCGTCTTTCTTCTTGACAAATAGAACCGGAGCTCCCCATGGAGAGAAACTCGGTCTAATGAACCCTTTGTCTAGAAGTTCTTGAAGCTGACTAGACAGTTCTTGCATCTCAGACGGTGCTAATCGATACGGTGACTTCGCCACTGGGTTTGCTCCAGGGACGAGATCAATTCTAAACTCCACTTGTCGGACTGGTGGTAGTCTAGGCAAGTCTTCTGGAAATACGTCTGGATAGTCTTTGATAACCGGTACATCTCCAACTGCTTTCTTGTCAGGTTTCTGTTCCACCACGTGAGCTAAGAATGCATAATATTTCTTCTTCAGATACTTCCTCGCCTTGATGCACGATACAATCTTCAATTCGCGGCAGGGTTTCTCACCGTAGACTATCATCGTTTCACCGGACGGTAGGGGAATTCGAATAAGTTTCTCCGAGCATACGATTTCAGCATTATTCTTAGATAGCCAATCCATTCCTACTACAACTTCGAAGCTTCCGAGAGTCATAGGAATGAGGTCGATAGAGAAAAGATGGTCATTTAATCTTAGCTCGCAAGCATGAATTATGGAATCTACAACTATAGTCTTACCATTCGCTACTTCTACAGTATAGGGAGCAGTAAGTGTGGATAGTTGCATATTAAGCAAAGAAACAGTATGTGCAGAGATAAAGCTTTTATCAGCACCAGTATCGAATATGATAGAAACATAGTGATCATTGATAAGAAATGTACCCGTGATGACTGCTGGATCCTCACGTGCTTCAGCAGTTCCAATTACAAAAGCACGAGCAGCAGCAGTATTGTTGTTGAGTTTTGGACACTGGTTTCTGAAGTGTCCCTCTGCTCCACAATTATAACAGGCTCTTCCACCTGTAGCAGCAGTGGTAGCAGTTGTTGTAACAGCAAGATGAGCAGATCGGCATGTAGCCGCCAGGTGTCCCATACGCCCACATTTGAGACACTTTCTGCATGGAATGTTGGGTAGATGATGATACTGACATTTGGTGCAAAGTGGAAATGTGCCAGTATAAGACTTTCTGGCGTTAGCAGATTGTGGCATAGCATTGATAGGTGTGGCTTGAGTAGGTGCAACCGCAGTCAACGCTGCAAAGTTCTTGATCGTCTTTTGTTTCTTCTTCTTGGGATGGTGCTGTTCAGGCTTCTTGCCTTCTTCAATCTGTGCTCTCTTGAATCCCTTTCGGGTGAGCACTCCAGACTTCACATACTCTTCAGTAAGAGTAGCACCAAGTTGAATAGCCGCCTCTAGAGTAGTAGGGTTATTACCCATGACAGTTCCTCTAACAACCAGAGGCAACCCTTCAATGTATTTCTCTATCCTGCGGGATAGAGGAGTAACCAGATGGGGCACCAGAATGCACAACTCATGAAACCGAGTTGTATACTTTGCGTTCTCTCCACTATCTTGCACCAGATTCCACATCTCTACCTCGAGTTTCTTCAGTTCATGACGTGGACAAAACTTTTCCACAAGTAAGTTCTTGAATCCGTCCCATGGTAAAGCTAATGCAACTTCACGCCCTCTGGTGTTCTTCTCAGAATTCCACCAGGTGAGTGCGCCCTTATGAAAAGCGCTTGAGGCCATCTTGACCTTCAGATTTTCAGGGCATCCAGTGAAGTCGAGAATGTCTTCGATACTTTCCAGCCATTGCAGTAGGCCGGTAGCTCCTTCAGTACCGGAGTACTTAGGAGGTTTAGCATCGTTGAACTGCTTGAATGTGAAGTTAGCAGTTCCAGTAGTTGTAGCATTGGAGTTATGTGCTGAATCACTAGTACTTCCCCGAAGATTCTGGGTAATATCAGTGACCATACCAGGGATTACTTCCCTCATATGAACAGCAATAGCTCGAGCAATCTTGTTGATCTCATCTTCATTACCACTTGTCGAGTCCCCAGCATTAGGGTCACGTCGAGGAGGCATTCTACGAATAGAAGCCACAAGCGGGTCAGTAATGAGAATGGATACAATTGAATTTTTCATGATAAGGTCAGTAATATATCCATACTACTAGTATTATCATTCAATTGTAATATGATCCAGTACACGTATAAGTTATCAACTTATTTGTATACTTATCATGTGAATATGTACGATGTCTCATGATCTCACCACCAAATCTACACACTGACACTTTCCCGATATACCGAAAATAGCTTATATATAGGGCTCACTCTCGCTGCCCACCACCGTTTCGGTATACCACGATCATGCCCTTGCTAGCATTTGGCAACACGTTTGTACTGATTTCCATGTGTTTTCCATTGATTAAGAATCCCATGATCTTTGATCAACTTGAACTATGATTGATTCCATGATTGAACTATGATTATGTTATGCGTGCACCTACTAACAGTTGTTAACATGTAGAACAAAATCATACGTGTGCTCTACACTTTCCTGTTAACTTATGCCAGTAAGTACTAATGATGTAATCACTTAAGAATTTCACTTAAGGTTTACATTTATGATATGTTCACAACTTGGTTGATTCACCATAATGTCTGGTTCATCCAAGTTTGAAATTCATTATGATTTGATTCACCAATGATTGTTTCCCAAATGATTGTATCCCATGTGTTTTGACTAATGTTCCATGTGTCCAGTTGATCCTGAATCCTCACTCCAAATACAAACGCCGGATTTCCCTTAACATACTGAAATAAGCTTATATATAGGGTAAGCTCTCACCGACCCACCACTTACCTCAACACGTCAGCTTTAATCCGTCGTCTATATTTGGGGCTAAGATTCCAACTGTTGATTGATTATGATTATCCCATGATTTCTCTTGTTCCTTGATTCTGTTTATGATTGTGTAAACCATGGTTCTTAATTTACCAGAAACTAAGACCTTAGGTTTATGTATATGTGTCCTAGGTTAATCAACCTAGTTTCCCAATACTTACCGTACTGAGCATAATGATTTCCTGTGAGAACTTCAACTAAAGAATACTGTTACACAGATTCTAAGTTATAAAGTTCCTAGGATAATGAATCCATGATAATGATAACAATGACAAGGATTTCAAATCTAAGTTCTAAATTAATAGACCTCAACCTTTGAATTCCTATAGTGATATGACAAGGATCTCAAATCCAAGTTCTAAGTTAATAGATCTTGATCTTTGAATCCTATAATGAATATGACAAGGATCTCAAATCCAAGTTCTAAATTAATAGATCTTGACCTTTGAATCCTATACTGAATGTGACAAGGACTTTAGATCAAAGATAACAATCTTTGCCTCTAAATCCCATAATGAATATGACAAGGACTTTAGATCAAAGATAACAATCTTTACCTCTAAATCCCATAATGAATATGACAAGAAATTCATATCAAAGATACTGAAACTACAGATCTTTGCCTCTGAATTTCTATGATGATCTCTGTGTGAGAATTTCAGATCAAGGATACTAAGAATACAGATCCTTGCCTCTGAAATCCTTAAATGCATATGTGTGAGAATTTAATCCGGTTTCTAAAATTATAGAATTCCGGTTCAAATTCCTTGACTCGATGTCTAATCTTAGAAAAATGTCCCTAAGATCTTTCAAGCTTATTGTAGACTTAATGCTCACTTAAGTTACTTAGATCCTAAGTATCCTCAAGCCTATAGCACTTAATCCTATTGGGTAGCTTAGGTTATAGTCTAGGTCATTAAACATTGGGTTTTTCCTAGTTCTCTACAACCTTGGCTCTGATACCAACCTGTCACACCCCTGCGCCGCGTGCGGAATCCACGGCGCGGTGACGTATGATCAGTTGAATCATGCACAAGTATTGAGTAAGAACAACCACAATGGATTACTACATTTCATAATGTTTAGACGGTTGATTAGTTACAGACAATCTATCTACCAAAAGTAAGTCAACTACAGACCCAAAATATAGTTTACAAAATAAGACTCCAAACAAGACAATTAAACATTTAGGATTTAGTGTGTTTCTAATCCATCCTAGCATGTTTCTTCATCTTGTTCTATCTTAGTATGGTCTCCTTAGTTGTCCCTGGGATTGTCTTAAACCTGATTACCTGAAACACGTGAAAAGTAACTGTCAACTACAGACGTAGTTGGTGAGAACAATAGGTTTAAACATTTGTAAACATGAGATATATGATATAAGACATAGGTAAGTTAAAGCATCATAAGATTCACACGGATGAGCTGCAACCCAAACTAACATCAAGTAAGAAAATGTGTGTAAACAGTCCAATCACTGTTCGCACGACAGCCGATAATATCAAGTCCCAAACCACGTTTGGAGTTAGATAATACGTCAGCAGTTTTGATAACCATATTTCACCAGACCTGCAGTTGGCTTTTAAAAGCAAATTTAAAAGCCAACTCCATCCTGGATAAGAAAACAATGACACCAGACCTGCAGTTAGCTTTTAAAACAAATTTAAAAGCTAACTCCATCCTGGATAAGAAACAATGTGTCCGCTTTCCCTTGTTGTGATCACCCAGTACTAACGCTAATGAATATGATACTTGATGGGTTTATAAGTTTGTTTACAACAATGGACACCATGTTTTCTGAATCTTACTTTAACCGGATGTGTTAATGTCTTATTGAAAACCTGGATTTAACTCCACGAGTTGAATCCTTTGTTTATGTAACATGAAATGAATCTCTTGATTTGAATACCATGATGTGAACAACTTGACTTGAATACCATGTTTTGAACCAATGAATTTGAGTACCATATTATGAACCACTTGTTTTGAATACCATGATGTGATGACCTTGTGTAATAACAAGGTTTATAACAAAAGGGTTTGTAAAAATCCTTTATCAAAAAGTGTTTATCCTTCATAAATACATTTAAGTAAATAAATTTCAAAACAGTTCAAAAGTCCCTTATAAAACCTTTTTAATGAAAAGAGTTTAGTAATTTACAAGTAAATTAAAACAGTTGACAATTTCTTTAAACAATTGATGAATCCCTTGGATTCGTAAGAAGAACCTGAAATGTTTATGAATTACACATAACTTGTGTAATGAAACAAGATTGAAATAGCGGTTTTGATCACGTGTTCCACCCCAAAACAGTTATAAAACAGTAAAAGAGGGGCTAAAGTTCTCACCTGTCTGCAGTAGACTCTGAACTAAACAGTTAGCAAGTAGCAAACAGGACTTCTAATTGTTTCCTATAACATTGTAATCATACATAAGATATAGGATTTATAATTGTATAACTTGATTCATTGATTGACTTGTGTTCTCATGATTTGATTGTTGTGAAAACTTGTATGTTATGCTTTGAGTCCTTTGATTGATCATGGGTCCAAGAAACTTATGAAATGTTCTTTGATGCATAATTCTTATGCATAAATGATATTTGTTTAAGAATTTGATAGCCATTGATTACCATTTGTTGTGAAAAGATGTTCAATTGATTTCAAGTCATTGTGATTATGAATTGATCTCTCGATTATGTTAAGTTGTCACTTAACCTCTTCGTGATCAATTCACAATTATCATAAGTCGAGGCCAACACAATTGGGCCTTAAGCCCATAAACCATGAGGGCTTAACAAAGAGCATGGGCCACTTAGGTCAACTATGGCCCAATTGAACGTGATATTGGTCAATTGAATGTAGTGTTGGGCCGAAATGGGTCTTATAAACCAAACGAGTGAGTTATTGGGCCAAGTAAATCGCCAAGGATAAAATTGAACCAATTGAGATCATAATGGATCAACATAATCCCATTGGACTTACCTCACACTTATGGGCCTAGTACTAAGGCATTTGGGTCATTTAAGTTGGAGTTGGGCCGAAGAAAAGAGAAGCTGCCATTTTGGGCAGCGAACCCTTAAGGATTTCAGCCAAGGTTCGGCCTTTATGGCTTGAAGGTTCGTTTAAGGTGAGTGGTCCAAGGGTTCGGCCAGGTAAATTAGTTCGCGAGGGTTAGCCAATTGAGCAGCGAACCATGCTAGGTTCGTGAAGTATAAAAGGATGTAGGGTTCGTGGTCATGCATGCAAGGTTCAAGCACTAGGGTTCGCTGCATGAGGCTTCGGCTGAGGATGGCCAATGGTTCGTGAGAGAATCTGCATGGGTTCGTTGATCATGACAACGTGCATGGTTCGTCTAGGGTTCGACTAAAAGGGTTCGTGGGCAGCATGAAAACTCATCACCGGTTCGTGAAGACCCCAGGGTTCGGCTGACCATCCAGCGAACCAGAAGGGTTCGCTATGTTCACTAAAGTTCGGCCAGGAAACCCTCCAGGGTTCGTCTACCTGTTGTGTGCAGCTAACACCCCACGAACCTGTGGGTTTGCATCATCATCATCGCATACAATCTGTCCCAGTCAGTTAGTAGAGCTGATCTATCATCAAGAAGGATTATCATAGCTGCGAAACTAACTAGAAAAGGGCTAGGACCGGCTAACCATCGAGTTTAAACAAATCACACAAGAAACCCTAATTTCGTGATCTTTCAAGCTTCATTACCTCAAGATTGGCTGGACAAATCTGCGTAAATCTTGTACTTTCGTGTAGAGTTTGTCGAGAGCTTCGCGTGGACACCAAGAACACCGAAATCCGTCAAGAAACGAGTGAGATACGCGCGTTTGAAGTTCGGTTTTTAGAGAGAGAGAGGGTAGACGAACTATTAGAGAGAGAAAGGGTTGTTGGTGGAATTTATGAGCATTTAAGCCTTGTTCAAGGCTTTTATAGTTCGGGTGAAGTTCGGGTTCGTTTCGGTCGCTCGGTTCGCGTTTCCGGAACGTAACGCGTATTTTACGCGGTTTTTAATTAAAAAGAGTTGTTAAACTCATTAAAATGATGAGTTTCAAAATTGTAAAATATAAAATAATTAATATAATTATTTTTACTCTTCGTGTGTTGTCGGATCGTTAAACATTCGAAATTACGTGTATACCCGCAATCGCGTACGTTTTACGATCGTATTAATTATTTAAAGTCGTTTAATCGTAATTATAAGTTCAACATTCGTATTATTATGGATCGTCACCCATAACCATACTCAGTCTCGCTTACAGATTACGATCTTGGTTGAATTAATTAATTGTCATAATACTCGTCTCGACACTACGCACTAACACTAACCTGTTACACCGAACGCAGTATATATATAGGGCTCACTCTCGCTGCCCACCACTGTTTCGATATAACCAGTTACTGCTCTTGCCTAGTGTAATCGACTGTAATAAATAATAAATACTTGTTTTCTGATTACTAAGATCCTGTAACACACAAGCACACATTTTGAACATACGAATCACATTGATGAACTGAACCATGAATAGACACTGTTCTAATACTGTTTACAACCACGAATCACTTGGATCTTCCCCCTCTTCTCTTTTTCTTCTTCCTTCTTCCTTCTTTCTTTTTTGTTCTTTCTTCTTCCTGTTCTATTCGAACTCCCTACCCCGCTGTTGTTTGTTGCCGCCTCAAATGTCCACAAACATAGATTTGTTTTTGTTTGTTTTTTGTTGTTGTGATGATTCTTAAGCCACGTTCAACACAATATTTATGTATTTAATTATTTTTTTTCAATATAGTCCACCACACACACACACACACATATATATATATATATATATATGAGGATGTTACAAATTATAAAAAAACTAATAAAAAGGTTTTTATAAAATGTTGAGATGAATAAACCATTTAACCTAAAGGATCAATTTTGCCAAATTACAAACTATTTTTCAGCTTTAAAAACCTTAGAAAGAGAACAGATAGAGGAGAAAACATGAGGGACTAGAAATGTAAATAACCCAAACTGTCACACCCCAAATTTCCCACGTGTGGTGTCAGTCCACATGGGTGTGAGTGTCCAGAATCACAGCTCATTGTCATATATAACAACTCTATATGCGTTTGAAAATACAACATTTGTCATAACACAACTAAACAGTTTTAAATATCGCAGCGGAAATAAAATATGTTTAATGTTGCGGTGGAAAATATGATGTCAGACACTACAATGTTTAAAATACATAACAAAATAGATAGTTTGTTCAAATGACATAAAATGTATGCACGTGCTCCTATGCTCGACCCTTACGTGCATCCTTATCCAAAGCAGCTAGTTACCTGACAATACATGTTTAAAAAGAAAGTGTCAACACAAGGTTGGTGAGCTCACAGGTTTTGATATGCATAATAATAAAACATGTGTCATGTTGTTTATTAAAATTTTAGTCCTGAGCCCTAGGCTCCAAGTGTCAGTGCGTCATTATCGAACTAGACTTGTTAGTCCTTGCCCCCGCTATGTCTAGTAATAACATAGCAATATAGGTCGAGATTTCACGTGTCCCGACCTCCGATGAGCATTGTGCCACGTGGGGTTCGTCACACCCAAACAGATCTATTCAAATTTGTCGCACCCCGAGGAATCCCGTCCCTTCCGGGCGCGAGCGGCAACAGATTGTCAGGATCGCAGTCTCCGGTCACACAACATGCGAGACCTATATGTCTGGTTTCATACGTATATCCAATAACTAGGATAAAACAGTTTGTAAAATCAGAGTTGCGGAAGTAAGGTATATTTTAACAAAGCTGTTTAACATTCATCATTTGCGGAAGCGATAACTTAAAACAGTTTTCAAAATGAAATGTAACAATAGTTGCGGAAGCGATTAAAGTAGTTTTCAATACAAGACGATCAAATGTCTAATAAACTAAGACACATAAACAGATGCATGCGACTCCAGCCTAGCATCCTATTCCTTGTGTGCGTGCCTTAGTTACCTGAGAAAACATGCGAGTAAAAGGTCAACACAAAGGTTGGTGAGAGCACAGGTTTGGAATCAGCAGTAAACATTCAAATGTTTAAAGTAAGTGTAAGCAGGTCTACTTTTCAATACAATGCAATATCAATTGATAGCTAGTCAATATGTTTTATATCATATGCGGGTTCGCAACCGAAGCTAACATGCTGCCTCCCGCCATATCCATCCAAGATATGGCAAATGTTGTTTGGTCAATTATGCACTGTTCCGACCTCCAGTCGGGGTGGCCATACGGCTCGCAACAGTGGGGCTTGTCAGGCCCAAATAGTACTATTAAAATTACCACGCTAAGCGCCTCGTGCTACTAACGGTTCGAGGTGTGTTTAATGAGGACTTATCAGTTTGTGGATGAATGCCACACATATGCATATACGATATTAGCATGTACAAAAGAAACCAAAAATGTGTAAATTGTTCAAAAGTAGTTTGTATGCAATGTTTTCTCCCCCAAAGGTAGAAAATGTAAAAAGGGGCCGTGAACTCACCTGTTACAGCAGTCCCGGTGTATGTGTGTGTTCGCGTCTGCGAAAGCTAGCACCTGCTAGTATGCACCTATAACCGTATAGGTGTGAGTATGTGTTTTGTAGTGTGTTGTAATCCATACAACTCCAAGTGCCGGTGTGCTCAACCGAGTGTGTGTTGACGTGTGTTGTCTCGACGAATCGTTGGTGACACGATTGTTGTGTTTATGCGCCTTGATGCACATAAGATACCAAAGCGCATCCTATGACTCTAATCACATAAGTTACCATTTTTTAGAAAGTTTCCAATTTAGGAAAGTGTGGTTATGAAATCCCATTTCACAAATCAAATCACTCCAGTATGTTTGTAGAACACGTTTATACACTTAAAACACATCGTTTGCGCATAAATCACCATTTATGCCGTTTTACCCAAATAAAGTTTCCTAAAATAGTAAGTATTTGTTTAAAAGCTTGTTTTCATAAATCAAGGTTTCCAATATGCTTAGAAATCATTTTTAAACATGTTTCAACAATCAAAGTTCATCAAATCGTTGAAAAACATCAAAAGCCCTCTTTTGATTTATAAAAGTTTCCATAATTAGCAAGTTTCTATAAAACCAAGTTTTTGACAAAATCAAATATCCCAATGTGTTTCTAAGCATTTCAATATGCACTTGACAACATCTAGACATGTCTAACATGTCTAGATCATCACAAATCCAAGACTTGCAACATAAAAGTTTCCTTTTATGGCAAGTGTACCAATACATCATCAAATCAACCAACAACTCAACCAAACTCAATTCTAACATTCTAATACTATCAAATCAGTAAATCTATGATATCTAAACAACAAATCACCAACGCATTCGAGCATAATAACTAAACGGAGTTGCATGTGGGTTTTTAGCCCTTGCATGTACGATCTAGCTATAGATAAACATGATAAACTACCTTAGAAGCTTAAATCCGTGGTAGAACAGGTTCTGATGATGACAAGCTACTGGATCGTGGTTGTTCCAAGTTCTTGATGGCTCCTAACAACTTCTTCGAGCTCCAATGGTCTCCAAATCACCAACAATGGCTTCTAATGGTGTTAGCAGGGGTTGGGGCTTGATTTCAGATGGATTTGGTCGCAAAAATGAGTGGAAGTTCGGAGAAATAAGTGAAGAACCGAATGAAAATGAATTGGGACTTGTTTAAATAGAAATTTCGATCTGCATGGCCTGCACGTACCGCGGAGGCCGATCAGAAATCATCATCGCGTACCGCGATAGGATTCGGGAGTTTCGATCCCGGTTTGCTTCGCGTATCGCGAAGATTTTCGCCGAAGGGGGTATCGCGTACCGCGACGGGTCCATATGCTTGTTTTTCGATTTCGTTGATACGATTTCGCTCGTACTTGATTCCTAACGTATATCCAAAGCATCTAATGCTCGTTTAGCACATAATCATGTAATAACATATAAGTTTGATCACCAACGTTCGTGAGACTCGTGTGTGTTTCGATAATTCCTTGAATTATCTTTGATTGTTCGTGTTCGTTGGTACGAACCGTTTGCATGCTTGATTAACCATAATCAACATGTATTTGCACAATCCAATTGTGTTTGTGTTTGTGTTTGCCACACTTGGTTTCCAAAACCAATGTGCAATACAATGTACGATTCGATAGTTCCTCGAACTATCGTTTCGTAGTCGTCTGTGTTCAACTCATCTAATTAAACATAATTAAATGAAATGCAACAAGTGTCTCGGGTGAAAATTAAGAAGATTAACTGTTAACAAAACCGAATTAGAAAAGTGGGGTATTGTGTGTAACAAGCAAATATATTGAATATACTGAATATATGTTCAGGATATCCCTGAATATGCCTGAGGATATTTGAATATATCAAATAGAAAAATAGCAATACACACGAGATTTGTACGAGGAAAAGCCCTTAATCCCTTAGGATTGCCGGCATAAAAACCTCGGGAGGTGACAAATGTCACTCTGCCTAGTTTTATTAATAATCAAATTGAGATGATACAATACGAAGAGCACAATGTAATCTATGCTAAATCAGTGAATGTTGTGTGTTTTTCCAATCATCAGTGTCCTATATCGATTCATTGCCTCAATATTTATACTTCAAATCTATAAAAGACGTTTAACAACGTTCACAAGGTAGTTCCTATTATTTCGGCACGTTTCCATCATGGACGACTTCTTCAAATCACCCACTTCCCAAGTTCTTCATTGTAGTCAAAGCTATTTGTCACGTGCTTCCTTGATAATAGGTCCAGTTAACATTCAACCTGCTAATTCCTGAAATCTCGCAATAAACGTTATACAACAGAGATAATTGTTAGTAATATTCATATCCCTAAAATATCCTTGATCCCGAAATATCCCTGATCCTGAAATATCCCGAGTAAGGATATTTGGCGCCTAACAATTGCCCCCAATTTTACAGTTTAATGGTTACAGCTGTAAAATTTAAAGATAAAGTTTAAATTTCAAATTTTGAATCAACGGTTACGATATTTAAGGGACGGTTAGATTGCAAGATGGTTACTGTGGAGATGTCAGAAATCTGCACATATAATGATCACATTATCCTGCTTTCAAATCACTTATCCTTTTTTGATCGTCTCCTCCAGTAAGTTCTTCATTCCGAATCCTCTATTTTTTCGATTTAATTTAGTAAAATGTCGAATTCCATTTCTTCTTCTGAAGAAAGCAACTTCGTTGATCAATATATATTGCCATATACTGATCAAAACGCATGCATCTTTGATGACGATCACATTGAAGTAATGCAAGTTTCTCAAGCTTTTCCTGAGGAAATCGTTTTTCGTCGATATGATCCTGCCCTAAAGGCTGATCACAGTTCAAGTAAATGGGTCTATTTTCCTGAATATCCATTTTCATTGGGTTTGTCTTTTCCTTTTCCCACTTTGATTTCTGAGTTCTTTCGAATCACTCGTCTTTGTTACCCTCAATTGATGCCAATGGGTTGGCGGTTGCTTGTCACTCTTCATAGGTTGAACCATAAATATGGTCTTAGGATTGGTATCCCTAAAATTTCTTCTGTTTACCAACTTCGCACCCATGGGTACTCCCGTTTTTTGCTTCAGAGGCGAACTGGTGCCCCCGTTTTGGTTCATGGGGTTACTATGAATGAGAATGAGTGGAGAGACAAATTCTTCTTTGTTAAAAGAAGTTCCATTCCTGGGGGAATTTCTCTTCCTGTTAGTTGGTTATTATCGGGTAGGATATATTGTCTTCTTATTATCATTACTTGAATGTTTATTAATCAACTTTTGTTTGCTGTTTTATTTTAGCACCGAAGTTTGAATCATTGATTGCTGAGAACCAAGACACTCAACAGAAAATTCAGTCATTGCTAAGGATCGAGGAGAGGGAACGTAAGTTTGTACCATCATCAAAAGAGAATATCCCTGTTTCACCTTCTTCTCACAGTGTTTCTTCAGAACAATCTCAAGCCCAAATGACATCAGGTATCCTTAAATTAGTTCTTAGGTTTTGATTATTTTTTATTGTTTTTTCATTTCTATTTATTTGTTTAGAATCAGCTTTTGACCTTGAGGATCTCACTGATTTCCTTACAATCAAAAAAGAAAAAACCAGCCCTGTTCCTTCAAAGGCAAGGATAATGACTACCCGCTCAACTAAAACTTCAAAGAAACGCAAAGGCGCCGACATCATCAATGTGGATGATATCCCCGATTTCCCTGCAGTCGATCTTCTCCACAAGGTATATCTCATCTTTATCATATTCTCCTAATAACTATATCCTCAAATTATCCCTATTGTACAGGTCATCTCGAAGATATCAAGCGAAAAGGAAGCATATGAGAAACAAATCGAGGATCTTGATGATCAGAGGAAGATCGCTGTTGCCAAGGCTGGGCATTATGAGAAGGAAACTTCCAAGCTCAAGAAGCAAATCAAGGATAATGAGGCCGCCCACAAGCTGAAGGTAAAGGAAATCATTGAGGGGACAAAGAAGTCTGCTGCTGCTGCTATCCTCAAGGCAAAGATTCAGATGGCAGAGAGCTCAAAACAGGAAGGCTCGGACCTGTGGGATAAGGACCTTGCCGAATGGGTTAAAGTTTTGGCCAAGCTGACTGGGGATATGGCGGAGACTTCTGATGCGGCAGTGAAGACGACGAGCGTGGTGGAGACTAGCAAGGTGGCAGGAGGTGAAGATGTTGGTGTAGGTGGAGGTGAGGAAGGTGCGGCGATGGGCGATGAAGATAGATTTGAGAAGGTCTGAGCCCATGATATTTGTGGTTCTCTTGTGGACATGTGGTTGTTTTTAGACAATATTTTGGTGTTAAGTCCCTTTATGGGCAGACAATTTGTGAAGCTTTAGGTGGAAGGACCATGTGTTTACATGGCGAAGCCTAAAGTTTCTCTTTAGTTTCTTTTAACTTGATATTCTCAGTATACCGGGTGGAGGGACCATGTATTTATATGGCGAAGCCTGGTATATCTGCTTTAGTATGGTTAACTTTTAGTTTAGTAATTTTGCTAATGAATGTTTTTAGAACATTATGTTTTGTGCTATATCTTGAAATTTTGTTTAATCAAGTTATTCCCATTGCAGCTTATTGTTCAGGTTTCTTGAAAATCATATTTGATTAGGATACTTAAATGTAAAAATGTTAAGGATACTATTGTAGTATACACATAGTCAAATTCTAATTTTGAAAATATTCATTCGAGGCTTTATTTCAGGGTCAGATATTTGTAAAAAGTAATAGTGTAATTAAAAGCGAAGATATTTAATGAAACAAGAAATAAATACCAATTCCTTGAATGAGTAGATTTATTTTCAAAGCTCTTCTTATCCCTGTTGGGATAATGCGAAAATTACATACCTTAATATCCTCGGACGTGTTACGAACATACTTATGTAATATCCTGAAATAGACTTGAATTTTGAATCCATATCTTCAATATCCTTAGGTATGTTGAAAGTTGTTGATATATCTCTAAATATCTTTGGATGTTAATTCCTGCACATATCCAATAAACAAGAAAGATTGGGATAATCCCAATATACTGGCGACTAAGGCCGATTAGACTGGCGACAAGGCCGATTATACTGGCGACTAAGGCCGATTATACTAGCGACTATGGCCGGAATACTGGCGACAAGGCCGATTATACTGGCGACTAAGGCCGAAAATACTGGCGACTAAGGCCGAGAGATACTGGCGACTAAGGCCGGAATGCTGGCGACTAAGGCCGGGATACTGGCGACTAGGCCGGAATTCGGAGGATCCCTGGTTATAGTCTTCGAAAATGAAATTGTCAGCCACTCAGCGTGTACTGGTCCCAAAATTTCCAACTATACCGGGATATTACGGAGGATCCATAATTATAACCCTCGATAATGAAATTGTCAGCCACTCAGCGTGTACTGGTCCCATTATCTTGGATTATAGCAGGATATACGTGCGCTAGTGGCGAGGGTATGAACCCTTAGTCTTCAAAGGTTTCTTGAGTTTTGATTTCAGGTCAAAACTTTGCAACTGGACATAAAGTCAGTGTGGGGTCTTCATCAAGTTTTGATTTCAGGTCAAAACTTGGGCTGAGACATATAGCCTCGTATCTTCTCCAGCTATTCCTGCAAAGACATAGAATATTTTTGCAAAGGTAGACATTAGGGATCCCTAAGCCTCTCCAATGCTTGAGTTAGTATCAGGATAATTCGAGAATATACATCAGGATATAATAGTAGGGATATGCAAGAATTTTGCGAAAAACAACCATGTAGAGTAAAGGATTTATATAAAATACGTTTTTAAATGAATAGCATTCCATGCCCTCGGGATAGTTTCACCATCCATAGTGATTAATCTATATGCCCCCTTTCCAGCTTCGGAATCAATTTTGTAAGGTCCTTCCCATTTTGGGGCAAGCTTTCCATCCGTTGGATTTGTGGTATTCTGGAATGCCTTTCTTAAAACTAAGTCTCCTACCTGGAATCTTCTGATCCTTATATTCTTATTGTAGGATTTAGCTATCTTTTGCTGATAGGTAGCCATCCTGATCTTCGCAATATCCCTAGATTCGTCAATAGTATCTATATCCTGAGATAAGATTTCGTTATTGGTTTCTATAGTTTGTAGACTTGTTCTAGCAGTAGGGATAATCATCTCAGTTGGGAGTACAACTTCTGAGCCAAATACTAATGAGAATGGGGTTTGACCAGTCGCATTCTTTGTAGTAGTCCTATCTGCCCATAGGACAAATGGAAGTTCTTCGGCCCATTTTCCTTTCTTAGATCCCAACTTCTTTTTGAGATTATTTATGATTATCTTGTTACTTGATTCTGCTTGTCCGTTAGCTTGAGGATGTACTGGTGTGGAAGTAATCATTTTTATCCCCCATACCTCACAAAAGTTGGTAGTTCTTTTGCCAATGAATTGAGATCCATTATCGCAGGTAATCTCGGCCAGTATCCCGAATCTGGTCAGGATATTCCTTTTTATGAAGGATATTACTTCCTTTTCTCTAACCTGTACAAAAGCTTCGGCTTCAATCCATTTTGAAAAGTAATCAGTCATGGCGAGCATGAATACTTTTCCTCCTGGTGCTTTTGGCTGTTTTCCTACTATATCCATTCCCCATTTCATGAATGGCCATGGTGAAACTATTGGATATAGAGGTTCGGCTGGTTGGTGAAGGATATTGCTGTGTCTTTGACAAGCATCACATCTCTGGGAATAGGACATTGCATCTTTTCTCATAGTAGGCCAGAAATATCCTGTTCTAAGGATTTTTGAAAGTAATGCTCTGCCCCCAGTGTGGTTTCCCCAATCTCCTTCATAATTATCCTTTAGTACTTCTAAGGTCTCTAGTTTTCTAAACATTTTAAGTATGGACCAGCTACCGATTTCCTGTATAGAATATCCCTAATGAGTATATATCTAGATATCCTGATTTTGAAGGCTCTATGGTTTGTTTCTCCATCAGGTATTTTTCCTGTTTGGAGATATTCCTTGATGGGTGTAGTCCAGGATATCTCATGTGTATCAATGTTTTTCGGTTTAAGGATTTGGTTTGAATTTTCCATATCTATCGCTGGATTCAAGATATGTAGGATAGGGATATTGATATCATCACAGATTTTTAGAGATGTTGCTAGGTTTGCTAATGCATCTGCTTCATCATTCTCTTCTCTAGGGACTTGTGTGATATCAAAAGTATCAAAATATCCCACTATATCCTTAACTATTTCTAAGTATTTTGCCAATTTATCTCCTTTAGCCATATAGGAACCATTAAACTGGTTAGCTATTAGTAAGGAATCGACAAATA
This sequence comes from Mikania micrantha, assembly GCA_009363875.1. Lineage (NCBI taxonomy): Eukaryota > Viridiplantae > Streptophyta > Magnoliopsida > Asterales > Asteraceae > Mikania > Mikania micrantha. Next base: position 16,752,433 of record CM018691.1, read on the forward strand.
CGTGGAGGTGCCTTATGTTCATATCCCTAGCTAATTGAAGTCCCGCTATTAAAGCTTCATATTCAGCTTCGTTATTAGTTGCTTGGAACTCACAACTGATAGATTGGGGTATTATGTCCCCCTGTGGCGATTTTAGTATTATCCCTAGACCTGTTCCTCTTACATTCGAGGCTCCATCAGTGTGTAGAGTCCATTCACCAGTATCCTCGTCTAGAAGTTTAACTTCTGAATCCGCTTCTGGTTGAATATCACTACTAAAATCTGCCACAAAGTCTGCTAGTGCTTGAGACTTAATTGATGTTCTTGGTTCATAGACTAAGTCATAAGTGCTAAGTTTTACCGACCATTTGGCCATTCTTCCTGATAACTCAGGTTTTCTTAACACTGACTTAACTGGGTAATTCGTTTTGATGTGTATCCTATGTGTCTCAAAATAGTGCCTAAGTTTTGTTGATGCCATGATCAAGGCTAAGATTAGTTTTTCTAAATGAGAATATCTAGTTTCAGCATCTAACAAGCTCTTGCTCACATAGTATACTGGATGTTGAGATCCTTGATAATCTTTAACCAGCACTGCACTTACAGTAGCTCGGGATACTGCTAAGTATAATGATAGTGGTTCACCATCTTCAGGTTTCATGAGTAGTGGTGCTGAGGATAAGTATTCCTTTAAATCCTGTAGAGCTTTCTCGTGCTCTTCATCCCATTGAAACTTCTTATTCTTTTTCAGGATATCATAGAATCCTTTGAATTTCTCAGAAGATCTTGAGATGAACCTATTAAGAGCAGCTATTCTTCCTGTTAACCTTTGCACTTCTTTCACATTTGTTGGGGATTTAAGGTTCAGGATAGCTTGAATTTGTTCTGGGCTGGCCTCTATTCCTATTTTAGTGACCATATATCCCAAAAACTTTCCTGATCTTACTCCAAAATGACATTTTGAAGGGTTAAGTTTCATATTGTATCGATCCAGGATATCGAATGACTCTTCAAGATCCTGAAGATGATCTTTGGTAACCTTAGATTTGACTACCATATCATCGATGTATACCTCCATTGTGTCCCCCAGCTTATCTTTGAACATCATATTGACAAGCCTTTGATAAGTAGCTCCCGCGTTCTTCAAGCCGAATGGCATTTCTGTATAGCAATATATCCCTGTTGGCGTCATGAAAGCGGTATCTTCTTGGTCTGAGGGCTCCATTTGGATTTGCTGGAATCCCGCCGATGCATCCATGAAAGTTAACATTTCATGGCCTGCCGTAGCATCTACCATTTAATCTATGTGTGGTAATGGAAAGGGGTCTTTAGGACAAGCTTTGTTTAGATCTGTGTAATCTACACAAACTCTCCATTTTCCATTCTTCTTTTGAACCACAACTACATTAGCTAGCCACCTTGGAAATTTTACTTCCCTAATCATCTTGGCTTTAAGAAGTTTCTCTACTTCTTCTTGAATGATTATATTCCTTTCGGGAGCAAATTTTCTTCTTTTCTGGTGGATAGGCTTGTAGCTTCTATCTATTCCTAGCTTATGTGTAATCACGTCTGAGGATATCCCTATCATATCCTCATGTCTCCAAGCAAAGGTAGAAATCCTTGACTTCAGAAAAGAAATCAGTTTCTCCTCAATGTCTCTGGGGATATCAATTCCTATGAGAACTTTGGTCTCAGGATCCTCGGGATTGAGTAATATCTCTTTACTTCTTTTTCCCGGGATCCTTGATTATCCCCAAGGTTATTCTTTGATTGCTATGTTGAGGGTGATTTCGTCGTTGCCTTCATCGAGGACGAATAACACTCTTTAGCTTCTGTTGGTCGCTATCGATCTTCACGACTCCCCATGGTGTTGGTAGTTTGACGCATTGATGGTATGTCGAAGGGACTGCCTTCATATCATGTATCCAAGGTCTACCTAATATAATATTATAACAGGATAGAGAGTCTATAATACAAAAGCGTTGCATAGAATTTACCCCTTCGATATACACAGGTAATTTAATTTCACCGATGGTAGCTTTGGCTTCTCCGCTGAATCCAACTAGTACCAAAGACTTGGTAGTTATCTCGGATTCAGGGATATTCATCCTCTTGAGTGTCTCTAACTGGATAATGTTTACTGAGCTTCCTCCATCAATGAGTATCCTGCGCACATAATGATTAGCAACATACAAAGCAATTACTAACCCATCATGATGAGGATCTATGATATTCTCCCGATCTTGTTCTTCGAAGGATATAATAGTATCCTTGGTTATTGTTGAAGTCTTTGTGGGTCTTTCTCCATTCTCCATCTTAGCCTCTTTAGCATGTCTTCTGGCTGCGGAATAAGAAGTACCACATATGTCGGAACCACCAGAGATAAAATTTATTACCTTAGCATCCTTAGGTGGGGATGCAGCTCTTTTTGGGAATCCATCAGGATCCTGTCTTCTTTCCTTCTTTTTACCGAGAAGTTCTTTGAGATGGCCTTTGCTAAGCAGATAGCTTATTTCCTTTCTCAAAGCAATGCAATCTTCGGTAATATGTCCAAAATCTTCATGAAATGCACACCATTTGGATTTGTCCTTCATGGCGAATTTTTTGTCCTTGGGAGGCCATCTAGCCTTTTCACCTAGATCCTGCATAGCACACATTAGTTCAGGGGTATCTACAGAAAAACAATATTCAGATATCCTGGGATAATCTTCATCATCCTCGTCATCGTCTATAGATTTGACTTTATGGTTGTTAGACTTGTAATATGGCTTGGGTTTGAATGATTTGTTGGTGGGCGAATCGAACTTTCTTTTGCCTTGTTCATTAGGAGGAGTTGTGGTAGTCCTCTTCTGGATTTCTTTATCATCTTCCAAGCTTAAGAATCTCAATGCTCGATTCCGGACTTCGTCCATATTCCTGCAAGGATTCATAACCAAGTCATCATACAAAGGTGAGTTTTTCTGTAATCCCATCTTGAAGGCTTGGACTGCCATAGTGATATCAAGATTAGGGATATCTAAGGATTCTCTGCCAAACTTGTTGACATAGCTCCTTAGAGTTTCATCCGATCCTTGGGTTATCCTGTAAAGATCACTGGTTAATCTTTCAAATGTCATGCTACATGAAAATTGACTGTTAAATAAATTAATCAAATGAGCAAAAGAAGTAATTGAATAGGGAGGAACGTTGAGTAGCCATTTTAAGGCTGCTCCTGTTAATGTTGAACCGAATCCTTTGCATAAGCAAGCTTCTTTCAAATGTGGAGGAATTGGATTAGTCTCCATTCTTTCTCTATACTGGGCTACATGTTCTTCTGGATCAGTAGTTCCATCGTATAGTTTCATGGTAGGAGTTTGAAATCTTTTCGGGATTTCAGCATCACATATAGGTGGAGCGAATCTGGATATCCTGTGAGTGGTTGCTGGTACTTCCGGGATAGGCTTGACTATTCCTGGTACACTTGAGATCATATCCCGAAGTTTCTGGATCTCCTTTGCTACTTGGGGAGATATTCCTGAATCCTGCGAAGATCCAAGGTTAGTAGTTTCAAATGGAGGATAATTATAAGTGTTACCGGTATATGGCGTAGGGAGTGATGTTCTAGGGATAAGGATATTATCCCGAGATATTCCCAGATCTTGGGATGCTGAAGAAGTTCCGATACTTTTCTGCATAGGGATAAAGTCTCCAGAATGGTTTCCGGATATCCCTAATGTTCCAAAATCAAGGATCCTTGGAACTATTGGAGTAGTAGCTTCTGGCTGTTTGTTCTTTTCAGCCTTCAAGTTCTCCATTTCTCTGAGAAGTCGTTGGTTCATCCGTTGCTGATCCATCATTTGTTGCTGTACCTGTTGAAACATACTCAAAATATCGTCATTAGAGACAAGTATGGGAGTCGAAGTGGTCATCTTTGTCGATGGAGTACTAGTAGCAACAAATGTAGTCTTTTTTCCAGCATTATCTGGTTTTTTCGTGAAAACAGGAATCTGCGAGGATACATTAGTAGTAGTAGCAGAGATAACAGGTAATGAAGAAGTTGATCTCGGTTGTGAAGCCATTTTTTGATATATTCTTTTTGAAGACGCCTTTAAACAAGGTTTTAATTATAAAAAACACAAGTTTGCCCCACGGTGGGCACCAAATTGTTTCGGGTGAAAATTAACAAGATTAACTTTTAGCAAAACCGAATTAGAAAAGTGGGGTATTGTGTGTAACAAGCAAATATATTGAATATACTGAATATATGTTTAGGATATCCCTGAATATCCCTGAGGATATTTGAATATATCAAACAGAAAAATAGCAATACACACGAGATTTGTACGAGGAAAAGCCCTTAATCCCTTAGGATTGCCGGCATAAAAACCTCGGGAGGTGACAAATGTCACTCTGCCTAGTTTTATTAATAATCAAATTGAGATGATACAATACGAAGAGCACAATGTAATCGATGCTAAATCAGTGAATGTTGTGTGTTTTTCCAATCATCAGTGTCCTATATCGATTCATTGCCTCAATATTTATACTTCAAATCTATAAAAGACGTTTAATAACGTTCACAAGGTAGTTCCTATTATTTCGGCACGTTTCCATCATGGACGACTTCTTCAAATCACCCACTTCCCAAGTTCTTCATTGTAGTCAAAGCTATTTGTCACGTGCTTCCTTGATAATAGGTCCAGTTAACATTCAACCTGCTAATTCCTGAAATCTCGCAATAAACGTTATACAACAGAGATAATTGTTAGTAATATTCATATCCCTAAAATATCCCTGATCCCGAAATATCCCTGATCCTGAAATATCCCGAGTAAGGATATTTGGCGCCTAACAACAAGTATGAATGTGAACTGTAAAGAATGTAAGAGTTGCAATTTACCTGAAATTGCCGGGTGTCACATCATCCCCTTGTTGAAAGAAATTTCGTCCCGAAATTTGATTGTTGTTGGTAGTGTTTGAGAAGCAACAGTGTTTGAAGACAAAAATTTTCCGGTTGTCACATCATCCCCTTGTTGAAAGGAATTTCGTCTCGAAATTTATTTGTTGTTGTCGACGTTTGACGTTGTCTGCTTGAAGAGATGGGGATATTTGCGCATCATCTGATCTTCACGCTCCCACGTGAATTCAGGTCTGCGTTTCGAGTTCCATCGGACTTTGACAATAGGAATCTTACACTGTTTGAGTTGTTTGACCTCGCGGTCCATGATTTCTACCGGCTCTTCCACGAACCGTAGTTGTTCATCCACCTGGATCTCATCCAGTGGAACTACAAGTGTTTCATCTGATAAACATTTCTTCAGATTCGAGACATGAAATACATTGTGAACTCCGTCGATTTCGGCAGGTAAGTTGAGTTGGTATGCCACTGGACCAATCCTTTTCAGGATCTCGAATGGTCCAATATACCGTGGGTTCAGTTCGCCTCGTTTACCAAAACGAATTACGCCTTTCCAGGGTGAAACTTTCAGAAGGACTTTATCTCCTACCTGAAATTCCAGAGGCTTTCGGCGTTTGTCGGCATAACTCTTCTGACGATCTCGAGCTGCTGCCATGCGGTTTCTGATTTGCACGATTTTCTCGGTCGTTTCATGCACAAGTTCCGGGCCAGTAAGTTGGCTGTCGCCCACTTCCGCCCAACAAATCGGTGATCGGCATTTTCTGCCATAGAGTGCCTCAAAAGGCGCTGCCTTGATGCTGGTGTGGTAGCTGTTGTTGTAGGAAAACTCCACCAACGGTAGGTGAGTTTCCCAGCTGTTACCAAAATCCACTACGCATTCTCGTAGCATATCTTCAAGGGTTTGTATCGTGCGTTCGCTCTGGCCATCAGTTTGTGGGTGGTATGCTGTACTCATATCCAACCGTGTACCGAGCGACTTTTGCAATGATTTCCAGAAGTTAGAAGTGAATCTGGCGTCGCGATCTGAAATGATGGAGATTGGCACTCCATGACCGAGACTACTTCCTTAACATAGATTCTGGCTAGCTTTTCCATTTTGTCGTTTTCCTTTATCGCAAGGAAATGTGCTGACTTGGTCAGTCGGTCCATAATTACCTAAATAGTGTCACATCCACTAGGAGTGCGGGGTAATTTAGTGATGAAATCCATGGATATCTGTTCCCATTTCCACATGGGGATCTCGGGTTGTGTGAGTAATCCAGAGGGTTTCTGGTACTTGATCTTGACTTTGGCACAGGTCAAGCATTTGCCTACGTAGGTGGCGATGTAGGCTTTCATGTGTGGCCACCAGTAAAGTACCTTCAGATCATGATACATCTTATCAGATCCAGGGTGAATGGAATATCGGGATTTGTGAGCCTCGTCCATCACAAGGTCTCTAGGTTTCCGTGACGTGGAACCCAGATGCGTTCCATGAAATAATGTAAACCATCGGTTTTTATCTCAAGTTGTTGCTCCATTCCCCTTAGTGATTCTGCCGCTAGATTTTCTGCCTTGAGTGCCTCCACTTGGGCCATACGTATCTGTTCAGGGAGATTGGGATGGATGGTGAGCTGTAAAGCTTGTACCCTTTTGGGTTTCGAGGTGTTCTTCCGACTCAGGGCGTCGGCCACAACGTTGGCCTTCCCCGGGTGATACTTGATAGCACACTCGTAGTCATTTAGGAGTTCGAGCCAGCGACGCTGTCGCATGTTCAATTCCTTCTCCTCGAATATGTGTTGGAGACTCTTATGATCAGTGTATATCGTACACTTTGTACCATACAGGTAGTGTCTCCAGATCTTGAGTGCAAATACCACGGCTCCAAGTTCCAAGTCGTGGGTGGTGTAGTTCTTCTCATGGACTTTCAGTTATCGAGAAGCATATGCGATCACCTTTTCTCGCTGCATCAGCACACAGCCGAGTCCCTGTATCGAGGCGTCGCAATATACTACGAAGTCGTCCGTTCCATCAGGAAGCGATAAAATAGGTGCACTACAGAGCTTCTGCATGAGGAGTTGAAATGCATCCTCCTGTTTGTTAGTCCAGAGATACTTCTTGTCCTTATGGGTTAAAGCTGTAAGGGGTTGGGCTATCTTTGAAAATCCTTCGATAAATCGTCGATAATAGCCGGCCAATCCTAGGAATTGTCGCACCTCAGTTGGAGTCTTTGGTGCTTCCCAGTTCTTGATTGCCTCTATCTTAGATTTATCCACATGTATTCCTTGTTCATTCACAACATGACCTAAGAATTGGACTTCTCGAATCCAGAAGTCGCATTTGGAGAGTTTAGCGTACAGCTTCTCTTGTCGTAGCAATTCAAGAGCCAATTGAAGATGCTCTTTGTGTTCTTCCTGGGTTTTGGAGTAGATGAGAATATCATCTATGAAGACAATGATGAACTTGTCGAGGTATGGTTTGCACACTCTATTCATGAGATCCATGAATACTGCAGGTGCATTTGTCAGCCCAAACGGCATCACCAAAAACTCGTAATGGCCATACCGAGTGCGAAAAGCAGTCTTGGGTATATCTTCCTCCTGAATTCTCAACTGATGGTACCCAGATCGCAGATCGATCTTAGAGTAGTAGCTTGACCCTTGCAGTTGATCGAACAAATCGTCAATTCGAGGTAAGGGGTAACGGTTCTTGATTGTCACTTTGTTCAATTCCCGATAGTCAATGCACATGCGGAACGTGCCATCCTTCTTCTTTACGAATAAGACCGAAGCTCCCCAAGGTGAGAATCTGGGTCTAATAAAACCTTTGTCCAACAGCTCTTGCAGTTGATTGGACAGTTCCTGCATCTCCGAAGGTGCTTGTGCGATAGGTGCTGCTCCTGGTACGAGGTCTATCCGGAACTCCACTTGTCGAGGTGGTGGTAGTCCTGGTAGATCCTCAGGGAATACGTCGGGATAGTCGCATACGACTGGAATGTCTTCTATTCTTTTCTCCTATTCAGTCTTGTCGGTGATAAGCGCCAGAATGGCTGTGTATCCCTTTCGTAAGCATTTGTGAGCTTTCATGCACGAGATGATGTTCAGAGGAGTGTCACTCCTTTCGCCCTTGATATCTAGAGTTTCTCCTCCAGGGAGAGGTATGCGCACAACCTTGTCGTGGCAAATGATTTCAGCCTGGTTTTCAGACAACCAATCCATGCCCACTACAACATCAAAACTGCCTAGTGTAACCGGCATGAGGTCAATCTTAAATTTATGGCCTGCTAGCTCTAAAGTGCATTCTTTCAGAATGTGCTTAGTCACAATTAATTTACCATCAGCTAGCTCTACTGTATACTCCACTTCTAAGGGTGTAGGGGTAATGGTAAGTATCTCACTAAAATCCTTAGATATAAAGCTCCTCTCAGCTCCAGTATCAAATAGTACAGAAGCATAATTATTGTTTAGGAGATATGTACCTGTTGCAAGGTTGGGATCCCTCCTGGCCTCCTTGGCTCCAATCACGAAGGCTCGCCCCCTCATGCCACTGTTCCCATTGTTGTTGTTCTGTTGGTTGTTGTTGTTGTTTTTCAGGTGTGGGCAGTCCTTCTTGAAATGCCCTGTTTTGCCACATTCGAAGCAGCCCTTTGGTGCTTCAAGTTATTGTTGTTGTTGTGGCTGTGGGGTCTTTATCATTAGCTCACCCCTGCAGTCTTTGGCTGTATGTCCCCCTTTTCCGCAGCGCTGGCATTGGAAACGGCCACACTGACCCTGTGCATGATGGAAGTTGCACTTGTGGCATTTGGGTTGTTTTCCTGCATAGCCCCCTTGGTTTTGAGTGGTTGGGATGGGTGGGGCATAAGCTTGGGTCGATCCAAACTTGCGCTGTTGTGGTGGTGGTTGGAGAGTGGAAGTCTTGCTCAGGGTGTCATCCCATTTGCGTTTGTTCTTGTCGTTGGTTGTGGTCACAGCACCACGTGGTTGTAAGAGTCCTTGTGCAACTGCCGAATCAGTGAGCTTGTGGGCTAGTCGCACAGTTTGTTGCATGGTGATGGGGTCAGTAGAAAGTACCATGCCCTGAATTTGAGGTGGTAGTCCCTCAATGTACTTCTCTATGTGTTTGAAAGGTGGGTTTGCCATTTCCGGGCACAGGTTTGCCAGCTCAAAAGACCTGGTAGTGTAAGCCTCAACCTCGGAACCTATCATCTTGTGGTTCCAGAACTCACTCTCAAGTTTCTGTACTTCACCGCGAGGGCAGTATTCGCGGTTCAACATTTGTTTAAAATTATCCCAAGGCAGAGCGTTGGCTGTATCAAGCCCTAGGTTCTGGACGTTGGCATTCCACCAAGTGAGGGCAGCTCCCTCGAATGTCCCCGCAGCGAACTTGACCCTGTCCTCGTTCCTGCAGTTGCTCATAGCAAAGGCCGATTCTGCCTTTTCGATCCAGCGTAACAGTCCGACGGCTCCCTCAGTGCCGCTGAATGAGTGGGGTTTGCAATCCAGGAACATCTTCAACGTGCAGAGAGGTGGGTTATGATTTGCTCCTGAGATATGCAAAGAGTAGAGTTGGTTTACGTATCGGGTAAACGTGTTGAATTGGAAACGAGTGATTGTGGTGCAAGGTGAATATGAACAGATTCATCACCTTGGTTCCGTGGGTTTTGATCACGGGCAGCTTCCCGTGCAGCAAGTGCCTCCTCAACCCGTTCGTTGATGAGGGCGTTCAACTCAGCTTGAGTCAGGTTGATGTTTCCACGTCCACCCGCATTCCTGCGTCCTCCACGTCTTCCAGCCATGATCTTCATAGCGAGAATAAGTGTTAGTGTTTGCTTAATGACTATTGTAGTGAGTGCGGTAGGTACTGTAAAGAATATATAGAGCTTTCGGCTATCCCCGTCATGGGTAGTCACGTGCGGTGATGAACGTAATGCATATAAGATATGTCATGTGTGCAAGTATCACAATACTAAGCACTAAGTGTTGTGTGGAGACTAGTGGTTATAGACTAAGTTCACTAAATGCAAACCTAATTCGCAATAACCGGAGGCTCTGATACCAATCTGTCGCACCCCAAGGAATCCCGTCCCTTCCGGGCGCGAGCGGCAGCAGATTGTCAGGATCGCAGTCTCCGGTCACACAACATGCGAGACCTATATGTCTGGTTTCATACGTATATCCAATAACTAGGATAAAACAGTTTGTAAAATCAGAGTTACAGAAGTAAGGTATATTTTAACAAAGCAGTTTAACATTCATCATTTGCGGAAGCGATAACTTAAAACAGTTTTCAAAATGAAATGTAACAATAGTTGCGGAAGCGATTAAAGTAGTTTTCAAAACAAGACGATCAAATGTCTAATAAACTAAGACACATAAACAGATGCATGCGACTCCAGCCTAGCATCCTATTCCTTGTGTGCGTGCCTTAGTTACCTGAGAAAACATGCGAGTAAAAGGTCAACACAAAGGTTGGTGAGAGCACAGGTTTGGAATCAGCAGTAAACATTCAAATGTTTAAAGTAAGTGTAAGCAGGTCTACTTTTCAATACAATGCAATATCAATTGATAGCTAGTCAATATGTCTTATATCATATGCGGGTTCGCAACCGAAGCTAACATGCTGCCTCCCGCCATATCCATCCAAGATATGGCAAATGTTTGGTCAATTATGCACTGTTCCGACCTCCAGTCGGGGTGGCCATACGGCTCACAACAGTGGGGCTTGTCAGGCCCAAATAGTACTATTCAGAATTACCACGCTAAGCGCCTCGCGCTACTAACGGTTCGAGGTGTGTTTAATGAGGATTTATCAGTTTGTGGATGAATGCCAAACATATGCATATACGATATTAGCATGTACAAAAGAAACCAAAAATGTGTAAATTGTTCAAAAGTAGTTTGTATGCAATGTTTTCTCCCCCAAAGGTAGAAAATGTAAAAAGGGGCCGTGAACTCACCTGTTACAGCAGTCCCGGTGTATATGTGTGTTCGCGTCTGCGAAAGCTAGCACCTGCTAGTATGCACCTATAACCGTATAGGTGTGAGTATGTGTTTTGTGGTGTGTTGTAATCCATACAACTCCAAGTGCCGGTGTGCTCAACCGAGTGTGTGTTGACGTGTGTTGTCTCGACGAATCGTTGGTGACACGATTGTTGTGTTTATGCGCCTTGATGCACATAAGACACCAAAGCGCATCCTATGACTCTAATCACATAAGTTACCATTTTTTAGAAAGTTTCCAATTTAGGAAAGTGTGGTTATGAAATCCCATTTCACAAATCAAATCACTCCAGTATGTTTGTAAAACACGTTTATACACTTAAAACACATCGTTTACGCATAAATCACCATTTATGCCGTTTTACCCAAATAAAGTTTCCTAAAATAGTAAGTATTTGTTTAAAAGCTTGTTTTCACAAATCAAGGTTTCCGATATGCTTAGAAATCATTTTTAAACATGTTTCAACAATCAAAGTTCATCAAATCATTGAAAAACATCAAAAGCCCTCTTTTGATTTATAAAAGTTTCCATAATTAGCAAGTTTCTATAAAACCAAGTTTTTGACAAAATCAAATATCCCAATGTGTTTCTAAGCATTTCAATATGCATTTGACAACATCTAGACATGTCTAACATGTCTAGATCATCACAAATCCAAGACTTGCAACATAAAAGTTTCCTTTTATGGCAAGTGTACCAATACATCATCAAATCAACCAACAACTCAACCAAACTCAATTCTAACATTCTAATACTATCAAATCAGTAAATCTATGATATCTAAACAACAAACCACCAACGCATTCGAGCATAATAACTAAACGGAGTTGCATGTGGGTTTTTTGCCCTTGCATGTACGATCTAGCTATAGATAAACATGATTAACTACCTTAGAAGCTTAAATCCGTGGTAGAACAGGTTCTGATGATGACAAGCTACTGGATCGTGGTTGTTCCAAGTTCTTGATGGCTCCTAACAACTTCTTCGAGCTCCAATGGTCTCCAAATCACCAACAATGGCTTCTAATGGTGTTAGCAGGGGTTGGGGCTTGATTTCAGATGGATTTGGTCGCAAAAATGAGTGGAAGTTCGGAGAAATAAGTGAAGAACCGAATGAAAATGAATTGGGGCTTGTTTAAATAGAAATTTCGATCTGCATGGCCTTCGCGTACCGCGGAGGCCGATCAGAAATCATCATCGTGTACCGCGATAGGATTCGGGAGCTTCGATCCCGGTTTACTTCGCGTATCGCGAAGATTTTCGCCGAAGGGGGTATCGCGTACCGCGACGGGTCCATATGCTTGTTTTTCGATTTCGTTGATACGATTTCGCTCGTACTTGATTCCTAACGTATATCCAAAGCATCTAATGCTCGTTTAGCACATAATCATGTAATAACATATAAGTTTGATCACCAACGTTCGTGAGACTCGTGTGTGTTTCGATAATTCCTTGAATTATCTTTGATTGTTCGTGTTCGTTGGTACGAACTGATTGCATGCTTGATTAACCATAATCAACATGTATTTGCACAATCCAATTGTGTTTGTGTTTGTGTTTGCCACACTTGGTTTCCAAAACCAATGTGCAATGCAATGTACGATTCGATAGTTCCTCGAACTATCGTTTCGTAGTCGTCTGTGTGCAACTCATCTAATTAAACATAATTAAGTGAAATGTAACAAGTATGAATGTGAACTGTAAAGAATGTAAGAGTTGCAATTTACCTGAAATTGCCGGGTGTCACAAAATTCACCTCGTTGTTTGTACAATAACGGTAAGACTTTGTGAGGGCTTGTTACGATTACAACACTTATGTATGTCTAACAAACCAGCATACACAATAATGTTTGTACAGTAATAATGTTTGACTCGATTCAACAAGTGACCGTGTAATTGACCGTGTATATCGTATACCATACATGAGTTCGTGTAAGTGACCGTGTTCGTGTTCATGCTCAATAACCCTCGGTTGTTATGTTTGCTCATGTCGGTTTACATTGACCGTGTTTGCTCGTGTCAAGTCAACGACCCATTGGTGAACCGTGTGTCGGTTGTGATTCGTGTAACATTCGTGATTATGCTTGTTGTGTGCAAAACACGCAATTCGTGTTCATGGACAACTTACTATTTACAGTAAGTTTCCATTTTTAGCAAGTTCTATAACACATATCGTTTTAATGGTTCTAGCATGCTCGTTAGTCCTACGTGATCATGTTAACACATAGCACATTATCATAAGTGGTCAAGTCATTTTCACGTTAAAGTTTCCTAAAAAGGAAAGTTTCTAAATCTAACATGATTATCATCGGAAACAACCTAACTTAACATACAATGCTCATATCAAGTCATGTGAAGCCATTTATCATGTTCGTAACATATCTAATATCCTTTGATCGAAATTTCGCAAAATAAAGTTACTAAAAATAGTAACTATGACGATTATTCATCAAATGATTATTCTAAGCATTCCTAATCCATTTTTATGCCATATAACATCATATAATATCATGAATCGTCATCTAAACATATCCATTTCGACCAAATCATCAAACAGCAATAATCGGTTTACCAAAGTTACTATAAATAGTAACATAGTCTAAAATGACCACAATCAATCCCAAATCAATTTCCTTAGCATCACATTATCATATTATCATCCAAATGTCATTTCTATTCACATGCATGCCCATATCATAACTCATATCACCATGTTGTAACTTAAAAGTTACTAATAATAGCAATAATCCCAAATAACCATATTTTAACTATTTTGACAATACCAAATCATGTAGCACATTACCAACAACACCAATAGACATTTTTGAACATCCAAAAATCATATACAAACCTTAAATCATGCATGCATGTCATTATCTAAAAACAATCAAGTATTGAACATACTTACATCCTTATATATCATCAAAATACGTCATCAAATCCTCATAGATCATCAAAATCAGTGGTGAAACCATCAAATCCAGATTCTAAGGGTCCAAATTTCGTGCATGCAAGGCTCGGTTGTGTGCATGTGGTTGTAAGGCCTTGCATGTGTGTTTCATAGTGCTAAAGATGCAAGATGAACATAGTTTTACCTTCAAAAGCTTCAAGATGTAGCAATGAGAGTCTCTACAGCCTTGGATATTCTGTGTGTTGCCCTCTAACAGGTTCAAACAAGATGATGACGATGGTTGGTGTTTTAGAGAGCTCCCTTCAAGACTTCTAAGCTTCAACCTTCAAACTAAGCTTTTTCAAGCTTGTCAATGGCTTCCAACAGAGAGAGAAAGGGTTTTCAGATGAGGATGACGAAGCTTAGGTGCCTGGAACTCGAGAAATAAGATGTATGGTGGCTGAGAATGATTGTGTCTTGGTTTTATAAGATTTTTGCATGTCAGTTTCGTCGCGTACCGCCATGGAGGTTCAAAAGATGCTCGGCGTACCGCGATGGATTTCAGGAACTCAAACTCCCCGCCCACTCGTCGCGTACCGCCATGGGCCTCTCCAGGGTCCTTAGCGTACCGCGACGAGTCTCGGAAGAGCCCAATATGCCCAATTTCAATGGTTTAGTCCGTTTTTCGCCGTTTTCACACTTACGGGCTATTGTTCAGCATCGTTTGAACTCTTAAGTTCAATGATCGAGCATTTCGTGAGGTTTCTAGTGTTTGGTTACACGATGTGCTAAACGTTCACCAACATTCGTATTTTCTTAGACACGTGTGTGCATGTTGCGATAGTTCATCGAATTATCGTGTTTGTGTCCGTATTTGTATAGTCATGCCACGTGTCGCACTAAATTAAACTAATTCTAGTGCCACATATACAATTATTAATTAAATAAATATTTAATTAAAATAAGATGCTGACTGATGTGTTGTGAAACACATCTGTTTTTCTATTTGTTTTTATTTCGGTTTTGTACAGTTTTATGTGTTTTAGAGTCGATTGATGCTGGTTCTTCACATTTCCATGATTTGATGCTTGCAGGTAGTAAACGTGTTATTACGGGACAAAAGATCAAGAAAACGAGCTCCCGGGTGGACAAGAACAGACACAACAACAAAGAAAGACAAATTCAGGAATTTAGGTGTTGTCGCATATCGTGACAGACTCAAGAAACCTTGTCGCGTAGCGTGACAGGTGGAAAAGTCTGAAATGCCATTTCTTAATGATTCCGAGTTGACCCGACTATTTTGTCGGGTAGTGGGTACCCTCGCGTAGTGCGAAGGGTTTGAGTGTGCCTGTCGCGTGGCGCGACAGGTTTGAAAAATCATAAATTCGAGTTTTATGTTACTGAAACGGCTGAGGCTAGGGGCATTCGATTTTGGACGACTGGAGACGAGGTTAGGAGGCGACTAGAAGCCAGAGGACGAGATTTGGGTAGAGGTTGGTCATCGATAAGCCCTAAGAGAGTGATCCGAAGGGTGTAACGTGATCGGTTCTTATTCCCTTCTTGTTTTTCCTATTTGTATGATGATTGATTGTGGTTTACACATTATTTCTTCCTATTTATTCATGATGATCTGTGGCTAAGCCTTTTAGACCACCCAGGGTTTTTATAATATGCATCTTTAATGGTTGTGAGGATTGATTGTGGAACAAGTATGGATTTTTCAATGATATAATGATTTGGTTTGGATTCTCGGATGTGTATGAATGTTTATATTGTTTGTGATTTGGTTTATCGATTCCTCGTGTGCTTTGGCGAATGTCTTTCGTGAAATAGGTGCATGCTAGGTCAATTACTTGGTGTTCTTGATTTGTGGATGAATTACTAGACGTAGTGATTCATAGGAATGATTATTAGGTCACAAACGAATTAAATGTTTAACCAAATTCAATAGCCGTGAGGTGAGGGTTTGTTAGTATATCTTGAATGTTTAGTAACTAGTTAAAGTCTTTGTGAGAAGACCAAAATTAGGTTAATTTAACATAATCTTGTATGCTAAATCCAAGATTGTGACACCTCGTAATTTCCAGGTCAGCAATTATTTTACTTTAATAATAATGTGTATAATTAATTCATACGTGGCACTAAAATAATTAATATTTAGTGTGACACGTGGCACAACAGTCCAAACACACTGATAATTCAAGGGATTATCGTAAAATGCTCGCACGTGTTGTAATAACGAACGTTGGTGAATTTATCAAACCACAGTCCACATACACCACACTTAGGTTCTAGGGAACCTAAAATAGGTAAAATGATGTTCATATGTCTCGAAACGATGACCGTAATCAAGAAATACGAGAAAAATGGGACAAAACATGAAAATGGGCCAAATTGGGCCGGATCCAGGGTCCAGGCGGTACGCCCGATCCGAAGCTCCTCCACTTGGCGATGCGCACGGATGAGGAAGGGGTGCCTCTCAACTGAATGACCCGCGCGGTACGCCTGGTATACACACAGCCTCGTCAGGCGATACGCCTGGGTGTCAGAGTCGCAGATTTTATTTTTAAACTCACAAAACACATCATTACCTCTACACACTCATTTTAATCTATCCCACACTCAACCTCTCGGCCATACCTCTTCCCAAACAGCTGATACTCTTTGATTTGACCCTTGGGAAGCCATGGAAGACCTCCATTGAAGCTTGGAAGCTTGAGAACCACCAAGAACTTGAAGAAGAAGAAGGTTGTAGCTTGAACACCACCACTAGTCTCTTGTTTCTATCCAATCCATCGAATCCAGGAGATTTAGAGGCTGATTTCTGCATCATCTCAAGGATTTGGAAGCATTAGAAGGTAGTTCTATACCCAAAACACCCTTTCTTCACCTTTACACTCAGATGCATGACTTTAAACACACATGCAACCACCATGGATGCACATGCACGAATTTTAGCTCCGGGTTTGATGATGTTTACATGATATTTAATGATCTATGATGTTTAAATTAAGTTTTGTGATGATCCATGATGATGTGTATGGCTATGATGCATGATTTGCTCATAAAGTGTTGAGATCTTGACATGCATGTATGATCTAAGGATATCTACATGATTTTTGATAGTGAAATGCAATGGTTATTTGGTGTATTAAAATGAGTAAAATTTCTAGAAGTATGATATTCATGATTTTTACTATAAATGGAAACTTGTTGTTTTGAAATTGTTAAGAATAATGAATTTGGCAAAGGTTGTATGTTTAACATGGTTAGTTGAAGTTGCTATGATAATAATAAGTGATTTTATGAATTGAAGGATATGAAAAATGTGTTTTATCAAAAGTTACTATAAATAGTAACTTTACTTTACAAATTTGTGAATAAGAACACGCTAGATATAACGGTTATGATTAAATGACTATTTAAGACTAAGATGAAGATATTAGGATGAGATTGGTATTTAGACTTAGTCACAATTGTATATTTATGCAACTTTCTAATTATGGTAACTTTTACGTGCAAACCATGCTAAACCAACTAAGTGTAACTATGTGTTATGTGATAACATGCTCACTTAGGATAAATATGCATGATTAGAATAATCGGATTATAATTTCTTACATGACTTGCTTGAATTAGAAACTTTCCTGAAATAGAAACTTACCATAACTAGTAAGTTTCCTCACGAAAGTGATTATTGGTATCCGCACATTTCACACGACACTAAACCGCACGTTACACGAGCACTTGATCCAAACCGTCACCAACGGGTCGTTAGGTCAAACACGGTCAACACGGTCAAACATGGTCAACTCGACCCACATAACAACTTGGAGTGGTTAAACACTAATACGGTCCTGTGAGACCCACGTGTATGAACACACAAACTTACAACACCTATGTGATATAGGTAATTACTAGCCGGCGAGCTACACCGTTCCGATACGAACGCGCATCACTTTACTCAAACTCAGGTGAGTTTACGGCCCCACTTTTACTTTTAACTGTTTTTACTTAACTTTGGGGTGAGAATACTATGCAACTGTTTTAGATGTATGACTGGTATGTTGTGAAAACCATTTTCGAGTGTAACTATTATCGCTTAAAGTCCTCACTTATCCTTACCGTTAGTTGTGTATCAAACGAGTCGTAATTACGTAATACTACTGGGTTTTACTAACCCCACTCGGCACCAATGTTGACTGGAGGTCATAACGACTGTAATTTCGATGTGAATGCGGGTTCAGCGATGACCTGCGGAGGCAACGGGAACAGTCTAGTTTCGGTAAGATGAACTTACACACTCCACGGATCGTAGTATCCAACAACAAAACTTAACATACCCAGTATATTTCTGTTTACTATTTATGTTTGTCTAAACCTGTGAACTCACCAACTTTTTAGTTGACACTTTTCGCATGTATTCTCAGGTAACTGATGGAGCACACGCTAGGATGCGCACAAGAAAGCACAAGAGAGTCTCATGCATATTAGACTCCTAGGCTTTGTGTTGATGTGTTCATTTTGAAAACAATTTGATTTATGTAGTGTCTGATACAATTTATTTTCCGCTGCAAACTTTGTTTACTTGTGATGTTTAAAACATTTTTCGCTGCTTACTTATGAAAGCCATGATTATTTTACAAACCTGTGTGATTTTTTAACTCATATAGAGTCGTTCTATATGACCATGAGATGTGATCCTGGCCACGTCACACCCATGTGGACTGACACCACGAGTGGGAATTTGGGGGTGTGACAAAGATGAATCTCCTTATTATCCCTTGCATGTTTATGTATTGAGACTCTCGTTTCCGTGAGGTAGATAGTCTTTAGGATATATCATTGAAGGGTTGGTTAACTTGCGAGAGTAATTAACCTAAACCGGTATTCAAAAGATTTATAGACAATGTAGTTGAAATCTTTGAGAAAGGTTAAAGATTCTCTAATTTGTTAATAAGTTAAAATACAAAGATTCCCGGTTCCATAATAAGTTCCATAATCAATCTAAACACATTAGACATGTATAGAGTAAACCCTAGGTATTCATTTCATCATTCGTGACTTTTGGTTGCATTTCCCTTATTGAGTCTTAATCCGGTCTTTCTAAGATTTTTAAATTTAGTTTAATCAGTTATTAACAACACCCCCCCCCCCCACTTTCAAACAATCATTTTAAATCAAGTAAAATTGTATAGATAAGTCTTTGAGTCTGTTTTGCATTTTCTATAGAAGTCTGTGGGTTCGATATCCGGACTTACTTTTCTGTACTGCTTTTGATAGGTACACTTGCCTGTTAGTAGTTTAGTTTAGAGAGTCTAGAGTATGACTTAGTGTCTAGGTTAGTTTTGATTTTTATTAGTTTTAATTGAACTACTTTGAGAACATCACTGACCTGTATTTTACGGGGTGTCACACAAACCTCCCATCCCCTTTACCCGATCCCTTACCTGGTATCCCCATGACCCGGTTTCAACCCACTTTTGAATCCCGTCGCCTCCAACAAACTTACAGCTCACTTTTAATCAAAAAGGAAAGGATTCACACGCGTTAACAACTGGAAATCTCCATTTAATCAAGAATCAATCGAATTAAACTCGAAATCTCGTTCCAAAAATACACACTTCGGTCGCAATTCAAATCCCATCGAAATCCCTATAAAAAGCCAATCAAATGGTACCCCTAGAACTGTAGCACTCTCACAAACCTGTCTGGGCTAAAAACAGGGACATACAACAAGCTTTGATTCGCGATTGGAACCGAGAATCGGCAGAAGCTTCTGCGAACTCAAAACCATATCAAACACGCATCAATCCAGGTAATGCCTACCTCTCTAGAACCGCAGTGTTGTAACCTCCCAAACATCAATTGAACGGATTAAAGATTCGAATGGGATCAGGGTTCTTGAGATTTAGAATCAATTTTTAAGATTTAATTACTATTAAACGATTCGGATCTGTTCAACATCAAACAAACTAGCCCACTGGTTGGGCGCCCCACATTCAAACTAAGGGTCGGGGGTTTGAACCCCACCCGAGACCCACTTAACCGGTTTTAACCCTTTTAAACCCTTTTAATTACATTTTTTTTTAAAATTCTGAGAAGTTTTTTTTTTATAAATTAAAAACTTTTTATAACAATTTATTTTATTTTTTATAAAAACAGTTTTAAATATTTATATGTATAAAGATACATATCACATAATAAAATATTTTTAAGATATAACATTAAATCTTACATAGATCTTTTAATCTTTCATAAACCAAACGAAATGGTTTTCAAAAGATGAACAAAATGCATGCAGGGTCCTATTCTCAATCCCCTATGTGCATTCTTGTTCCAAGTGCTTGCCATGCTAATTACCTGAGAATACAAGTTTGAAAAGTGTCAACACAAAGGTTGGTGAGTTCACAGGTTTTGATATACATATAGTAATAAAAGTGTGTCATGTTGTTTATCAAATGTTAGTACCGAGCCCTAGGCTCCAAGTGTCAGTGCGTCACTACCGAACTAAACCTGTTTGTACTTGCCTCCACTGTGTCCCGTACTCACAGTAAATTAGGTCAGAGTTTGCACGGGTTATGACATCCAGTCAACATTGTGCCCCGTGGGGTTGGTCATACCCTAATGGATCCATCCAAATCTACCACGTTGTTCGTACATTAACGGTAAGACTTTGTGAGGATTTGTTACGAGTTCAACACTTAATGTTTGTCCAATAATGTCACACCCCGACGTTGGCGGAATCACGGGAATGTGGCAGTTCGTACGTCAGACCACACTAGTTTTAATAAAACATTTATTAATATTTTATTATAGGTACTACGACGTACGTCCGTCAAAGTTTGTCTAAATAAACGGATTATAGTGGGTTCTAGTGTTTAACAATTCACAACCCTACAACCAAAACGGCCCAAACTAAACAAAGAGTCCCAAAGTCTCATGACAAACAAACTACGGGCAGAAATACAACCCGATAAATAAACATTATTCATAAACCATGCAAGAACAATTTCAACACTTGTCTCAATACGAAGCATTCCACTAAGGGTCATTACCTGAAAAACACACTTAAAAGTCAACTCGAAAGTTGGTGAGTTCACAGGTTTTGACTCAATAAAATATGTAAAAATGTGTGCGCACGTTGTTATGCCAAGTATATCATATAACAACTGAATTGAATGTAAATAACATGAGCTCACAATCAAACCTCTGACTTGTCTGCCCAGAGACAAATGCACACGGCAATTGTCAAATAATCCATAATGGATATCAAAAATACAAAACTCGTGCTGAGTATATTCACATACTTGCCTACAACAAAGCGTTGGTTGGCGCGACCAAACCATAGGTGAGGGTTGTCAGCCCCGAATAGATCTATCCAATACCTGTCCACCGGCTCGCCTCGCGAGTTAAATGATTGTGATAGTGTGGGACTTACGATAATGTGTTGTATATAAAAAAAATCCATTGCCTACTCATGTAAGTACAATTCACAAAAAAGTCACATGAAAACTGAGGCATAATAATAATAGTAACACTTGTATCATTTTGTCAGTGTGTTTTCCACTCCGAGATTCAAAACAAAAATTAGTAAAGGGGCTATGAACTCACCTTCACTGCGTTCTTGTATAGTCAAAGAGTTTCTCAAACAATCAGATCGTTCTCACTAGTGTCCTAAAACCCAAAGGACACATTAGCAATCTATACTCAAGTCTATCATGTAAGTTATTCACCCAACCTTATTAGACTTAGAATTTATTCCAACTTGAAAAAGAAGATTTTGCCCAAACGACCCGTTGGTGACTCGAATTTAGTTTTTGATCATAAATTACTAATTCACGTTTTTAAATCCACGTTATTTCCAAATAACCAATTTATATTTGTTAAAAATCTATTTTAACCATCAACTAAATTTATAATAATTTACCAAAAATGACAAACTTTACGTATTTTATCGTAAAACCGACAACACAACGTATACGAAATCACACAACAAGCATGCATTATTACTCAAGTCATTTTTTATCACTTAATAATGAGCTTAAACTACTTATTTTTAGACAAACTTCGCTGATTAAAATCAGCCACACAATTACGTCGTATTATCATGTTAAAACGACGTTTTTACGTGTTTTTCGGACATAGTTTTCAAGTATAACGTTTTATAAATATCTTAAAACACTTATACATCACAAATTATTAATTTTTATCTTAATATTTTGATAAGAGTTTCTGATTGAACTCAGAATTATAAACCGATATTTTTGCGAGTCAAAAATAGTACAAAACGCGTAATTTCGGTCACAATTGACTATTATAAAAATATACTTTTAAATTCACTTGATTTTATACTCTAAATATGTTATAAAATTATTTTTATTATTGTTAGAATCTGTTCTAAAATATTTTTATAGAAAACTATTATTTTTCAAGTTTTTAACTTATTTAAATAGTTATTTTTACTAGTTAAAAAAAAACTATGATTCTTGTCTATCCATCCTTTGTAATTTTTACAACAAAATAATTATATTTTTAATTATTTTAGAGCTTTAGAAATCAGATCTTATAAATTTCAAAACAATATTTTTTTTCATATATACACACACACACACACATATATATGTATGCTTGAAATTGTCATACATACTTACTTACACAAGCATATACACATGCATGCCTTTATTACCATTCATGTATGCATCCATACATGCATGTATAATCACCATTATGTTAACATATGTGTATATATATATATATATGGATGTTAAAACCAATTTAACTTAATCACACACACACACACATATATATATATATATACATGCATGTGGGTATCCTTTATGTACATACATATCCATATGCATATACACACATGCATGTCATCAAAATAATCATCTAACACATAAAATATGTTTATGTTTGTATATATATATATATTTCAATATGTAAGAACACATGCATACATACATACATACACATATACACTTACGACACACACACCCATGTGTATATATGTATAGATACAAAACTCCCAAACACACACATTACACTCTTGTTTACACCAAAAAAACCCATTTGATTTGGAACTCCAACTTTTAGGTGAACAACTTTACATTTCATGATTTAAGAACAAAATTAATAAATAAAAAAAAAAATAAAAGATAGAATATATACCTAAGGTGCGGTGAAACAAGAAGAGAACAAATGGAGATGGTTTTTTCTCTACAAGTTGTTCTTGCACTAAGAACTCTTCAAAAAACCAATTACTGATGGAAAATAATGAAGATAATTGTTGAAAATTAGAAAATGGTGGTGGGATGGTGGTGGTGTACGAGCAAGAGAGAGGGAGGGAGAAAGAGATGAGAAGGTGGAGTGTTGGATGGGAATGATGATATCTTTTATAGAATCTTTCAAATGATTTCCCTTTTGCATGCTTTACAAGTGTACACACACTTGTCACCGTAAGACAAAATGGTGGGGATTTTATAAATAAAACTGGTATATTCTGAGTCCTACGGTGTGTAAATCTTGTACCGGATATTAAATAAAATTTCAATTCTTATTCTAAAATTAACAGAATATTTAATCTAACTAAAATAATTAAATTTTAGTTAAAAATAATGACCTTGAATGTCATTCGATTAATTAAATCCCTTTTACACAGATAAAACACGGATAAAGTCGTTTGTCTGAAAATTTAATGGTTAACTTTAAAAATTACGGTTTTTCATTGTTAACTCAAATATTGATTTATGATTTATTATTTTATGCTAATCCAAGCATATCATCTAATTTCGTTAACCGATTCGTCACCAAAGTTCGTTTAAACACAGCCGAGCGGTACCAAAATCTCAAAAATCATCAAATGCAAACTCGTGAATTTAAACAAACACCCTTTGCTAGACTTTTCTAATAACTTCAATTTAATAATAAATAATAAAGTTATTAACGCATTAATTAAAAGAGTTTAGTGTACTAACCATACCGGTTATTATTCAATAATTTGACGGATGTCACAGACTCCCCCAGTTAAACGAATTTCGTCCCGAAATTCAACTAGTGTTGCCATCCATAGCTTGATTGATGAAAAGATGAGGGTATTTGAGCTTCATTTGGTCTTCTCATTCCCATGTGAACTCAGGACCTCGTTTAGAATTCCATCGAACTCTAACTTTTGGTATACGACTTCGTTTAAGTCTTTTGACTTCCCGATCCATTATTTCGATCGGTTCTTCAACAAAGTGTAATTTGTTGTCTATTTGAACCTCCTCAAGAGGCACTTGTAACGATTCCTCTGCTAAACATTTCTTCAAATTAGAAACATGAAAAACATTATGCACGCCACTTAACTCCTCGGGTAAGAGTAGTTTGTAGGCCACTGGACCAATCCTTTCAATAATTTCGAATGGTCCAACATACCTGGGGGCTAACTTGCCCTTTTTACCAAAACGCACTACTCCTTTCCATGGTGACACCTTCAAAAGGACTTTGTCTCCAATTTCGAATTCTAATGGTTTTCGCCTATTATCCGCATAACTTTTCTGGCGATCTCGTGCGGCTTTAAGATGTTCTTTGATTTTGAATATCTTGTCTGTTGTCTCTTGAACAATTTCAGGACCTATCAGTTGACTTTCCCCAACTTCAGCCCAGCACAAGGGCGAACGACACTTACGACCATACAAAGCCTTAAATGGTGCACATTGAATGCTCGTATGAAAACTGTTGTTATAAGAAAACTCAATCAATGGCAGATGTGTATCCCAATTACCGCCAAAATCAATCACACACGCTCTAAGCATGTCTTCAAGTGTTTGTATAGTACGCACTCTGTCCATCGGTTTGTGGATGGTAAGCGGTACTAAGATCAAGTCGTGTTCCCAAAGCTTCTTGTAATGTTTGCCAAAACCTTGAAGTGAATCGACTATCTCTATCAGAAATGATTGACACGGGTACACCGTGTATAGTGATAATCTCGTTCAAATAAATTTGTGCCAGCTTATCCATCTTGTAACTTTCTCGAATTGGTAAAAAGTGTGCAGATTTTGTCATTCTGTCAACGATAACCCATATTGTGTCATAACCATTTGATGTTTTGGGTAGCTTTGTTACAAAATCCATTGTAATGTTTTCCCACTTCCATTCAGGAATTTCTGGTTGTTGTAATATACCAGAGGGTTTTTGATGTTTTGCTTTAACCTTGGAACAAGTCAAGCATTTCCCAACATAAATGGCTATGTCCTTCTTCATTCCAGGCCACCAATAGATGTCTCTAAGATCGTAGTACATCTTGTCAGCCCCTGGATGAATTGAATATCTGGTTTTGTGGGCTTCGTACATTACCAATTCTCGAACATTGTTAAAGTATGGCACCCAAATTCGATTAACAAAATAGTATAATCCATCTTATTTGAGTTCCAACTGTTTGTATAATTCACGCAATGACTCACTTTGTAAATTATCTTCCTTAAGTGCTTGTTGTTGAGCTTCAAAAATCTGTGTTTTAAGATTTGTTTGGATTGTCAATCCTAAAGCTCGTGCCTTTAATGGTTTGATTCTTTCCTTTCTACTCAGCGCGTCTGCAACCACATTTGCTTTACCAGGGTGGTAACGAATTTCACAATCATAATCACTAAGCAGCTCAATCCATCTTCTTTGTCGCGTATTAAGATCCTTCTGATCAAAAATGTGTTGGAGACTTTTGTGATCAGTGAATATAGTACATTTGGTACCATACAAATAATGTCTCCAAATTTTCAGCGCAAAAACTACAGCTCCTAATTCTAGATCATGAGTGGTGTAATTCTTTTCATGAACCTTGAGCTGTCGGGATGCGTACGCGATAACTTTATCTTTTTGCATAAGTACGCAACCTAGTCCTTGATGAGACGCATCACAATACACCACGAGATTTTCAGTTCCTTCGGGTAATGCCAAAATTGGTGCATTACAGAGTTTGTGTTTAAGTACTTGAAACGCTTTTTCTTGACTTTCTCCCCATTCAAACTTCTTATTCTTTTGGGTTAAAGCGTTAAAGGTTGAGCTATTTTAGAGAAATTCTCAATGAACCGTCTGTAGTAGCCGGCTAATCCCAAAAACTGTCGAATCTCGGTAGGACTGTTTGGCGTTTCCCATTTCTTCACCACCTCTACCTTACTAGGATCGACATGAATTCCTTTTTCGTTTACTACATGACCAAGAAATCGTACTTCACGTAGCCAGAATTCACATTTAGAGAACTTAGCATAAAGTTTCTCCTTCTCAAGTAGTTCTAAAATCAGTCTCAAATGTTATTCATGTTCTCCTTTTGTTCGTGAATATATGAGAATATCATCAATAAATACGATCACGAACTTATCAAGATATGGTCGACAGACTCGATTCATCAAGTCCATGAATAACGCAGGCGCATTAGTTAAACCAAACGGCATAACTAGGAATTCATAGTGTCCATATCGCGTTCTAAACGCTGTTTTTGGAATGTCGTCTTTATGAATGTGTAACTGATGATACCCTGACCGAAGATCAATTTTAGACAAGTAAATTGCTCCTTGTAATTGGTCAAATAAATCGTCTATCCTAGGCAAAGGATATCGATTCTTGACCGTCAATTTGTTAAGCTCCCGGTAATCTATGCACATTCGTAATGAGCCATCCTTCTTCTTGACAAAAAGAATAGGCGCTCCCCATGGTGAATAACTCGATCTGATGAAACCCTTGTCCAGAAGTTCTTGCAATTGATTTGATAATTCTTGCATCTCTAATGGTGCCAATCTATATGGTGCTTTGGCTATTGGTGCAGCTCCTGGAACGAGGTCTATGCGAAATTCAACTTGTCGTTGAGGAGGTAAACCATTCAAGTCATCAGGAAAGACTTTGGGATACTCCCTCACGATTGGAATGTCATGAATTTGTTTTTCTTCTGGTTTCTTCTCCACCACGTGGGCCAAAAACGCATAGCATTGTTTTCGTAAATGCTTCTGAGCCTTCATGCAGTTGATAAGCTTCAATTTTCTACCGGGTTTCTCTCCGCGAACGTTTAATATTTCACCGTCGATCAGTGGTATCCGTTCGATCTTCTCATGGCATACGATTTCCGCGTGATGTTTCGATAACCAATCCATCCCAATAACGATGTCAAAACTTCCCAACTCAAATGGTATAAGATCTATGCTAAAGGTATGATCTTCTAATTGTAAGGTACAATTCTTAATAACCTTTCTAGCCTCAATTGTTTTACCATTTGCTATTTCAACGGTAAGCTTATTGTCTAAATAACTAGGGGATATACCAACTAATGGAGCAAATTCTTTTGATACAAAACACGTGTCGGCTCCAGTGTCAAATAGCATTGATGCATAATGGTCATTAAGTATGAACGTACCCGTAACAACATGAGGATCTTGTCGAGCATCATTTGCACCAATCACGAATGCCCGACCCCTTCCTTGGTTTCCATTTTCCATTGCTTGGTTTCCATTGTTCACCGGTGCTTGATTTCCATAGTTCGCCGGAGGTTGGTTCCTGTTGTTACCCCTTGTCGGGTTTCCATTGTGGTTATTGTTTGGATTATGATTCAGTTGTGGACATGTGCTTCGAAAATGGTTAGGATTACCACATTCAAAACATACCCGTTGAGTTCCAGGTTGTGCATTATTATTTCTGCAAAAGTTTGACGAGTGACCCATACGATTGCATTTGGTGCAATGAAGGCATTGACCTGAATGACGATAGTTGCATTTATTACATTTGGGATGATTACCACCATACGACCTTTTTGGTTCTTGAATAGCAGCTGAAAAATTCTGCACTACTTTAGCTTTCTTCTCTTGTTTCTTGAATGGAGTTTTAGCCTGCTTTCTCTTGTCGTTGGTCCTACCCAATTTCCCAATTCTCACCATCTCATCAGTTAAAGCTGCAGCTTTCAAAATTGCACTTTGAAGAGTTGTAGGTTCAGCTGCTTGCACCATTCCTCGAATTTCAGGTGCAAGTCCCCATATATAACGATCAATTCTCTTGGTTTCAGGTGTAACCAAATGAGGAACTAGTTTGGCCAGTTCATAAAATCGATCGGTATATCTAGCATGATCAGCTCCAACCATGGTTACGTTCCAAAACTCGTGCTCCAACTTTTGCATCTCATTTTTGGGGCAGTATTCATCTATCATTAACATTGTTAATTCTTCCCACGTCATCTGTGCTATTGCTTCTTTACCTCTCGCCTGCACCTGAGTGTTCCACCAGGTTAATGCTTTCCCTTGAAACGAACAAGTAGCATATTTCACTTTCTGGTTTTCCAAACAATCACTGATGTTGATAACAGTTTCCATCTTTTCTATCCAGCGCAGCACACCTATCGCTCCATCTTTACCGTTGAATTCTTTAGGTTTGCACGCTATAAATTCCTAATAGGTGCATCCCCTTTTTGTGTTATCTGCTCCTCCAGTACTACCTCCACCATTGTGTCCGTTGCCATTTGATTCATTGTTAGTTCCTCCATTATCGTTGTTGTTACCTCCTGTCCCATTCTCATTACCACCGGAATCTTTGTCTTCTGGTCCTCCTCCCGAGCCTCCACTGTTTCTGAGACTCTCGCTAACTTGTGCTACTATCGCTGGAATCGCAGCTGCAACTTGTTGCTCTATCATTGCTGCGAAATCTGGTGTGTTCCCAGATTCAGCCATTGTCTAAACACGAAATGTTGACTAATATTTAGAACTTTTAAACATGTACTAATAGAAACAAATATTGCATATAAATAACACATAACCAATTTTTTTTTTATGATATAACATAACATAGTTCCTAATAACACGAGAGTGATGGAGATAATATCCGGATAGCATAACCTTTAGATGCAGTGTATTCACTTATCATCTAATCACAAAATGGGTTAGCTATTGCGAGTTTCATTTAAAGTAAGTGAACCATCATAGATACAATTGCTACAACAAATGATGCAACAATCGCAGTAATACTGAAGATCCTTGTCATCCTCGCTTGCCTTCTGAACAAGTACAAAATCCTCTGTCATCTCATCCATGGTTATCATCATGTTCTTCGTCAGATCCTCTTGCTCATACAACTTCCCTCGAAAGATATTCAAACGATCTCTTTGCATAGTTTGACCATGTTGAATCCCATGTTGCCATTGGAAGAATTCTGAGCGAGACAAGTAGTTTCGAACCGCACCTTGACGTGAGCTCTCCCCAATCTCCCGAGTAGGTGTCTCAGACGTCGTGTCAGGTTTTGGTGGGTCTCGAGATACTGGTTTGTGTTTCGATGGTAACTTGGTAACATTACGTTCAGTCACCTGCTTCTTACCAATGTTAATGGTAAATTGTCGTGCTGCTTCAGAAAGTGGATTTACCGGTTCCACTATAGGGCTAGTAGGAACCTTACTACCAATTTCTTCCTCGTTACTTGGTGGCGTCGTATGTTCAGACGAGTCAGACTCGCTATCAGAAACAAGGTCGATGATGGGGATCTTCTTGATGACAAATTTATTAAAGCTTGTCATGGCTACAAAAGGTTAATCATAAATATGAGTAAAAATTATTCCCAGATGAGCTATAGTTATAGTCTAGGTTTCTAGGTCAAACCTAATTCTCTATAACCTATGGCTCTGATACCAACTTCTATCACACCCGGACGTTGGCGGAATCACGAGAATGTGGCAGTTCGTACGTTAGACCACACTAGTTTTAATAAAACATTTATTAATATTTTATTGTAGGTACTACGACGTACGTCCGTCAAAGTTTGTCTAAATAAACGGATTATAGTGGGTTCTAGTGTTTAACAATTCACAACCCTACAACCAAAACGACCCAAACTAAACAAAGAGTCCCAAAGCCTCATGACAAACAAACTACGGGCAGAAATACAACCCGATAAATAAACATTATTCATAAACCATGCAAGAACAATTTCAACACTTGTCTCCGTACGAAGCATTCCACTAAGGGTCATTACCTGAAAAACACACTTAAAAGTCAACTCGAAAGTTGGTGAGTTCACAGGTTTTGACTCAATAAAATATGTAAAAATGTGTGCGCACGTTGTTATGCCAAGTATATCATATAACAACTGAATTGAATGTAAATAACATGAGCTCACAATCAAACCTCTGACTTGTCTGCCCAGAGACAAATGCACACGGCAATTGTCAAATAATCCATAATGGATATCAAAAATACAAAACTCGTGCTGAGTATATTCACATACTTGCCTACAACAAAGCGTTGGTTGGCGCGACCAAACCATAGGTGAGGGTTGTCAGCCCCGAATAGATCTATCCAATACCTGTCCACCGGCTCGCCTCGCGAGTTAAATGATTGTGATAGTGTGGGACTTACGATAATGTGTTGTATATAAAAAAAATCCATTGCCTACTCATGTAAGTACAATTCACAAAAAAGTCACATGAAAACTGAGGCATAATAATAATAGTAACACTTGTATCATTTTGTCAGTGTGTTTTCCACCCCGAGATTCAAAACAAAAATTAGTAAAGGGGCTATGAACTCACCTTCACTGCGTTCTTGTATAGTCAAAGAATTTCTCAAACAATCAGATCGTTCTCACTAGTGTCCTAAAACCCAAAGGACACATTAGCAATCTATACTCAAGTCTATCATGTAAGTTGTTCACCCAACCTTATTAGACTTAGAATTTATTCCAACTTGAAAAAGAAGATTTTGCCCAAACGACCCGTTGGTGACTCGAATTTAGTTTTTGATCATAAATTACTAATTCACGTTTTTAAATCCTCGTTATTTCCAAATAACCAATTTATATTTGTTAAAAATCTATTTTAACCATCAACTAAATTTATAATAATTTATCAAAAATGACAAACTTTACGTATTTTATCGTAAAACCGACAACACAACGTATACTAAATTACACAACAAGCATGCATTATTACTCAAGTCATTTTTTTATCACTTAATAATGAGCTTAAACTACTTATTTTTAGACAAACTTCGCTGATTAAAATCAGCCACACAATTACGTCGTATTATCATGTTAAAACGACGTTTTTACGTGTTTTTCGGACATAGTTTTCAAGTATAACGTTTTATAAATATCTTAAAACACTTATACATCATAAATTATTAATTTTTATCTTAATATTTTGATAAGAGTTTCTGATTGAACTCAGAATTATAAACCGATATTTTTGCGAGTCAAAAATAATACAAAACGCGTAATTTCGGTCACAATTGACTATTATAAAAATATACTTTTAAATTCACTTGATTTTATACTCTAAATATGTTATAAAATCATTTTTATTATTGTTAGAATCTGTTCTAAAATATTTTTATAGAAAACTATTATTTTTCAAGTTTTTAACTTATTTAAATAGTTATTTTTACTAGTTAAAAAAAAACTATGATTCTTGTCTATCCATCCTTTGTAATTTTTACAACAAAATAATTATATTTTTAATTATTTTAGAGCTTTAGAAATCAGATCTTATAAATTTAAAAACAATATTTTTTTTTCATACACACACACACACATATATGTATGCTTGAAATAGTCATACATACTTACACAAGCATATACACATGCATGCCTATATTACCATTCATGTATGCATCCATACATGCATGTATAACCACCATTATGTTAACATATGTGTATATATATGCATACACGATTTCATACATATATTTTCATGTGTATATATATATATATATATGGATGTTAAAACCAATTTAACTTAATCACACACACACACAGATATATATATATATATATGGATACATACGTATACATGCATATATATATATATGTACATGCATGTGGGTATCCTTTATGTACATACATATCCATATGCATATACACACATGCATGTCATCAAAATAATCATCTAACACATAAAATATGTTTATGTTTGTATATATATATATTTCAATATGTAAGGACACATGCATACATACATATATACACTTACGACACACACACCCATGTGTATATATGTATAGATACAAAACTCCCAAACACACACATTACACTCTTGTTTACACCAAAAAAAACCCATTTGATTTGGAACTCCAACTTTTAGGTGAACAACTTTACATTTCATGATTTAAGAACAAAATTAATAAATAAAAAAAAAATAAAAGATAGAATATATACCTAAGGTGTGGTGAAACAAGAAGAGAACAAATGGAGATGGTTTTTTCTCTACAAGTTGTTCTTGCACTAAGAACTCTTCAAATAACCAATTATTGATGAAAAATAAAGAAGATAATTGTTGAAAATTAGAAAATGGTGGTGGGATGGTGGTGGTGTACGAGCAAGAGAGAGGGAGGTAGAAAGAGATGAGAAGGTGGAGTGTTGGATGGGAATGATGATATCTTTTATAGAATCTTTAAAACGATTTCCCTTTTGCATGCTTTACAAGTGTACACACACTTGTCACCATAAGACAAAATGGTGGGGATTTTATAAATAAAACTGGTATATTCTGAGTCCTACGGTGGGTAAATCTTGTACCGGATATTAAATAAAATTTCAATTCTTATTCTAAAATTAACAGAATATTTAATCTAACTAAAATAATTAAATTTTAGTTAAAAATAATGACCTTGAATGTCATTCGATTAATTAAATCCCTTTTACACAGATAAAATACGGATAAAGTCGTTTGTCTGAAAATTTAACGGTTAACTTTAAAAATTACGGTTTTTCATTATTAACTAGAAATATTGATTTATGATTTATTATTTTATGCTAATCCAAGCATATCATCTAATTTCGTTAACCGATTCGTCACCAACGTTCGTTTAAACACCGCCGAGCGGTACCAAAATCTCAAAAATCATCAAATGCAAACCCGTGCATTTAAACAAACACCCTTTGCTATACTTTTCTAATAACTTCAATTTAATAATAAATAATAAAATTATTAACGCATTAGTTAAAAGAGTTTAGTGTACTAACCATACCGGTTATTATTCAATAATCTGACGGATGTCACAAATAAACCAGCATACACAAAAATGTTTGTAATAGTAGTAATGTTTGACTCGATGTAACTAGTATTCTCCCCCTATTTAAAAGCGTTTGAAAAGAGTTAAAGAGGGGCCGTAAACTCACCTTAGTGAAGAGAGTGATACACAAGCGTAAGCTTCTGAAGTAGTGGCGCGTCGGTCACCGGCGACCTATATCGTATACCACACGTGAGTTCGTATAACGACCGTGTTTGTGTTCGTGTTTGTGCTCGTGTTTGTGCTCAACAACCCTCGGTTGTTCATGTTTGTCCGTGTCGGTCCACACTGTCCGTGTTTGCTCGTGTTGGTCCACATTGATCGTGTTTGACCAAAGTCGATCGTGTTTGACTAAAGTTGACCGTGTCAAGTCAACGACCCGTTGGTGAACCGTGTGACGGTTGTGAATAGTGTAGCAATGGTGTAAGTGTCCGTCGTGTGCAAAACGCGCAAGTCGCGTATATGGACAACTTACTATTTATAGTAAGTTTCCATTTATGGAAAGTTCACGAAGCATAACAATTTTTATAGTTCTATCATGCTCATTAGTCCTACGTGATCATGTTAACACGTAACACATCATCATATGGAGTCACATAAGTCGTTTTCATCATGTTAGCACATAAAAGTTTTCTAAAATGGAAAGTTTCCATTTATTGCATACGTGTTATCGGAAACCATCTTACTTAGTGTCTAATCATCATATTACAACATATTAAATCACTAGGCATGCTTGAATCAAACAAAACGTTCCTAAGTCGGGTATTGTAAGAATAAAGTTACTATAAATAGTAACTTTGTGGTTTTTACATACAATGATCATTCTAACATTTCTAAACCATTTTCATGTCACCCATCATCATAATAAACCACTTAACATCATTTAAACATGTACATATAACCAAATTCATCATCTAGCAATATCTTGACCCAAAAAGTTACTAAATATAGTAACTATGTTGAAAAATGACCAAAACATTATCAAAATCACATTCTAGGTGGTCAAATCATCATCTTAACATCCTAATATCATTTCCACATACATGCATGTCCACCATTTTAGTCATATCACCATGTTGTAACTAAAAAGTTACTATAAATAGAAGGTTTGTATAAATCACATTTTTACCCAACAATATCATAATCTAATCTTGCAATAACTCTTATACATTATCAAGAATCATCCCATTATCAATAAAATCATCTAGAATACCTTAGATCATACATGCAAGGCATCCTTTTCATCACTTATGAACAAATCATGACATTTATACATACGCAACATCATAGATCATCATGAGATGTATTCTAATCATCTTAGATCATTATAAAACACATTAAGATCATCAAACCCATAAGCAAATTTCGTGCATGTGCCTTATAGGTGTTTGCATGTGGGTTTTAACACATGTATGTGAGTGTAGATGTGTGAAAAGTGCATGTGGTTCAAGGGAACTACCTTTCAAAGCTTCAACTGATCGAGATGGTTGCTTCAACAGCTCCTGGAGCTTCTGGTTCGTGGGTCTTGGCAAGAACAAGGAAGATGGTGATGGTGGATGGTGCTCTAGAGGTCTCCCTAAGCTCTCTCCAAGCTTCTTCTCCTTCAACAATGGCTTCCCTTGTGTTCTTTCAGCTTTCCAGAGGTTGAAGATGACCCTAGAGTGTGATTATGTCGAGTAGCAGGGGTTGGGAGTTCGAAATGGGGGTTATAGGGTGGTTAAACATGATTACAATCTTGGTTTTATAAAGATTTGTCGTCTCACACCCGTCGCGTACCGCGGTCAACAGACAAAAGATGCTTCGCGTAGCGCGACGGATTTCGGGATCCAAATCCTCCCGAATCTCGTCGCGTATCGCGATAGGGTCTCTTGTTGGGCCACCGCGTACCGCGATGGGCCTCTGAAGAGCCCAATAAGCCTAGTTCAATGGGTTTGATCCGTTCGTCGCCGTTTTCACGTCTACGAATTATCGTTTGGCCTCGTTTGAACTTCCGAGTTCAATGTGTGAATGTTTCGTGAGGTTTCGTGTGTTGTGTTTCACCATGTGCTAGACGTTCACCAACGTTCGTGTATTTTGACACGTGTGTGTTGTTTGCCGATAATTCATCGAATTATCTTGTCATGTGTCGGTGTTCGTACTGTCGTGCCACGTGTCACATAAAGCATTTGAATAAACATTTAAATAAATGGTAAGCTGACCTGGAAAATACGGGTGTCACACCTTTATATATATATATTTTACAAACTTAAAGTAATTTAAAATTTAAAACTTATAAGAAATTTTAATCTTTCTTTTAAAACTTTTAATAAGAAAATCATACACAAATTTATGTAAGTTTTGAAAATTAAAAACATTTTTAAATATGAGTTTTATAAATCATGACTTTATAAAGAATACTTGAAATACAACTTTAAACATCTTTTAATTTCACCAAAATATTAGAAAAATAATTTTATAAAATATAAACAATGAAAACTATTCAATAAATTATCAAAACCCTTCTTTTAAAACAATAAGTATTATTTACTAACTTATAACACATTTGAAACCATTATTATTGGGGTATCAATTAGTATTCATAGACTTTGTGTAATAAATAAATTGAAATGCTTTGACATTTCATTTTATTTATTATAAACAAATAAGAATATTTAATTTTAGTTGGATATTCTCAAAACATTTATTCTTAGACTTCATAATAAATAAATGGAATAATAAAAGTATTCCAATTTATTTATTTATTTAATACAATGGAGGTTATTTAATTATAATAGATAATTAAATAAACCTAAACCATTATTCTAAGTACACTTTTAGAACATTAGGGATTCCATACAAGCCATAGACTTTTAGGCAAACATTTGAAACTTTAGGCAATTATTTGAACTTTAGACTAAGACATATGCTTTAAACTTTAGGAAATGATTGCTAGTTTTTCCTTATTCATGCAACAAATATTTTGTCAAGCTTAGACAAACACAAGTGAGTAAATTCTTACTCCCTTTTACATTTTGTAAACTTTTAGGGATGTTACGTATGCTTTATACACAAACCTATTCTTTGAGTTAAAACATATACATTATGCAAACTTTTAAGCCTAGTAGACACGATTTAGATGCTATGTGAACTTATGTGCTAAATGCTATGTGGGATTTAGGTTAGAAGACGTTTCATACTAAAACAAAAACAGTATATAGCAGCCTAAGAATGTAGCTACGTTCTTCGCATTGACTTATGTCTTGTGTGAAAAAGGTGAAAAATACACATACATAAACATTATGATTTACATTATTTAAGTTAAGACCTAGCTAGTCTTGATTTAAATTTTGTAAGATCATTTGTTTGGATTCTTGCTTTGTGCTACTTGCAAATTTACATATGCTTTAGATCTAATCTATTTAGTTTAATAGTTTTGCATCCTTTTAAGTATTTTATTAAATTATAGAATTGCTCACCAACTATGCAAATAGTTGACCATTTATTTTACATATATAACATGATAAGATGAAGATCAAGAAAGAAGAATTAGGGATGGACCTAGTTTAGTTTAATTCATGTTAATTGTTTCTTGTATTTGAATTTTGAACAATTGTACTTGAATCTTTATTTGGTTGAATGAATGGTTGTTTGCTTTTATTTAAAGTGGATTGTGTAATTACTTAAACTTAATCATAGCACAATGAGCTTTTAAACAATCACACTCGCGCCCCAATGTATTCCGCCGTTTGTTGGGGTGTAACACTTGTATTTTTTTGTTCTTTCTTTATTTTCTTTCCTTTCTTATATAGTTAATTCGTTAATTACGAGTATGAAACAATATTGTTAGAAACTTAGAACATTAATCAAATCTTGTATTAGTACGATTAATGAGGTTATTTGTAAGGGCACAAAAAGCTCGAGCTCAACTTATATTAACTCAATAAAACTTGAGTTCGGTTTGTTTAATTCTTTATTTCTAAAACTCTATCAGAAAAAAATATTCAAGCTTGAGTTTGGTTCGGCTGCTTTAGTATTATTATTTAGTTAGTTTATTTTTATTAATTATTTTACACATACTTATAACTATACTTTTCATAGATAACTTAATATACATTATTTTATTATATTTATCATTATTTTGACCATAAAAGATACTTTTGTATACAAATGTAAACTAACCAAATTAGATTAAAAAAAAGTGTAAATAAAGGCTTGTGAGTTGGCTCAAATTTGATATGTGATTCATATTTCAGGGCTCAGGCTTGTTTTGGCTTGACTCGTACATGCTTCCTATACTATAGCCAGCAAACCACTTGTTGAACCAAGGCAATGTCATATCTCTTGTCCAGATTAGAGAGGGGCTATGACCGAGCTAGCTCGAATCTTGGTTTAGCTCTTATTGGCTTGTTTCCTATGGGTTCATAGTGGCCGCTTGATGTGTCCATTCATCCAACCCTAATTATGTTTAAACTTTTAAGGGGGGGCAAATTTTGTTATTGCAGGTGCACAAGAACTTCTGCCACAATCTTGAGATTATCCAGTGGAAAGTCTCTTCAAAGGGACATTTTGGTGGTAAAATGGTATACTCTCTAACCAAATGGTTGCAGGCATGATTAGAGAAGTTGCTAAAGGATGTCAAGTTGATCGGCTGGGGAGTTGTGAGTATCAGTCTAGGCAGCGAGTACTCGGTGAAAACCCATATAACAAACAAACAAACAAATTTACTTCAGTAGGGTCTGAGGAAAGAGAAGAAGACAAACCTTACCCTATCATAGTGAGGATAGAGAGGTTGCTCAGAAGGAGTCACCACTTAAAATTATCGTTTAAAGTTAATCATCCAAATGATTTTAATGTTATTTTCACAAAATAAGTAAAAAATAGCGTTAAAACTAGTGCAATTTTACTTTTGTCCATTGAGTGCCCACACATATGTACATTATATGCATGTACCGCAAATGTGGCCAAACGAAGCCCCATACATGGTAAAGTATAACAAATTTCTTTTTTATTAAATTATACATATGCCAAATTTCATAAACTTTACTAGTATTTTATTTATAACATATAAAATTAAAAACTAATACAAATAAAAATATACATGTTTAAATAATAAGGTATTTCAAAAATTAATTTTTATGCTTTATTATTACTCTCATAAACTTTACTCTCATAGTAATTATGCAATTCGTCTTCTATCTCAACGAAAAACAACATATATCAAACAATAATCAATAAAAAACACCGAAAATCAGTGAAAAACAGTGAAGTTCCAACATGACTAAGTTGGTTAAAGTTGGTCCGAGTTCGACCAATTCAGATAAATATTGACAAGGTTGAAGAAATCGCCCCGGTATTCGGCCGCCTAGACCGAGTTTTAATTTGCATACTGTAGGGTGTATTAATGGTAACCTTATACTAGAAAATCTAGGAGTTTAAAAAAATAATAAATAAATAAAAAAGCTAGAAACCACCTAATGAACACCGAATGTCCAAGATTACAAAAACTAAGATTAAAAGGCTGCATATCTTACGCAAGGTTATTTATCGATTTATCTATGTAAACTAGAATTTTACTTTTAATAATAATTTACTATTATTATTATAAAAGTAATAATAATAAACTTTCATAAACCACAAAAACTCAAAGACCCGAAAACATAACTCACAGAAAGACCAAACCTAGAGCTTGACCACTACCTGCTCAGCAGACCGTTTCTTCACAACACCTCTTAAACACAACTCATTCAGCAACTCCAATGCTTCATCGGCTAACCCTTCATGAGCCAACCCTTCAATCAAAATGGTGTAAGTACCTTCTGTAGGCTTACACCCCTTCTGAACCATATAGCCCAAAAAGTCAATGGCTCGATCAGTCTTTCGAGCCTTACAAAGCCCCAACATCACAGCATTGTAAGTCAACACATTCGGTCTCACACCTAACCCTTCTAGCTCATGAAGAAACCTGATTGCTTCTTCCACTTTTCCTTCCCTACTGAGCCCACTTACAACTGAAGAATAAGTGATTATATCCGGCTGCAGCCCCTTTTCCTTCATTTCATCAATTAACATTATGGCCCGACCCGTTTTACCAATCTTTGACAACCCATCTATCACTGTGTTGTATGTGATCAAAACAGGTGAACACCCTTCAAAACTCAAGTGATTAAGAATCTCCACAGCAAAATCTACTTTCCCGTCTTTACATAAAGCCGTAAGCAGAGTATTATACGTCACAATATCAGGGTAACAACCTCGGGAAACCATGATTTCCAAATACTCAATTGCCCGATCCATCTTCTTTTCTTTACAGAAACCATGCAACAACGGGTTGTAACTCAACGAATTCGGGTTACACCCATGGTTGGGCATTTTTTCCAAGATATCAATCGCGCGTCCTAACAAACCACGTCTGCATAAAAAGTTAATCAATATGTTAAATGTGACAACGCTCGGCGAACACCCTTTTTTAAGCATATCCGCCACAAATTTCTCAGCATCCATCCATTTGCCCATGCTGCACATACTACGCAACACTATATTATGAGTGACCACATTCGGTTGGCAACCCATCGATGGCATATCATTTAAAAACTTAATAGCGTCGTCTAATCTCCCTTCTTTACAAAACCCGTTGATAAGCACATTATATGTAACAACATCAGGCTTGCAACCTTTCATTTTCATCTCATCCAGAAGCTTCATTGCTTGCCCCACGCCACTCGTTTTACAAGCAGCTTCAATCAATATAGTGTAGGTAATAACATCAGGGTAACATTCTTTCTGCATCTGTCTAGCTAGAACCACCATTGCTTCTTCTAGCTTCCCTTTATCACACAAAGATCGCAAGATCGTGTTGTAAGTCACCACATCTGGAGCTACAGACATTTTATCGAACACATTGAGTGCTTTATCAGTCTCACCCGCCCTGCAATACCCACTGATCAAAACGTTGTAAGTTATCACATCAGGAACAGCACCAGACTGTTCAAGAATCTCCATAACCCGGGTTGCTTTACGAGTCTTCCCTGTTCTACAAAACCCGCGTATCAAACTTGTGCAAGGGATAATGTCCGGGATGTCACCTCTGTAAACCATGTTCTCCAGATACTTAAACCCTTCCTCCAATTCACCGTTCCTAATCAATCTCTTGAGATGATTGTTATTCTCAAACTCCTCGAAGTTTCTTCTGGTGTTTACATCATTAATCCCGTCTAATTCCGACGTTTTCTTGCCATTAACAGTCTTACTGTTAGGATGAAAAGATTCAGACTTTGAGACGACGGATACCCTTTTAATCTTTCGATTCAAAAACCCGTTGTTTTGATTCAATTTACCAGCATTTCCTGTGCCTACAGCAATGGAATTACGTGCCCTAATTTTGTGATTTTTTAGGGTTTTTGTATGAACGTGTTGAAATGAGCAAAACCCTTCATGGGTTTGCTTTATGGAGACGACTGATTCCATAATTAGCCCATAAACATGTGGTAGAAAGGTGTATGTGATGATTCAATTTTGGTGGTTTGATTCAAGAACAAAAGGTTAAATGGAGAGAGCGAGCTTACTGGAAGAAGGGTGAAGAAGGTACCGCCTAATTTTCTTATCCAAAATTTGTCGAACGATATGCTAAAGTAGGCTTATGAGTGTATCATTTTTACAAAGGAGACGCGAACTTCGTATCCCACTAATTAGGGACGTAAATAAAACGAACGTTCAATAAATAGTTTGTAAAGCTTTCAGTGGTAATTTCATTTATGTTCGTTCGTTTAATAAAAGAACGAACACGAACAATAAATCTTGTTCGTTTAGTCAAATGAACGAATATGAACAAAGGTCGTGTTTGTTCATTTGTGTTTGTGAACGTTCGATAACATGTTCGTTTATGTTCGGTTAAGTTCATTTAATATATTTATTCATTAAATGTGTTCTATATCCTTAATTTTTTTATTTTTAGTTAAATACCATTAAATTTAATTTATTTTTAGTTTAATACCAAAATATTTAAATTCATATATTTATATAAATGATTATCTTCAATGTTTGAGATTAAGAATATTGATTTTTATTCTTTAAATAATATGCGTTCGTAAACAAGCTAAAAGTTAAACGAACGAACACGAACAATGGCTCGTTCATGTTCTCGGTTCGTTTAGAACCCTTATCAATAATCCAATATCCTTCGGTAGAGCTGATTTGCTGTTTTTTTTTATTTTTAATCGGTTTTGGTTTCAAATTAGTTTGGTTCTGATACAAAAAAAATCAATAATTGGTTTTGGTTAGGGTTGGCTTTTTCACTGGTTTTAACCAGTTCTGGTTTTGGCTGTTTAAAGATGGAACCGGTTAGATTAATTCTGGTTCCGCGCTTATGCGCATCTCTATCATCTGTATGATGAGGCCAAAGGAGTCAATGGAGTTATCTTTTTTTTTTTTTAAGTCAGTTAATTAATACTTTTTATAATTGAAACTAAGTGTCTATCACTCACTGTCACATATATGTTTATATATCAAGCATACTATTTATCCATTATTTTTTTTAATGACCGGTTAACCCACTTGCGTGGTAAACTCCGGGCCCTCCCCAATACCCGACTAACCGGGGAGAACAGGTAAACCGCATGCACAAGCATCCGGGTTGATGGCGTTGTGGAGAAATTGTTACCCATATGACTAGAACCCATAACATCAAGGTTGAAATCTCAACACTCTTACCAATAGACTATCTCCACAAGGTTAGGCATACTATTTTAGTGATGTTTGAAACATGATTTTACTCGTCTTTTAAGTACTTCTTGATATTGGAATTGTGTTTTTTTATTACGTAATGTTGCTGAATGTTCGTTGTTGATTATTGCATTTGCTTATAGAGTTATAGATTTTTTTTTTGTATATCATTGTTAGTATGTGGTGTATGTGGATATAGTATTATAGTGTGCCCAAATTTGTACGGCGTTTGTCATTGTTTGTTTTTTGCAAACCAACTAGTTGTATTTAGCGCGCGATGTGGCGCAAATTTATCCTTTTATTGAACATCCATACTCTTAAAACATGCATGGCTAAAATTTTAGAATTTCACCCAGCTCTAGCACTTGTGTACTTTCCTAAATTCTAAATTAAATGCGAATCTTAATATATCAATCAAGTGTGCAACATTTTTACATGTGCATTTTTTTCAAAGAAACAAGGACATCATTTTCGTCTCATCATATCATACTCTCTGAGTTAATTTAAACTATTGAACATAAGTAGAAAAAAATACATATTTCAGAAACAATAGTCATTAGGCAAGAACGGACATTTGTATGTCATCTTTTATATGCATTTGTTTCCTTAATCATCTATTAAATATTTAAGAATGGCAAATCCTCTTTGCTTTCGAGTTTCCATTAAATCGAGCAATGTTTCGATAGCAATGTGTTTGTACCTGAAAAAAAATTACAAAAACAAAGAAGCCATCTATCACCACTTAGTATCTATCTCAATCACATCTATCAACACTTAGCATCTACAATACGACACAAAAAACATAAAAAATACACATGCAATAGCATAACAATTAATTACACATCAAACACACTATAGAGAAAACAAAAACAAACATTTTAACAAACAACGGGTAGGCATAAATATTAACAAAAACCAAAATCAAATGCAAATGGAAAGCATGCAATCAGAAACAAATAATATGAAGTAAAGCCTGAAGCAAAAATGACATATCAGTCCAACCAAGAACAAAGAAATTTTGAAACCAGCAAACACCACAAATGTATAAACCACCTACAACAACAAAAGCAAAGGCCATTGAACAAAAACAAAGCCATTAGACAAAGAAACAATATTCAGAACCTACATAAACTACAATGAGTACATGAAATTTCAATTGTAAGTGAAGGGAGCAAAACAATGTACGAAAGCATGTAGTATAATTGAGATATAAGAGGAGAGGGTAATTGCACATCCTTCCAAGAAAGCATTGCATATAAATCTTATTCGGGTAAAAACAGGTCAAATATGATGTAAAAAAACCCAAATAAAGATCCAACACAATGGTTTATTTAATGCCTCACTAGAACATTCATGTCAATTAGCTTGAAATTTAAGCAGCATGCAATCACATTGAGAATACGAAGAAACAAATGTCAATTAGAAAAGATTACCAAATGTTAGTGTAAGTGTGCGTGAAAACAAATACTTGATAGAAAAGTATATCTTATAAAATTTATATAAAGTTATGTTCACGGTTAACTAATGAAGATTATAAAGAGAAAATTGTTTAAAATTGAGTTGTTTTGGTATAGATATTTGACTTTTGTACTTTTTTAAATATTTGTCTTGGTTCCAACTAAACTATAATTCATGTTGTCTAACCGGCTACTATTTTCATCAAGAACGTTGTTATTGGTTTGCATTTTTTATCAAGATCTGATAGCTTTCCATGATCATCACTATAACCTGGAAAAGTCAAGCTTTGATCCAAAATCATTTAATTTTTTTCATTAAAGCATAAACACATTTGTTCAATTGGAGGATAAACCAACTTATTAGCAGTTAATTGGTGCAAGTAAGAAAGAGATATTAGGGGTTTGAACAACTTAGAAACTACGCAAAAACAGCAGCCATATGACAAACAAACCGAATCAGAACAGGGACAATTATTTATCTAGAAGAGAATTTCTTAACTTAAATGATATGAAACATAACCAAGTGTAAGCTTCTGATTTTTTTAATTTAAGTCAAAATCAGAGTGGAAAATTGATTAATAAACCAAAATCTTACACAAAAGTTAACATATGGTTTGTTTACCTTTTGGAAAGAGATGAGCTGAAAAAAAGAAAGTGCAAGAGTCTTCATATATACGACATGGGGCATTGCTTGAATATTGTCACCGTCAGATAATCACCAAACTATCAGAGAACCCTTCTCTCTCATTTCTTGGCCATCCACTCATCCCTTTTGTCTATCTTTTAAAAACTAAACATGTCAAAAATTCATTGGCCTCATTTCAGATCATTTATTCTGCAGGTATACACAATTAACACTAACATACCAATTTGAATCAGTTTTCTCTATTCATTTCAAACTCATCCAAAAAACATGATGCACGTTAAACACTCTGTAAATGATTCAACTGAACATGCCAAAAAATTTAGCTTTCAATGGAGTATTTTCCTCTCTTTAGGTATACTATGTTTCTTAGATATGATTGACCCTCAATCAAAGGCATATACACAGCCAAATTAACATAATACAAACGTCAAGAACATCAATATATGAAAACAAAGGAAGACATGTGAGTGGAAATTGAGCATAACAGTAACATTAAAACATAGTGAAATCAAAGGCTAACCGGAACAATGTGCACCAACTGAAGAAGGTTGTGTAAAACCCTAGAAACAAAACCAACAAATCTGATGCCCTAGATCCCCATCATCGCCTGAACCCTTTTTTTGAAACCCTAGGTCGCTAATCCGCATGTCTCGACCGTCTAATACCATGAAGGGTGAAATATATGACCAAACGAACA
Source organism: Mikania micrantha (assembly GCA_009363875.1). Classification (NCBI taxonomy): domain Eukaryota; kingdom Viridiplantae; phylum Streptophyta; class Magnoliopsida; order Asterales; family Asteraceae; genus Mikania; species Mikania micrantha. The sequence goes on from CM018691.1 coordinate 16,796,678, forward strand.
AAATACACTCACCGATTGGAGTTCCAACACCATACACCTTCATCAGCCGTATTTATCTTTAACATCTGGACCTCAAATTGTCCACAACTTCAACGCATAACCGAAAACGACCACCTTCGACCGGTGAGAAGGAGAGTTTAAATGTTGATCGCCTGATCGACCGGTGAAGATTTAAGCAAGAGCATGATTAGATTTTTTCCCAATTTAAACCCAAAAAATATTCAATCATCACATCCCCGAAAAAAACATCGCCATATACCTGTATCATGATCGATATCCGTAGATGAAAAAAACCTCTCTCCGTTGTTTTCTGTTGTCATCCCTTTCTCTTCACTGGCTAGACCTCATCGGATCTGGTTCATACCACAGCAATCAAACGAATCAGATATCGGGTCGAATACCCATTACTATTCATCCGTTGGTTTTTAATAGAGAGTATAATATAATTGTAGATGACTATATGTTGCTTGTAATGCAAGTATAAACATTGTTATTTTTTTTAAAACGGTTTTTCTTTAATTTATGTATAGCGGAAAAACCTAACATAAAGGGACTTTTACATATTTTCTTCTCATAAGCTGTAAATTACGTATTTTTTCAAATTATGTTTTAACACTATTGTATATTATACTAGGTTAGTTAGTAACCTGTGTATTACACGAGTTTAATAAAAAAATATAGTAAATAGTCACTAATGAAAATTTAGATAATATAAAACGATTTTTTAATATAAAATATGATTAAAATTTCATATAATTTAATTAAAAAATAAGATTATTATTTATTTAAATACTAATTTCATCAAAGTTTTGTTTGTTTAAATATTTTATTTTAAAAAATATTTTTACAAATTTTATATTTTATAATAAATTGGTTTTTGTAAAAAGTGTTTTTTAATATTAACATATTTTTAATGTATTAGAGATGAGATGCTTTAAAAAAATAACATGTGTCTTTATAAACCTTTATATATCAGTATATTAGACTAAATTAGATTAGATATTGAATTTTGTATCATAAGAAAATAAGTAATTTTAAAATTTAGAAAGGACAAATATTTGTATAAAACATAATTTGTATTCGGTGCGGAAAGTCTTCCGTCCTGGAGAAACAGAAGATCCGTCGATTTCTCAATCAAGGTCCGTCTAGGGCTTGCAATTCTTCAAATCGAATTTCCAATCATAATCCAGTAATCTTATTCAGAAGTTCGATCATCTTGCTCTGAAGATTACACAATCCGTCTGCTTTTATCTTACGTTACGGATTTTTACAGATATTGGTTGAGACGATGGACGTAGCACCTGATCGCGCCACAAACATTTGCAGTCACTGGTAATATTATGTTTCTTTGTTTTTTGATTTCTTGAAACATGTTGAGTATCTATGTCGGTTTGGTATCTGATCATTTGGTTTAGTTTTTGTGAAATCAGTAGTTTGCTTGCATTATTTTCGATTGCATTCGAGATTCCATATGAGGTTAATTTGTTGTGTTTTATAAAGTGTAGGCAGGATCCTGCTAACACAACTTTACTTTATAAGTTAAGTAGCATTCATCTCATAACTATGAAAGAGCTTTTTCTTATGAGCTGACTATAATTTTGAGACTTTAGAGAGGGTTGCAGATCATAGTTCAGGACTCTGTTATATGTATCAGGTTACAATTCCAAATGAGCAGAAATTAAGAGGGATGGTTGAAAGAAAACAAAAGATTCCAGATTACTCAATTCTCAGCTTATTGAATTGCGTAAACTTAGCCCTATAAAGAGGGTTTACAAGAAAACTGCTACTACTCTAGAACGGGGGTGAGAATGGCATCCCATTCTCCCCTTTATTTGCTACACATGATCCTAAACTTGAACTAGAAATGAACACACTAAAATAGAAAGAGACATGTGCTGAGAAATAGCTGATGGACTTGTTGACCATTTCAAATACAATATTTGAGACATTAATTCATTATGTGTCTCACTAAGATGGTAGTAACTAGTAAACTTGGTTTTGAAAAGCATGTGGTGATCCTTTGTGTTTTGAACCCAAAGACCAGTCGTGTGATCTATGATGCGTGCACATCATACATGCATGGCGTTCGTTATCAAAAAATGACGAAAAAATTATTTATAGATAGTATTTTAAATTGCTGCTTTTAAACACTAAAATTTAAGATATTTTCATCATCTTGGGTCAGATTTTATCAATCAATGGTCTAGTTTGTACACATACTTAAACCCATTGCTCAATTGATGGTTACATTAGTTCAATCTGAATTGAAAAACTCAAACCTATTGCAATTGATGCTTTAGTTTATACAAAGGTTGGTCAACTGCATGATGTGTTGCATCAGCCTGCATCACATTCATATAATGGAATCGCATTGCATCAACTGCAGAATGCGATCTCATCACCGCATCATCACATCAGCACATTATGCACTCTTGATGCACGAATCTTAAAATCAAGGTAGTAATTATATTACGTTTGGTTTTGCTCTGAGTCAGTCTACACAGACGCACAAAAAAAAATAAACATACGACCAAACAATATAAATATACAATCAATGTAATGCACGTAGCAATCAGCAAATAGAATACATATCAAATAAATGTTATATTTTAAGATATACCTAATACTAAGGACATACTTAAAGCTACTCTCCAAGTCTCTAAAAGTATCCGGATGCCTATACATTATCAGATAATAATAATTTTTAAAAATTTAAAAACCTAACAAACCGAATTGGCAAGATTACCCATGCAAAATCAAGAATACACTAAAACACCAGAAACACAAGTGTTACACAACCACATATACCGAGGACACACAAACATCAAGAACATATAAAACATCATAAATGCACACACAAATACTCAACACACACACACACCAGATATAATCAAACCTGATCTCAATCTAACTCTCAAACTATTTCCAACTTAAATTCATCAAATCAAGCTTGGAAGAGAGAGATGAATATTAAACTCAGTACTTAGGCATCTGCAAATATCAGCTATAAAATCTTTAACCCACACAAAGAATACTGACTCTAAATTTTTAGGAATTTTGTTTCTTTCTACTTCAGAATTTCAAGTCATATGAATTTGAATGCTCTATTGTGCATTTGCAGCTCAACCTAGTTCTATGCTATCAGCAAATGCCAATGTTGATGGCTAACTTGACTTCAACGGGGCCACCTCAAATAGATCTCACCCTTGTTTTTAAAGTATTAAAGAACAGTTATTGGTCACAGTGGTGTGCTTTCATTTTTCTTCTAAAAGCAGCAACAAGAAACGGTGACTGATTTTTGCATCTGTTAGACCTAGTTTATTTAAGCTTAATATCCAGCAGAAAAAGTTGCGTCTTGCTTCATGTGTAGCCATCTCAGACAAAGAGAGTACTTTCTCACATGTTTATAACATAAATCCCCACTTCACATTTACGAAACTAGCATGCTTGGGAACTACTATTAAATGTGGAAATGAAAATTTAAAATTTTTAAATTTGAATTAGATAAATTTAAAGCCATACAAAGTCATAAAATATCTTTCTATAAAGCCAAACCTTCTAAGCTGGCTGGGCATCAAAAACTGGTGCTAGGTCCTTTTTTTTCATGAAATGGTAACAAAATGTAGGTTTGTTATATCAGACGGTAAAAGTTGAGGTATATTGTGCGAAATGATGTTAATCTAGGTATAATTAACCTTAATATTAATGTTTTCATGATAAACTTGTTTTTAAACCCAACTTCATTATTCCTTCTAAATTCCAAGTCGTTATGTAAGATGCATTGTTTTGGTTACTCTATATATCTTACTTAGTTGAAGGCTAACATAAGATGATTGTCCTTCCCTTAATCTTTCAGCCTCTATTATTGTCTGCTTGAGTTGAACAATTTACATTTGCAGTGACAGAGCCATTCCCTCTTCAAATATGGATCTGCACTATGCTCATTGCTCCCGCAATTTAGAAAAATGTAAAATCTGTGACGAGATGGTTCCCAAAAAGCATGCTGAGGAACATTACTTAACCACCCATGCTCCGGTACGCAACTCTATATGGTTAAGTGATTCTGTACTAAAATTTTTCAATAGTAAATTAAAAAATATATATATATTTATTTTAACCACATCTGGTTAGATTTTTCAAAGTTGAATATATCATCTGTTTACGCTTTTCTCTTAGATGCTATAATTGATGGTTGAACTGTTGTTGGGACAGGTATCTTGTTCATTGTGCAATGAGACAATGGAACCAGAAATCCTGGCTGTACATGAACTTGAAAAATGCCCCCAAAGAATCATGACCTGTGATTACTGTGAATTTCCTTTGCCGGCAATTGACCTATTTGAGCATCAAGTAACCAATCATCAGTTCCTTCACATATGAAACTTGATATTATCTGTTTACTTTACATTCACTATATACTATTTCTCTAAATTTCAGGACGTATGTGGTAATAGGACTGAGATTTGTCACCTTTGCAACAGATACATCAGACTACGTGAGAAAGTCGCCCATGATGTCACATGTAATGGAGTCCCAGATGATACAGCAGAAACTTCCAGGTTTAAATTACACAACCATTTTCTCTCTATGCTTCATTTTTCATGATATGTTTTTTAAACTTTAATGCTTATTGAACCATGCATACTTATAATGTGACAATAATAACGTCACATGTCCACATGGTTGTAAACGAACCAAAAGTTCATGAACCATTTGGTGGGAGGTTCGTTTATGTAATTTCCTTTAATAAATAATAAACATCATTTAAATAAACGGATATGAACATAAGTTGCATTCATTAAATTAACCTTCAGTAATATGTTCGTTTGTTTATGTTCATTCGTTAATTTTTTTTTTTCAAATTTCTAGTGTTTAGTTTATTACTTTAACATTTAAGCCTGGAAATCCTAGTCATTCAAAGCTTGTGCTTTCTTTTAGATGATGATCTTTATGATTATTATGGCTAGGTCATAACTTTATATTATTTGTATAGTGATTATGTCTAATGTTTGGATTAATGACACTGATTTTTTTTAATACTATGTGTTCGTTTGCATTCATGAATAAGTTCAATACCTAAATGAACATACATGAGCAAGAATTTTCATCCTGTTATGTGTTTGAGAACAAATTCAGTGCTAAATGATTAAACATGAAAGGGTTCATTCGGTTCATCTACATCCTTATGTACTTGAATCAGAATATTTATACTTGTAACTATAATAATATTTATCAACTGGGTTATTATTATAAAAAACTAACCAATATTATAATTTGCTATTGCAAACATATACTCTAAGGGAGCGTTTTGTTCACAAATTTTTTCTGAAGAAATTTAAATTTATCCAAGGAATTGGTATCGTTGAATGAATTCCTTTATTATTTCGGTAGGAATGTTGAATTCCAACTCATGCCAATGCCGCAAACCAACAGGTAATTAATAGAAATCAGATTCCAGTTCCATTAAATTCCAACAAAAACTGAACACCCCCAAACTAACTTAATATCAATGCTAGTGTTTTCTAATACCATTTATTTATGTCTGTTGGCGATTTTTTGATCTACAACACGCATATAATGTATATATGTGTGGGCCCTTAAGGGGCAAAAGTAAAATTGTACTGATTTTAATGTTATTTTACTTATTTTGTGAAAATAACGTTAAAAGTGTTGAAATTATTAACTTCAAACGATAAATTTGAGCCAAGGACTCCTTCTGAGCAGTCTCTCTATCCCAATTGAATTGGGGTAAGGTCTGTCTTTATCCTTTCTCCGAGACCCTATTGAAGAGTGAGAATATACTGGTTAAGTTTGTTGTTTGTTTAATCTTTTGTTCATGTTTGTGAAGGACGAGAGAATCCGAAAGACATGGTGATGGTAGAAGAAGGCTACCTCAACAAGATATGTCTACAAGAAGACTTGTATTCACCATAGCCATAACTGGCATTGCAGTTGTTTTAGGGTCCCTTCTTTTCCACAGAAAGCCACCAAACAGTGAGCTGCATTAATCCAAGAGGGGTAGAAAAGGAAGCACATAATGCCCTGAAATTCTTTTGCAGTGTTGTATTATATTATAATATAATTTAATTAATAAAGTATTGATCTATTTTTGTACTAAATTTTAAAATCTTCTTAGCATATCATATTCATAGTTTTAAAGGAATTTTTAGTAATGATATTTTAAACACCACCTACAAGAAACACATAGGAACTGCTAATAAATCGGAAAAAAATTAATAATTATTATTGTTTTAATTAATATATTGTTTATTTGTAAGCATTCAATAATGGTACAAAATTTAAAACGTTCTAAAATGCGTCGCACACAATGCCACCTAATTAAAAAAACTTGACTCATACGGTTTTGCTGATATGAGTACTTTGTCACGATAACGGTACAATATTGCAAATTTCAATACGTAGCCTCAATAACCGGTCACAATGGCTGTTAATCAAACATAAGAACAAATAGCTAAAAATCGTTGAACAAATATAATAAAAAAGCTTTATAGCGTTAACAAATAAAACAAAGAATACATTGTTTAATTATTTATATGATTTAATTACTATTATTATTTAATTAAAATCGTTATTTAATTACTAATATAATTTAGAGTAAATTGCACTTTTGGTCCTTTATGTTTTATTTAAAATTCAGATATGGTCCTTAATGTTTCAAAATTTCAGAATCGGTACTTGTGGCGTTAAAATCTTGCACTGTAGGTCCTTTCTCCGTTAACAATGTTAGCTTTTGAATTAAATCGAGGTCATGATAGTAAAATCACTCTTGTTGCACTTCGTTCTCGTTTGAAGCCCTAGAAATGACGACTTTTTGAAATCAGAATAAAAAATCGGTCTTCAATCTTAGCTCCTTCATATTGATTATCGGTCTTCAAGCATGGTGGAAGGTTCATCTTCTGTAATGGGTGATTATTCAATAATAAATTATGAGCATGGATGGCTATTACGCAAACCAGAAACCCAAGATTATGTTATTTCTATGTATGGTAAGTTAACTAACCTGCATGTGGATACTGGATACACATTGCTGAGTTATTGTTGAATTACTTGTTGATTAACTTTAGTTTATTTGAAATTGCATAATTTTATCCTACTTTGTTCACAATGAAGTTGTATTACAGTGGTATGTTAACCGTGCCCCCGGGTCGTACCTACGTAGGTGGCAAGAATCATCATATCGACATAATAGATATTGAGAAGTTCTCTATTGACGAAGTTGATTTAATGTTAGAAGAATTAGGCTGTTGTGTTAAGAATGCAGGCGTGAAGTATTATTTTTTAAATCCAACTAGAGATTTTGAGGATGGTCTTGAACCCTTAAGTAACGATAAAGATGTGATGAAATTGGCTGAATATGTGGTAGACCATAAGGTGATTAATGTTTATACTCAACATGGACCTAGTTTGGATGAATGTAATGAGGAAAGTGAAGACGATAGTGGTTTTATTGAAAATGAGGATGATATTATGGTTCAACATGATATAGACATGACTTATTATTTGTTGAATGCTGATTGAAGTAGAAGACCAGATTAATGATAAGCAACATGATACTCAACAGGATCCCAATTTGGAGAATTGTAATGATCAAAGTGAGGACGATAGTGAGTTTATTGAAGATGAGGATAATAACATGACTGACCATAATAAATACTTGACTGATTACCTGTTGAATGTTGATTTTGAAGTAGAAGACCATTTAAATGAGAAGCAACAGGGGGAAGAAGATGTGTTAGAGAATGAAGTAGTTGAAAATGAGCTTGAATTCGGAAGGTTCAATGAAAATGTTGTTAACTTTTACTTAGGCCAGGAATTTGGTACCAAAGAAGAGGCCAAGAACCTGATGTCATGATGTAGCTGTTATTTGGTTCATGGCTTCTAATGGACAAAAGGTTGGAGTGTTAGAAAGCTAGGTTCATTCGGTTTATACATTGGAAAGGTGGAGGGTTGTTTACTCTTTCAAGATAATGCCTATTAATGGAAGATCTTTGTGGGAGAAAACTCATATTCCTACAACATTAGCACCACCTAAACATCACAACCAGGTGGGCATGCCTAAAAGAGCAAGGAATAAATCAGCCAATGAGACTAAAGAACGAGCAGAAAGTGGGAGGCTGTCCAAAAAGAACACTAAAGGTGCTTGTAGCAAGTGTAAGAACACATGCCATAATCAGAGAACATGCAAGGGACACGCTTAGTTATCTAGTTGTTTTGTCATGTTTGTGTATGAATTAAGAACTTTATTGTGAACTTGTTTGGTTTTGTTGACAACTACGTAGGTGTTGTTTTGTTATTTTGACAAATTAGCAATCCAAATGCTTAACTTGGATGTGTACATATTTTGTAGGCAATAAGCCAACTAATAATCTAATAAACACTAGTTGACTAAAAAAAGTCATAGACATTATAGATTTTCTACATAACTGATCTTCAACAAAATTACATAACAATAGTTGACTAAAAATAGTCAACTAATAATCTAATAAACACTACCAACAATTACATCATTTAACCAAAAAAAAGTAGTTTCTTCTATTTCTTTGTTTCTGAATCTCTCACTTTGACCAGTTCTTGAAGATTATAGTTCGCTTCTTCAAGATTTTTCTTCTTCCACCTTCATGCATTGTTCACAACCTTCTACATCTACCCACAGTCAGAATCCCTAATTTGTCCAACAACGATAAAATTTACTTCAAATCAATAGAAAACATGAATTCGACACAAAATTACTTACATGCTCACGACAAACATGAAATCGCCGTCCAGGATTCTTAGATGTTCGTGATACACGGATGATAGTTTGCCTTCCACAGAAACAACTTAACATTCTGATCGATTTGAGGTTGGATCTTTATTGGAACGATTTTGGAATCCTAATACTTTAAACGTATGGAAAAAAGGATTTATTCCCATCTTTTAAGAAGTGCAACAAGAGTGATTTTACTATTCTGCCCTCCATTTAATTCAAAAGTTAACGGTGTCAACAGAGAAATGATCTACAATGCAAGATTTTAAAGCCACAAGTACTGATTTTGAAATTTTTAAACATTAAGGACCATTTCTGAATTTTTAATAAAACATAAAGGATAAAAAGTGCAATTTGGTCTATAATTCCACCACCACCACCACCACCATCATAAAAAATTAAAAGTCCACGTGATCGATAATCGAGCCTCGAGTGTTGACCCTTAGAAAAAAAATCCTAAGCGTTAAGCAATAGGCCATGTTGACATTGGAAACATTTTGCAATACTAGTTTAACAATAATTTTAACTATATATTTTTCTTTTCAGCACATGAAGGTTATTTCAATTTGCCCTGGTGGTTTGGGAATTCAATTCTCATAAGAATTTACAACATGGTTTAATTTTGCCTTTTCTTTTCATTTACTGTTTTATTTAACTAATAATGATAATGATTAGAAAATAATAGTAGGTAAATAATATAAATAATTAAATAATGTATTCTTTATTATATTTGTCACAATTATGTTCGCGTCTTTTTACGCTAAATTTTGGGAATTCAAAAAAAAAAAATATTATTTTTGTTCTGCGATTTTGAGCATCGCCAACCTATGTTTGCATTCATATTATTTGGTAGTACCGCATGCTTTTTGCAACGGTTCATTTTAGGACGGATTGACAACCATTGCGGATGATTTTTCGAGTATACATTTTAATATTTGTGATATTGCTACCGATGTTGTGACTAAGTATTCAAGTTTTTTTTATTTGCTTGTCATTGTGTGAGTCGACTTTTAATTCTTTTGAATTTCTTACTATTATAGTATTAAATGCTTACAAATGATCATTAATTTTACTTTTCGTCTTACGTTTGTTTTTTTATGTTAGATTTACGACTAAGCACAACCATTTTTTTATGTTTATGTTTATAACAAGTACACTTTAGGGTTTTACATAGGAGTGGCATCTGTTGTGGTGTGTTTTAATTTCTGCATTTTGATATACAACATAATAGTTGTGTTCAAGATCGTTGCGGAGTTCCCGCCGCAACGCGCGGGCGAGCCTACTAGTTTTTTAAACATATGAAATACTTGATATTGAAATTTTGATAATTGTAGTCATCATGTTAATGCTATAAAGCTCGCCTGAAATTGGGTACCAAGTTATACGTCCTGACATCTAAACATTTGGTTAGATCAAACTGTTTCAATTTTTTTTTTATTTAAAATGTATGCAATTTAATTATATGTGTATGAATGCATTTTAGTTATAAGTAGTTTTTCATGTATGTAGGCAGTTTAAAACTTTTAAAAAGTCAGGTATGTATAAGATTATGCATGCATGCATGTAGCTCTGAATATGTGTATGTAGTTCAGATACAATAAAAAAAATACCGAGTAGAAATGCATCATTGATAATTTGTATGTATGAAGCTATGTATGTCTATATAAAAAAATTCATGTCTAATTACTTGAAAGAAACTTTATAGTATGCAGTTTACAAAATTTTGTAAATCTGGTTATGTATGCAGTTTGTATGTATGTATGCAGTTTACCATAAACAAAATACAACTTCCGATAAACAAAATACAATTTCCGAGTTTCCGCTTGCTGTTTGTTTTGTTATGAGGATAAACAAGAGTCAATGACAATCATTTTCTAAATTTACTAATTAAACATCAAATATCGATATAAAAAAGTATTAAAGGGTTTGTTAATTATTAGTGTAGCTTATAAATAATTTTTATTATATTTAACATTTATAAACCTGCATTAATATTGTATTTATATTTGAGATTTATATCTTTTTTATTCGACAATTCGTGTAACACACGGGTGTGTAATCTAGTATAATTTATATAGAATCACAATACTTTTTATACATTTTTAAAATAAAAAAGATTTTTCAATACATTAAAATATATTGTTATTAAAAACAAACTTTTTTTAAAAAGAATTATTATAAATTATAAAATTTTCAAAAACAATTATTTGAAACACAATGTTTAAAGAAAAACAAACTTTACAAAAAAGTTATTGTTTAAAGAAATAATATTATTATTTTAATACTTAAAATATTAAATCATACGAAATTATAATTATATTTTATATTAAAAATCATCTTTTATTTTCTACGTATATGTACGTACGTATGCGCTTGCATATGATTATGTTCAAATGAGGTTCTTACATCACTTAAATCTATTTTATGATAAATATCCGTTAGATAATTTCGTGTTGAACAACAATTTGCATTGAGAAACGTTTAAACATACAATCTCTTGATTGGTGACAACCCCATCCATGCTACTACTTGTACTTCTTTTAATCAAAATCTAGTTTTTTTTCACATTGCAAAACAAAACTTGTAAATGCAAAACGCATGCAAAGATATGCCATCTAACACGTTTCTTTAAGTCACACCCATGGAATTTAGGGGTCATAATATAAGCTCAATAAAATACATTATTTAAATACATCGAACTATAATATGGTAAAACAAAAACTTTGTTATTTGTCAAACAATTAATAATTTTTTTTATCTGGTTAGAAATTCGTATTGACTATAAACTTGAATACTTTGAGAGAGGGGGATTAGGCGGCAGTTGAAAGACGGCAGATATGCTGGGCGAGATAGTGAAAAGGGTTTTCTCTTTAAAATCGGGTTTTCAAATGATTCAAACCCTATATATATATATATATATTGTTTATTTTTATATCAAAATAATTTAGTGGTTTAATTCAAACTTTAACGATAAAAAAATAACAAATATGTGTTTGTTGTGGCTTTTTGAGGTAACTAGTAAAGTTTGTATATTACTTCACATTTGCGATGAACGCATATAATGTATATATGTGTGGACTCTTAAGGGCAAAGTAAAACTGCACTAATTTTAACGTTTGTCTCTATCCTTCCTCCAGACCCTACTCTAAGTGAGATTTTTACTGGGTATGTTTGCTTGTTTGCTAGTAAATTGTATATTATCAAAATTAGAGAAATCATATATATAACACTAGGTTAAAATCTCGTGTATTACACGGGTTGAAAAAATAATATCTATACTATCTAATAAAAGATTAAATTTTTTGTCACTTGTCATCTTCTTACACCACTATTGTCATTTGTCACAATCTTAAACAAATATTGCCACTTGTCAATTCTTTATCATTTTACTTAATTATCTCTCTTATTAAATAATTATTCTCTCTCTTATTAAATAAATATATCTCTTATTAAATAGTTATAATAGTAATCTATGTTATATAATAAAGCAATGTTTTGACAATCCACGTGGCATTCATTGAGCATGGTTTTACCCACATATTCCCGCCCAAGAATTCCACCTAAAAAACACGCGGGTCTAAAAACCCATGGTTCTTTCCGTTGACCCATGTTTATAATCAACGAATACCCGCAACTGTGTTTCATGCTTTCGTCCCATTTCCAAAAAACCCTAGAATTGTTCATCAGTTGCTCTGGAACATCCTAATCGATTGAATCGAAGACTAGCATGGATGACGGATAACTACGGTATACCTATCGGATCCTCAAACGCAAGATTCTTCTCATCATCTTAAACGATTTTTAGCAGGATTCAAGATCATCTTTTTAATATATCCACCAACAGTTCTTATCCACTACATTATCGGTTGACAAGGTATGATATCCTTCAACAAAATCGATCTGATCGACTAATTTCATACAATATTTAAGATTTGTTCATCGTATTGTGGTGGTGTTGGGCGTACTGCACAAGCAAAAAAACGTCACTCCAATGGACAAGGATGTTGGCCTGCCAAGTCTGCAAAGTTTATTCTTGATCTGTTGAAAAATGTTGAGAGGAACGAAGAGGTATTAAAATCTTTCAATACTTGAAGAATGACAATTCTGTCTATTTTTTTTCAAATTTCTTGCTTAGTGTTTTTTATTGTCTTGAATTAATGTAGGTCAAAGGTTTGGATGTGGATGCCCTTCACATATCTCACATTCAAGTGAACCAAGCACAGAAACAGAGGCTTCGTACTTATCGTGCTCATGGAAGAATTAACCGTGAGTTTTTCCCCTTCTCAATTTTTCTCTGTCTATGATTGGATTTGATTGCTGCTCTAAATAGGATTGGTTCAAATTGTGTGATTTGATTGTGATGGTTGAATGTTTATTTGGGTCAAAATGGGTCAATGTTTATACCAGATGGGTTGTAATGGGTTAATGAAAATAATCATAAGGGACAAGATGGGTAATGCATAAAACATGAATTGAAGTAATGGGTTTGAATGTGTATCACACAACAAGGAGTTCCATCTTCGGATATCTGATTACTTGGTTCCCAAGATTTGAGTTGGTTGATCCAACTTCTTGTGCGCATAAGGTAAGATTAGGCAGTGATTCTATATTTTGAGATTTTAAGATTATTGGGTATTTGATTAACTAATTCCGTATTGTTTTCCTTTTGATTTTAGGTTTGAATCTCTTGCAAATTCATTGGGGATCCATGCTTTCTATAAATTCTTTTGATGGTTTGATTATTAGCTCTCTATATGTTTCATGTTTCTTAATTTTCAACCAACAAATTCCAACTAATTGTTTATATACAATTTCGTCATAGATTCGTGGTGGGTTTTCTTCAAATTTGGTACTGCACATTTGATTCTTACTGGGATTTGGTTGATTTTAACCAACAATAATTTATGCGCACATATGAACTGTTCATCTATTGCTTTCATCTTGGCTTCATCCAATGCGTTGTATGTTATTGATGTGGTTTATTTTTAATTCGATTGCCACTGATTTTATACAGGATTTTATAGTCATATCCCAATAGTTTGGTCAACCATGTTTATATGTGTGGTTTATATGTTTTTTTTGTACAGTATGTTAGTGAGATTATTGAATGAATGTGAAACCAGTAACAGTTTTGTGTAATTTGGAGCTAAAGTATTTGGTTTTGAGTTTATTGTGCCATATGATTTTAGTTTGACTTTGAAGTAGTATTCTACTTTTGGAGTGAAGTAATATTATATTTTTTTCGTGGGCCTTTGCATATTTGCATGAGTTCAATTTTTGTTATATATGATTGCTTTAGTAACCTGTTTTTATCACGTCAACTTGAAAATTTTTATATAGTTTTGAGAGTTTGAATGCAAAGAGAATAAGATTCTTGGAAATATTATAGAGGTCGGATTTTATTATAATTTACAACTTTTTTTACAATAGAATTGTGTAAATTGGTGGTCAAATGAGGTATATGCAGGTTTTCAATGTTAGATGTCTGACGAACATGAAATTTAGTGATGGTGGTTTCGATGAAATGGAGAAAACAAGGAAATCACAGAAGATGAAAAGTTTGGTTGTAAAAGGATTACTGATGAAATGAGGTATACCCCTTCTGAACCAAACCAAATTAAACAAAAAATTAGATTACCCGTTCTGACCCAAAACCATTTTTGTTAAACCCGTTCTGACCCGGAACAAAACAACCATTTTTTATAAATAACTTATCGTGATCCAAACCTGTCCTGATCCGCTACCCAACCTGGCCCGACAACCCATTTTGTCAGGCGTACTTTGTAGTGGTTGAATAGTAATTATAAAACATTCATCTTTATGATTTATATTTTCATTAAAAGATCCAATTATTTTAAAGAAGATTTCATTAAATGATAATTAATTCTTAATTTGAAAACTATTTTACAGCTTATTTGCTTACTTCTTTTTCTTTAAAATTTTATGTTTTTGTTATGAAAGTTTCCTATTATTTATTTAGAATAATAACTTTGCAAATAATTGATTGCCTTGAATTTGTAACTGACCTTAAACAATAATTGTTGTGGTCGTATGCTTTTTCAATTTATTTGAGTGCATTTCACGAAACTTCTAACATAATTTCGAAATATACAATAATATGCATATTAAAACACTTTAATACAGATCTAATACTTAATTTACATTTAGTTTGTTTCCTAATATATTTTAATTAATAAATAAATTTGCAATTATTGCGTTATAAATAGTTACGTCTTTATAGACAGTAATTAAAGAGACATTTTGCAAGGTAATTTTTTGTGTTTATCAATTTACTGTTATACTATCATTTAATTGTGAAAGATGCTATATTTTGTTTAGCATTTTGACTGTTATGCAATGTGTCAAAATGCTCTTATTTTATTTACTTAAAATTTGACTTACTTCTACATCCAATATGTAAATCAAAATATTTTGATTTGGTATTCATCTTTGTTTGAAAATATGACACTAAGAAACATTGATCAACAAAATGGTTTCTTTAATGACATCAACTACAAGTCATCTCTTGGTAAACATGTTATAGAAGCCAAAATAATATCTGGAGGTAACATTGATGCTCTTATATTTATTTCAAGAATTAATAAGATACCATTAGACAAGAAAATTTCTTCCAAGTTCTAAAGGAGACAATTTGCAGTTTTGGTAAGTTCTGCTATGACCTAAAAATATGTATAAGATCCCATTTATATCAAGATAACCAGTTTTCGCTCATGGATAATTTATGTTACACTATCAAGATTGAAGAGTAGAGATGTCGTAAAATTGCATAATATGAGATGTAGAAGGAAAAGTTATCATATAAAACATCTAATGTTGTCTACAAAGAAATATTTATAGATTTTTGATTTACTTATAAGTTTTATATCATCATTGTAATTTAATGTTGTGTTTATTTTATGTACAACAAATTTGTTCTTTATTTATTTTGTTTTGTAGTTTCTATTTAAAATAAATAGTTTTCACTCATGGACAATTTGTGTGTCACTATCGAGATTGAAGAGTAGATATGTAATAAAATTACAAAATATTAGATGGAGAAGAAAAATTAACAAATAAAACATCTAATGTTGTCTACAAAGAAATATTAATTAATTTTTGATTTACTTATAAGTTTTATATCATCATTGTAATTTAACGTTGTACTTATTTTGTTTAAGTTTTGTATCATCATTGTTCTTTTTTTTATTCACACATGACCAATTATACGTGACACTTTCAAGAGTAAAAACCAAAGATGGAGTGAGAATATTAATTTTAGATAGAGATGGTAAACTTTCAAATAAGACGTCAAATGTTGTTTATAAAGAATTTTTTTGAAACTTATGATACATTTACATCTTGGTATGCAATTATGTTTATAACATATGAAATGTTCATCATTTTTTTAAATGATATGTAACAATCTTAAAAACAAAATGTGTATACTATATGATTAATTGCATCTTTTCTCTTACTCTACCCGTGTATCACACGGGTTATAACCTAGTAACTAATATATTATTCATCTTTTTATTATAAAATACACTTAAATATTTTTACAAAATACGAAATTTTTAAAATCAAAGTTTTAAAATTATACTATAAACCAAAGTTTTAAACAATGAGATTATTATAAACAAATGACGTTTTTTAATTTATTTAAAAAAATTAGTGACAAAAATGATAGAGAAGCTTACACTTTTGATTTGTTATGTAAAACGCTATTTTTAAAAAGGGTCGTTTAACTTTAATAATTACAAAAATTATATTTTATATTATTGATTTATAAAAATTAGTTTTTAATATGATACAAACTGAACTTTTTAACGTAAGTTATTTTAAAGATATCAATTGTTACACAGTAAAAGATCATATATCATTTGTATATATTAAAATTTTTAATTGTCTTTTTACTATTTAAAATATTTATTAATATGTAAATTAATTATTTTATATCCAAATATCATTTTATAATTGACAAATTTTCATTACTAAATATTTAATATTTTATATTAAATCCGTGTTTACACGAGTTAATAACCTAATGTTATATTTACAAATTTATTGACAAAATGCTATGTAATTAAAAAGCATGTACATTGCAAAGTTTTACTAAACTCATGTTTACAAAGGTTGAATAAAATATGATATAATTTGTTAATGTATAATAATGTTTTAATTTTAATTTTTTTAACAATGTGTTAAAATTTTTTATGTAATGTAATTGATAAATAATTTAATTAAAGTATATTTATTCTCCTTTTAACACATTAAATTAAATAGGAGAGAGAAGCATTAAATATGTGAGAGAAGCGAGAAAACCAAAATATAAGTGATCTAGAATTGTGACAAGTGTCCACAATTATTTTGATTTATTAGTATAGATAGATTAAGGACAAGAAATTGACAAACATATTTATTTTCCGCATTAAAATTTCAAATTCACACATAAAATTTTGCATACATTTCTAGCTGAATTTCATATGTGAAATTTTAGTGAATTAAATTTGTAATGAATTTTTAATGAAATAATACAAATTAAATACAATTTTTCTAAGTTTAACCTCTAGCCATAGCGCCTCTCTCTTGTTATCTTGTACCTCGTTAAGAAACGCCTCTTACATCATAAAAAACTATAATAAGTATTCATTTCACATATTTGACTTGTTTAAATTAAATTATATTTATTTTTATTAATATATTAATCTAATTATAATAAAATTACAACAAATCACTAAGATGTGTCCTGAACTCCTGATGGTACTCCATGACTTTTCAAATGGTAAGTCACAGGTTCAATATCTCCCAACACATATTAGGTATAAGGAAATCATGGGTTTTTTTCAAAGGGTTTTCTCCTCACGTGAGTTTCCTGAGTTCAAGTGTTATCATATAATACAAGTTTTGCTGGATGATACATTGAATTTAGGTGTTGTTCTAAAAAAATATATTTCTTTTAAAAGCACTTTATTTGAAAAAATGTGTTTCTTTTTTAAAAACGTGTATTGAAGAATGTATATATATGTACAAAGAAGCACGGTCCTCAATGTCCATAATGTACCCTTGCCTTGCGTGTCTCCACAAGTCACGGTCACGGGCTCACGGGGATGCTTATTTGTCCGTGATGAGTTTTTGTCTTGATAAAAAAGAAAATTTAAATATTAGAAAACAAACAAACAAACTAGCCCATAATATTCATACCTTCAGTCGGGTCGGGAGAAAATATATACAAATTTTACCTCTATCTCAGCTGGGATAAAGAGTATGTTTCGAAGGAGTCCTCGGCTCAAATTTATTGTTTGAAGTTAATCATTCCGACGTTTTTAACGTTATTTTTACAAAAAAAATAAAATAACGTTAAAATTAGTGTAATTTTACTTTTGTTATTTTAAGGGTCTACACATACATACATTATATGTATGCATCGCAAATGAGACGCCCAAACTTTAAATATTAGAAAGTAAATAACAAATCATGATATCCTTGGATAAAAGAAATAAATCAAACTTTAAACTCCCTCATTTTTTTAAATGGTTTTGTGCAACAACACTTAAGACGAAATTTCAATTGTTTTCCAGATTTAACGTTAAAAATGTTCGTAAATACAACAATTTAACAAGTAGTTATATTGTTACACTGATTTCCTTCTTTTCAAAAACACTTAAAAAAACTTCCCCTTCATCTTAATATATAAATTACAATGTTATTTAAATAAATGTAATAAGTTGTAGCATCAATGAAATGAGCTCTAACACAAATACAAAATACAAATCAAGTAACGAGCTGTAATTATAACAATGCCACGATATGTTTTTAATGGCTTAATTTTTATTAAAAATACCATTTGTATAAAAGACTTGTGAAGATTTAGAAAATGAGTGATTTTTTAAATGGGGAATTTTTCAAAATGGAAAAAAATTGTTTTAGAAAATAACGAAGACTTGTAATATTAATGTTACAGCTTTTTTACATTAATGTAATTACAAATACTTTAAAATTTTTGATGTCACTATACTTGAATTAAATATTAATATACGATAAGCTTAACGATGTAATTTTTATTAAAAATAACATTGTACATAAAAGTTATAAATGCTTTAAAAATTAGAGGGTAAATTGTTATTACATAACGAGTTGTAATTATAACAATGTAATAATATGTAATTAATGTTACAGTTCGATTACAGTAGTATAATTATATACACGTTAAAAATTTAAAAAACTATACTTAAATTAAAGATAAAAATGAAATGAGTTTAATGATAAATAATAAAACGAACCATTAAGTTACAAAGCCGGCTAAACCGACCAAATGTCTTCAATCCGTTATGGTTTAGATGCTTCATGAACACCTCTAACTAACATCATAAATGAGTGAAACCTAAGTTTATTGTATGTAATATAAGTACACTACGTAGTCTAAAAACTTTAATTGTTGTAGTTCAATGTGTGTATAATCACGCATGGTGGTTACATAATATGCTTACATAATTACACAACATATGTTATACCTATAATTATAATCATCATTATTTTCTATTTTATGATGTATTTTGTAAGTTCATGATCAATATACAAGTTATTTATTCATTTTTTTCTTTGGCAATTCATAATATTATCTAGAGCTGTAAATGAACAGAACGTTCAGCGAACAGTTCATGAATTGTTCAGGTTTATGTTCGCACGTTTAATAAATGAACGAACACGAATAAGAAATTATGTTCATTTAGTTAAATGAACGAACATGAACAGAAGTCTTGTTCGTTCATTTGTGTTCGTGACCGTTCGGTAACATGTTCGTTTACGTTCGTTTAAGTTCATTTATTAATATTATTATATATATTAAAATGCAACCTAAATGAATAGTACATATATATATATATATATTGGGGATGATTCGAATATTAATCATTCCTTATTGCATTAACCGAATAACTACATCTTATTACTTTGGGACTCACATTAAAGTAAATTTAATGGTTTATGTTTTTTCTTCTTTTTTTATTAATGTAAGTGGGACTACATTAATTGAAAAAGAAAAAAATATACACCTTTAGATTTACTTTAACGTGGGCCCCAAAGTAATAAGATGCAGTTATTCGGTTAACGCAATAAACATGAGTTAAAATTTGATCCTCTCCATATATATATATATATTAAATAGTATGAATAAAACCTAAATGAATAGTATATATATATATTGAATGGTATGAATAATAAATACATGTATATATATGCATAGTGAAAAAACGTGGTTTTTTCTAGGATTTTAGTGATGTTCGGAGAAGACAACAATGATTTATTTGTTATCATAGAAAATCGATGTTTCCTTAGAGATTTAGTTTTTTTTTAATTTAACCAATTGGTTGCCGGCGAGAAGGATTTTGTGATTATTTTTTTTATTTATTTTCGTAACATATTTGTATGGATTTTGTATGATTTTATGTTTTAATTAAAAATTAGTATAGAGTTCGTGAGGAGATATTTGATTTTGATATGTAACTTATACTTTTGCAAATGATATATAATACTTATTATCAAGAGTTCACTGTGATAACCTGCCGCAATGGAATAACCTAGTCATTATTATTAGTTAGTTCAATTATAGAACTTCACACAAACAAAAACCCCATACCTTTTCAAATAATAGATGCACATTTAATATTTATATGTAGTACAACATAAGTAACAATTATGCCAATACCCATTATCAGAAACAATAACGATGCCATTACTCACGAGAATTTTATTGAATTGGAAAATAAAAATATTTGAACAAATTACACATCTAGGATTAGGCAGTTATATAATATTCGACTGCTTTCAATCGACACAAAATGTATTTGACAGTTAATTGTCAAATACAAACTAGACCATAATACTCTTGTTATATTTATTTATTAAATATGTTGTATATTTTTTATTTTTTATGTTTAGTTTAATACTATAATATTTAAGTTATTTTTAGTTTAATACTATAATATTTTAATTAATATATTTATAAATGATTATCTCCAATGCATGAGATTAAGAATGTTGATTTTTATTGTTTAAATAATGTGTGTTCGTTACCATTCATGAACCGTTCGTGAACAAGCTAAATTTCTTAATGAATGAACACGAACAAGAATTTTCGTTCGGTTAGTGTTCGTGAACCGTTCATAAACAATTTAAAAGTTAAATGAACGAACACGAACAATGACTCGTTTCCGTGTTCGTTTAGAGCCTAAATTATTATCCAAGTTTTTAGTGCTCCTTATCCCCCTATCTTCACCAATCCATCTCGTACTTGGTGGGTGAACCGGAAAAAGCTTGAGTGGAATTGGCCAGTTGGGTGCTGTCACTATGAAAGATCTCGGACAAGCAACTGATTTTATTTTATTTTTTTGTTGAAAATTATTATTTTTTATTTAAAAGTTAATTATGCTATTTTGATATCATATATTTTATTTGTCATATATTTTTTTTTTCAAATTTCTTGATTCACTCTCTATATAATTGGTCTGCTTACTAATGAATTCCATCTTTTTCTCCCTCTAAAACAAGGACCAGGAAAGGTGTATTCAAGCCATTCTAGATCCCATATGCTTGCATACTCATCTGGTAGATTTTTATTATCATTATTATTTATTATTATTATTTAACTTTATTATTAATTTTTTATTACAAGGCAGAGGCGGATCCACATATAGAAAATGGGTTCACAGGAACCCACCGAGCTTCGGCTCGTTAGTAGGAAAATTTTTTTTCGAAAGAGTTAAACAATAGGGTGAACCCATTACAATTTTAGAGGTGAATCCTAATGTGAACCCATTAAGATTTTTAAAAGTGAATTCCTGATTTAATTTTCACAACAATTTGTCAACTTGATTGAGGCAAGTAATCTTTGTTAGAAAAAGATAATAAAGAATTAGATTTCTATATTATTGTGTTAAAATCACTTTCCGGTCATATAAACTTAGCAATCAAAATAGTAGTTATTAGTGGTTAAGCCCTTGAATCAAGTTAATTTTGGTCATACAAACTTAGCATATTTCGTTTAGGTTTCGAGGCGTTGCTTTGAACCCTACAACTGGCGTTGCCCTCTTGACCCATGCCTACTCAATGGCCAGCATGACCGCCACCTTGGACATCGTAAGGGCGTGTTACCCCTGACTCCCGCTTGGTGTGGAGCTCAGAAATCTTAAACGAAAATGCACTTTGTACCTTCGAAAGACGACGTTTTTTTAAATTTTAAACGTTGACTTATTATATCGCACTGTTAATACGTGAATGAAGAACATTACAAGACCCAAACCGTCAACCCGACCCTAAAATTTTTATGTCCAGTTCTATTTAATTAAAACGTTAGGAAAAGGTGAACCCACTGAAAAAAATTCCTGGATCCGCCACTGTATACAAGGTATATATACATTCAATCGAAATGATATTCAATGAGTTCAAATGTAGCAAGTCTTGTCTCATGTATCCTCCTCGCTTTCTTTTCCTCTGTGGTTTGAGCATCCTTTTATCAGGTTTTTATTTATATTTATTTATTTTGATAGTGATTAATTTCTGTTTTTATCTTATGTTTTTTAAAGTGCTAATTAATGAATGAATATCGGAATAATGCAGTGAATACGACGTCAGACGCAACAAGAGCCCCAACATCATCAATGGTACCCGTGAACCTCACTTTTCAAGGCAATCATGTATGGCCGACTTAACCAATTTGAGGGCCCTATGTGATATTAAAATCTGGGGTCCTTTATCTTTTTGAGAACTTACATTTTTTTTCCTATGTTTTTCTGATTCATTCGTTACCTTGCAAACTTAGATGACCCTTTATAAGGGTGTTTGTGGTCCGGTTTTTAGGTGAAACCGCAAATATCAGTTTATAAATAATTAAAACCAAAACCGAACATTTAAAAATAAAACCAAACTAAACTTTTATTAACGGTTTGTTTCGATTTGGTTTTACGGTTTGAGCATTCCGAGCTCCGGTTTTCTGGTTTTGGGCTTTTGTTTTTGAGCCCGTTGAAAACTAAAACCAAATCAAATCTAACCATTTTACGGTTTGAGACGGGTTAGGTTTGAGACGGGCTACTCACATTGTAATCCCAAATACAATTTTAATTTATCATATAACATGTAAATCATCAACCCTATACATGCATGCATATATACATAATACATACATGGAGATACACATGTATGTATAAACACGCATGGTCCGGTTTGGTTTTTTAGTGAAAACTGTAAATCAGACCGTTCACTATGGTTTCAAAGTTTTGAAACCGATCGACTAAATATTTGAGGAAAAATCAACCATGAAATCATACCATATGGGGCCCCAAAAAGGTGAGACCCTAGGCCATTGCCTAATTTTTAGTTATAGGAAGCCGGCTCTTTATGTATATAAGCTTGGGAGCTAAACGGATTGTGTTGATGGGTTGATAGGTCAACCTGGTACAAATCTAAAATTCTACATGAATCTAAACACGACGTAAATGTTCATGTGTTTGGATTGTGTTGATAGGTCAACCTGACGCAAACTTAAAATTCTACATGAATTTGAACACTATTCAAATATTCATATGTTTGGCTGGACATGATATGTTTGATACGAAAATTTTCATTTACTTGTTATTTTTTGGTATATTAATAGTTTAAAATTACAATTTCATAATAAGATATACAAATGTATATGCAAGTATCACATTTTAATTATAAATCTTTATCACACAAAATATATTTAAAAATAACAAAATAAATATAAATTGGTTGAATAGGAACATGTGTGATTAACACAAACACAACCAATTTAGGAAACAATTATGTATAAAAAAACAAATAGACAAGTAGAAAAGATAGCTAAACCATAAAAAAAAATATATATTCAACAATAAAAAACAACAAACCCATTTGATGAAATCATAGAAATACTCCTTTAAAAAAACAAGCTTGTAGGTTATTTAATAATAATTATTAATAATAATAATTATTAATAATCACAAACGAGCTGAACCTTAACAACCCAAACTCAATCTTAATCTTAAGCCTCAACATGAACCCAGACCTTAAAAAAAGAACTTGCTAAGAACAGCTAGCTTTAACAAGCCTACCCAAGTTTTATAAAAATATAAAGTGGCATAACTTATAGTGTAATCATATTATTATCAAAATATGTAAAATTATTATAAAAGATTACAAATTCAAATTAAAAAAATGCGTCATAGTAATATCTAATAAGAGAGAAACTTAAGAAAAATAATTTGTAAATGAATAAAATTGGCACAAGAGGTAAAAACTTTATTTATTATAGAGTAGATTATGGTTTTGGTCCTGTGGTTTATGTGTTTTAACTATTTCAGCTCAAAATAGAATCTTTTATCAATCCAACCACTGTGGTTTAGATAACTATCGGTTCTGGCCCCTTAAACTTAATTATTATAACGGTTTTAACCCAAAATCTAACTATGGTTGGGGGCCAAAAACGCTAGTTTGTCTAAACCACATGGGCTGAATTGTTAGAAGATTCTATTTTGAGCCAAAATAGTTAGACACTTAAACCGCAAGGACCAAAACCGTAATTTACTCTTTATTTTATGATATAAAAATAAAGAGTAAATTACGATTTTGGTCGATTTGATTTTATTATTTTAAATATTTCAACATAAAATTGAATCTTATACCAATACAGTATATGTGGTTTAAACAACCAACATTTTTTACCCTAAAACATAGCTATTTAATGGTTTTAGCCCATAAAATTAACTATGGTTGTGAGCAAAAACCGTTAATTGTTTAAACCATATGGGCTGAACTGTTAATTATTTAAACTATGATGGCTGCATTGATAAAAAAATATAGTTTAGGTAAACAAACAAACTTACCAAGTATATTCTCAGTTTTCAGTAGGGTATGAGAGGAAGGATGAATACAGACCTTACCCACATTATAGTTTGGATAGAGAGACTGCTCCGAAAGAATACTCGGCTCATTTAGGTAGATATAGTTCAGTAGGGTATGAGAGGAATGATGAATACAAACCCTACCCATATTCTAGTTTGGATAGAAAGACTGCTCCAAAAAAATACTCGGCTCATTTAGGTAGATATAGTTAAAACATTCAAAACATACAGGTTAAAACGGTACTATACTCTAAAATAAATTTTGATATATATTAACATAGTTATAAAATTATCTTCCTTAAACTAAAAAAGTAAAAAGCCCTAAATCCTAATCTTAAATTCTCACATTCTTCATTCATCGGTTCTCCCGGCATCTTCAGTCTTCATCAACCATCATCTTCATCGTCACCGATGATGAACTTACGTATGACTCCTCCTTCAATCTTCATCAGCCATCATTCACCACCGGTTATGAAATTACAAAGGCGACCTTCAATTTCTTTGATTCAACATCATTATCATCATCCGTCGTTCATCGATTGATTCCAGGTAACCTAATTTTTTCTGAATTGACTTCAACCATTACGTGTAATCTAACTCGATCCGAGCTTTGGCTCGTTAGCCTATTCAAAAGATGATCTTAGAGCCGAGCTTTGGCTCGTTAACCGGAACTGCTTGTACCCGTTGGTACGGGTAGGACCTGTTTCAGTTTTGGTTCGAGTAGTAGGTTCCGGAACCGGGTTTTTTTCCTGCCTCTGCAGGAAGTCTGTCTATGTCAAAAATAGTTTTGCTGTCTTGCACGAGCTATAGTCTTATCAATGGCTACATCCCAAGTGGCAATTGGTGCTTACATCCCCTCTAATGGATGTTTGAGGGAAATTACTCTTAGAACACTGGCGGATCTACATCTTGTGGTGTGGATTCACGGATACCACCCTGTTTAGAAGATTTAGTAAAAAAATTTTGTTTTTGGGAGGCTTAAAAAATACGGTGAACCAACTAATATTTATAATCCTCTCTTTGATCAGATATGAATTGTTCTATTCATCTATTGAATTCCTCTATGTGATATATTAGCAAGCAAAATGGTAGTTATAGGCGGTTAAACCCTTGGATCAAGTTAATTCCGGTCATATAAACTTAGCAAATTTTGTTTCGGTTTTAGGGCGCCGCCACCTTGACCCATGTCCGCTAACTGGCCAGCGCGACCGCCACCAAGGGCTCTGCTCCTAAGACCCCGCAAGGGGCCGTGATCCCCTTGACCTCCCCGCTTGGGCCGTAGTTCATAAATGTTAAACGAGTACACACTACACACATCCAAACTCTTTATTGATGAAGTTTTTTTTAATTATTGACTTAATATATCGCATTGTAATCAGTGGCGGACCTAGAATTTTTTTTTTATGGGGGTAAGAAATTTTGTCTAGATAATTATTTGTCATTAAATATTTTTTTATTGGACCAATTTGAACGAGGTCGGGTCGGATCGCCCAAAAAAATGATGAAACTAAATTAAATCACAAATAGATAATAAAAGTACACCAAATCATCTGGTTGATTAGGATGACTAATGATATGATTAAATTGGTTTTCTTTCAGCAGGATTCGATTGAATACTATTCAAACCAACAAATTCAATATTCAACTAAGTTTTATTTTGAAAAATTGTTCCATATTACCTATATATATACAAATTATACATAAATCAACTAAGTTTCTAATCATGCTAACAAATTTCAACTTTTGAAATTATACAATAATCGCTTAATCTATAAATTGTGTTGTATACAAGTTACTTTTCTAGTTTATTTTTTTGGAAGAACCAAACATAAAAATTCAATCACTCGATATACAAATTGAGTCTTATTTTTTTTAAATTGGGCTACGAGTGATTAGGTATTAAGTTAAATTATAAATTGTTAATTGGGTTTAATACTAGGTAATGCATATTGTGTTATTTGGGTACCATTTTATAAGTTTTGGTTTTAAAATAGTTTTAGAATGAGCTTTATTTGGGCCGTAAAATTTTTATGGGGGTCAGGGGGGAAATTTCTTGGAGGTCGGTCGAGATCGGATCCTACATATAACATTAAAAATAGAAAGTTCATGGGGTCGGTCGACCCCCATCTCCATAGGCTAGGTACGCCTTTGATTGTTATTACGTGCTAAACATTAAAAAACCTGAACCGTCAACCTGACCCGGAAATTTTATGTCCGGTTCTATCTAATTGAAGCATCCGAAAACAATGAAATTTCCTAAATCCACCAATCGATAAGAAGTAAAAGAATTGAATTATACCATTATATTACAAATGTTGAAAGGTTTAATGTATATGAATAATTTATAAAACTTATCAACAACTCATGAGTAGCAAACTAGAACACCTGTCTCGGCATATTACTTTACTTTTACTAATATTCTTCTAATTATTCTTTCTTTTACTATTTCATTTATACAAATTTTCTATTATTTCGAGGGTGGTGTTAAACTTACACCTCGAAAAAATGTTTTCACACCCCCTAAACGCCTCGTTGTGACCTCTACGAGGTGTATACGAGACATGTGTATGAACATCGGTCAAACGAGAGGACATTGATTTGACCTAAACGCCACGTAGTGATCTATACATGGCGTTCGGTACGATGATCTGCAAAAAGCACCAACAATGATATGACCTATACGCCATGTAATGGCCTAAACGCCATGTAATGGCCTAAACGCCTCGTTTAAATACGAGGTTCTAACATTCTGCATTGACTATGTCGGATGATAGGACATAAAAGCCACATTTTGACCAACACGTGGCGTTTAATGTTTAAAACGTGCATAACATTCTTGACAAGTAAAGTAAGATACGAATTCGTCGACGTGACATTTTATTCGTTTTTAAAATCGTCGATATAAACGTTTGTTTATGAATCATTTGATATTAAGTTCAACAAGTTTTCCCTTGTTTCGTTTATTCAAATTCGAGTTAGAAGATTTACTTTTTGCTAGCATATTTTTGATTAGAAAAATGTCGTGATGGGACGAAGACTTTTTCTTCGGTCAATATTCCGACGTTTCACGATTGGAAGAAACTTATCATGTATGAAACTGTAGTTTAGTTGTTTTTATTGTTAATCAAATGATAAAATAATCATAATGTTTTTAAGGATAAGACTGCTGTGCATTCGTCTGAGACTCCAACTAGACAAGTATTGCAAGATCTTAACGAAGAGGTTGCGGCTCAAACTTCGTACCGGCAATTTGATTTGAACCAGGAACCTTGCGTTGACGAAGACGTTAACAAGGAATGTTATGTTGGTGAACAATCATAGCCACCCGAATTTGCGGTTAAACAAGAACAATCTGGCGTTGTATACCCAAATATGAACTGGAATAACAATGAGGTAATATATTTTTCACATGTTAGTTAGATGTACATTAGTAAAATGACAACATTGTTCTCAGATATTCATTTCTGTGGAAGAGTTGATGGCATGAGTGAAAAGAAGAGCACTTGATAATGGATACGTCGTAGTTACCGGACGATCTAAGAAAAAGAAGGGGACTAATAAAGTCAACAAATTTTGGCTTGTGTGTGATCAATGTGGTGAACATAATAGTATGGCCATCTTAGGGTGTACTGGTAGCAAAAAGATCGGTTGTCCGTTTAAATTTATAGGGATATATGACAGTGATTCTTATGGTTGGAAGCTTCATGTGAGGAATGACAAACACAACCATGAACCTGCTCAAAATTTTGAGGGGCACTCATTTGTTAAAAGATTGTCCGAGCAGGGACAAAATATGGTACAACATCTGATTGAGCAACACATGCAGCCACGCAATATACTCTCCAGCATAAAGAAACAGAATCCCAACGTCTCCATCCGTAGAGACATATACAATGCGCAACAAAAAATAAAAAATAAACAAAAAGTCGATACATCCCCAATGCAAGTTTTACAGAACCTACTACATACGAAAAACTACGTATACTATACTCGGGAAAACTCCGACACAAACGTCGTGGAGGGGATTTTCTTTTGTCATAAAAAATCATACACCTGGTGGCGTTCGTTCCCACATGTTTTGATGATCGACGCGACTTACAAGACTAACATGTAGAAACTTCCTTTTGTCTAGATAGTTGGTGTTACCTCAACACACCGTACGTTTTGTATTGCACACGCGTTCATGAGTAAAGAGAAAGAGGAAAACTATCATTGGGTTCTAGAAAGGGTAAAAGGGATGCTAAGTAAGTGTATGGAACCCCGCGCCATAATAACTGACAGTGACCTTGTTCTGATGAGCGCGTGTCGTAAGGTATTTTTGGACGCTTCCAGGTATTTATGTAGGTGACATATAAGTGAAAATATCGCCAAACACTGCAAGACAAGTTTTTCAGACGGTGATTGGAAAAAGTTTAAGGGTCGGTGGGGGAATTTGTGTGACTCTTCGTCACCAGAACTTTATGACTATAACTACAACCGCCCTTACGAACAACTAGTCGCAGATAACCGTCAAAGTAAGTGCTATTAAACATCATTATCATCATTTTTGTTTAAATTACGTTGTCGTGTGTCATAGTTGTCTTTTATTTCAGGAGTTTTGAATTACGTGACACAGACTTTGTTAAACCTCTACAAAGACATGTTTGTTACAGGCTGGGCTAACAGAACGCCTAGCTTTGGTCAACGTACAACAAACAGAGTCGAGAGTCAACATTCAAACTTAAAAATATACCTAAGAACATCTAATAACTCACTCTTGACACTGGTAGGTTTTGTTGATCAAATGGTATAATCACAGGAGATAAACATGAAACATGAGTTTGAAACAAGTTTAATCAAGACAATGGGTCATCATAAAATACCCATGTTTAATAGCCTACGTGGTAAGGTTTCAAATAAAGCTCTTGATTTATTACTTGACGAAATGAATAAGATCAAGGTTATGCGTTAAGGTATTATGTCATGCAGCCACCAGTTGTGGACAAGTTGTGGCTTGGAATGTGCTTGTCGGATTTCAAAATACAAAAATACAGGGGGGTCGTTTGCTGGTTTTTTTTAAATCTATTCGATACGGGGCGTTTAGTTTTTTTTTTAAAATTTATATTTTAAAACAATATTTTGTTTATTTAATATTAATATTATAATTAATTATAACCACAATAATTTGCATTTTCATACGAAGCATTACGATTAAAACTAGGGCGTTTTTACGTGGTGGTTTGATTAAACAAATTAATAAAAAAGCAGAATTGGATAAATGCAACTTAGGGTAATTTTTTGTGTCTTATTAATTCTTGAAGATTACAACTTTGGGAACGATGGCAGATAAATACAAAGTGTCGTTGTCACAAAGTGTCGTTGTGGTAATATACTTCTTTGTTTGCTTCTATCATCGATTGATACCGGTGGATTCGTTCTTGATATAACGTCTCTCATTCACCTGCGACATCATTTCGTTAACGTTTCCAAACCGCACTTAGGGTTGGAATCGGATATTCCCCCTCCAACCTTAGGTTGACGAAATGAATGGGCATGTGAAGAAAACAAACCACATTATGTTGTGGTATAGCCGATGGAGTTATACATAAGGGGAAAAACGTGATATGCCCTTGTTGACTGAGAAGGTGAATTATCACGTCAAATCTTTGTGCAACAAGAAGTCCCGTATAAGACAAAAGCAACCAATGTTCTTCTAGTGCAACTTTGATATCAAACCAGTTTATGCTATGACATATTGCGTCATATGAACCCGGGTCCATCGAGTTAAAAACATATCTGTATGCTTCGCTATGGTGTTCAGCTCTTGTAATAGTTGTTAGCGAACGAAACCCCATTGATTTTCATTGAATCCTAACCCAACGGCTATAGACCTGAAACCACAATTACCATCTGGCAAAACATCTCGTATGTTGCTTACATAGCAATGAAACATTGAAGGAATGTAACCACCAAATCGTTTAAGATTGTTCATTCCTTCTGGTTTCACTGATGAAGCAACTACAGAGTCAAGTTGACTTGTCTCGCGTCCTTGTGACTACGTTGTATTGCGGGTTTTTGCTGGTGTGAATGAACTATGCTTTGGAAGTTGAAAACTACTCTCTTATGAGTTGACAACTGCTATGTCTGGATTCGTCCTCCCTTTGTTGTTGAGTCTTCAATGTCGGACGTTCGCGTGTATCCTTTTGAACCAATGACGTTTTCTTTTCACTTTTAAACGGAAACACTTGCGAAAGTATTTTTTTAACCAGACTCTTTTTCACTGACGCAGGCTTTGAATTTATTTCCTGTGTCACCAGACCCATTTGACCTTCGACGTCGATTTATTCGTCTTCTATAAGTGTCGGGTTTCGAGTATCAAGCTTTGTCCAGAAGATTGTTAGGAATCAAAGAGGCGCAGCGGAAACCGATTAACTCATACACGCACACGAAAACAAAGAAAATAAACAGACACAACGATATAACGTGGTTCGGTCGATGTGACCTATGTCCACGGGTTGTAACTAGGGATTCTTTTATTGATTAAGTGTTAAAGATTACAATTACATGACAATGCTTAAATAGAAAAACAATTAGGCTTAGCCCTAATGAGCCAGGATTAGGGCCGGCTGCCCTAAACCTCCCAAAGGCCTACAAAACCTAACAAAGATGTCTATATCAAAAAGCAGGATAATCGTGTCTATATACAAATGAAAGGAAAAGAATCAGTTTACAACAAAAAAATGTAAAAAAAAATAAAGAGGAATTGGTTATAGTATTTTGATACCTGTATTTTCGTATTTTGAGATCTTATAAGCACATGGCAAGCCACAACTTGCCTACAACTGGTGGCTGCATGACATATTACCTTGACGCATAACCTTGATCTTATTCATTTCATCAAGTAATAAATCAAGAGCTTTATGTGAAACCTTACCACGTAGGTCATTAAACATGGGTATTTTATGATGACCCATTGTCTTTATTAAACTTGTTTCAAACCCATGTTTCATGTTTATCTCCTGTGATTGTACTATTTGATCAACAAAACCTAGCAGTGTCGAGAGTGAGTTATTAGTTATTCTCAGATATCTTTTTAACTTTGAATGTTGACTCTCGACTCTGTTAGTTGTACGTTGACCAAAGTTGGTCGTTCTGTTAGTCCAGGCTGTAACAAACATGTCTTTTTAGGGGTTTAACAAAGTCTGTGTCACATAATTCAAAACTCCTGAAATAAAAAACAACTATGACATACGACAACGTAATTTAAACAAAAATAATGATAATGATATTTAATGACACTTACTTTGACGGTTATCTGCGACTAGTTGTTCGTACAGACGGTTGTAGTTATAGTCGTAAATTTTCTGCGACGAAGAGTCACCCAAATTCCTCTAACGACCCTTAAACTTTTTCCAATCACCGTCTGAAAAACTTGCCTTGTAGTGTTTTGCAATATTTTCGCTTATGTGCCACCTGCATTAATACCTGGAAGCATGCGGAAACACCTTACGACAAGCATTCATCAGAGCAAGGTCTCTGTCAGTTATTACCACGCGGGGCTCCGTGCACTTATGTAGCATTTCTTTTACCTGTTCTAGAACCCAATGATAGTTTTCCTCTTTTTCTTTATTCACGAACGCGTGTGCAATACAAAACGTATGATGTGTTGAGGTAACACCAACTATCTGTACAAAAGGAAGTTTGTACATGTTAGTCTTCTAAGTCGCGTCGATCATCAGAATATGTGGAAACGCACGCCACTAGGTGTATGATTTTTTGTGACAAAAGAAAATCTCCACGACATTTGTTTTGAATTTTTCGCGAGTATAGTATACGCAATTTTTAGTATGCAGCAGGTTTTCTAAAACTTGCATTGGGGTTGATCCGACTTTTTGTTTATTTTTAAATTTTTGCTGCACATTGTATATGTCTCTACGGATGGAGACGTTGTCGGGATTCTGCTTCTTTATGCTGGAAAGTATGTTGCGTGGCTCCATGTGTTGCTCAGTCAGATGATGTACCATGTTTTGTTTCTGCTCGGACAATCTTCTAACAAATGGGTGCCCCTCAAGATTTTGAGCAGGTTCATGGTTGTGTTTGTCATTTCTGACCTGAAGCTTCCAACCATAAGAATCACTGTCGTATATCCCTATTAATTTAAAAGGACAACCGATTTTTTTGCTACCGGTACGCCTTAAGATGGTCGTACTATTGTGTTCACCACCACGATCACACACAAGCCAGATTTTGTTGACCTCATCGGTCCCCTTCTTTTTCTTAGATCGTCCGGTAACTACGACGTATCCATTATCAAGGGCTCTACTTTTCACCTATGCCATCAACTCCTCCACAGAAATGAATATCTGAAAACAATGTTGTTATTAAACTAATGTTCATTTAACTAAAAACAAGTGAAAAATATATTACCACATTGGTATTCCAGTCTATATTTTGGTATACAACGTCAGCTTGTTCCTCTTTGACCGCAACTTGGGGTTGGTGTGATTGTTCACTAGCGTAACATTCTCTGTTAACGTCGTTGTCAACGCAAGGTTCTTGGTTCAAATCAAATTTGCCAGTACGAAGTTTGACCCGCAACCTCTTTGTTAAGATCTGGCAATACTGGTCTAGTTGTGGCCTCAGACGAATGCACACCAGTCCCATCCTTAAAAACATTATGATTAGTTTGTCATTTGATTAACAATAAAAACAATTAAACTTCAGTTTTATACCTGATAAGTTTTAGTCACTCATGAAACGTTGGAATATTGACCGAAGAAAAAGTATCCGTCCCACCAAGAAATCTTTCGAATTAGAAATATGTGTGTAGAAAGTAAATATTCTGATAAACGAAATAAGAGAAGAGAAACTCGTTCAACTATATGTCAAGTGATTCGAGGGAGCGTATATATTGACGACGAATTCGTAAGTTACAAAAGATTTGGCACGTTTTAAACATCAAACGCCATACGCCCCGTAGTGACCACTACGTGGCGTTTGGGTCACCATCAACTGACATGTCGGTACTTTTTGCAGAACATCGTACCAATACGCCCTGTAGTTAGGGGTGTTCAAAATATTCGAAACTCGAAAAAATTCGAAATCCGAATTGTATCCGAAACCCGAAAAAACCGTATCCGAAATCTATTTCGGGTTTTTCGGGTCGGATAATATGATTTTAGATTCGGGTCAGGTCGGGTTTCGGATATGCACAAAATGGTTTTTTCGGGTCGGATATCCGAAAAACCCGAAAAAACAGGGTTATTCGGGTTTTTGGGTCGGATAATATATTTTGAATTTCGGGTTGGGTCGGGTTTCAGATAGACAAAAAAATTTTCCAACCCGAATAACTCGTTATCCGACCCGATGAACACCCCTACCCGTAGTGACCACTACGAGGCGTTCAGGTCTAATCATTATCCCTGTCGTTTGACCAAAACCGTACATATCGTACCAATACGCCTCGTAGTGACCACTACGGGGCGTTTGATGGGTGTGCAGACATGCTTTTGGGGTGTAAGTTTAACACCACCCTATTTAATAGGTATGCAATTGTAATTTTTTTTTATCACCACACAAAATAAAACCAACTATTAATTTTAGATTTTTACCACTAGGGTGTTTCGACCTATGCTATATCGTGGGAAAAACCTAAACTACAAGCAAAAATCTAGTTTTTTTTATACTGTAATAAATAGAATATCAAATGTTAAAAAATATTTGTAATAAAAAAGAATAAAAAATTATAAGCAAAGAAAAGCCTAAAAAAGGAAATCACAAATAATCTTATTAATTAAATTATTAAATGTATCATATAAGTATATAACAACAACACAACTTCTTATAAGCTATGATTTTCATTTCATTTGTTTTCCTTTTTTTTAGAATGTTAGCTTTGACTTTCTTTTTATTGACTTTATATTGATTTTTTGTTTTCGGCATTTTTAATGTTTTAGTTCTCGGTTATGGTTTGCTTTTGGGATTTAAGGCTGAAACTTTTGTGATAGATTTATATATATATTTTTTATCTTTTATGCAGAAGTGGGCTTCTGATCTTGTGTTGAGCTGTGGTTATATGACATTTTTTTTTATTTTACTTTCCATTTTGTTTTTTAAGAGGGTACGCATTGTGCTGTTGTTGTAACTTGTGTTTGCAATTAGGTTTCTTGGTATCTTAAGATATACCATGCGAATTGACAATTGTTATGTAGCGTTTTTGTATTTGTGTTTCAATTTTTGGGAAATATGTAAAGTAAAGGTAAAGCTGTAATATGCCCAAAAAGATATCAACATTCGTTTTATATCGATGACAACTTTGTACATCATCATTATTTTTATTAATGTATTTTATTATCATTAATTTACAAGTTTTACTGTCAAAAAAATGTTTACTGTAGGTAGTATTGAGTAATGGGCTTGTCCAGATGACTCTAACAAACCCAGTAGGACATGTAACAAGCATACAATATAAAGGAATTGACAATCTCTTAGAAGCAAACACTGATGAAACAAGTCGAGGGTAAAAATACCATTTCAGTCATTTATTTTGAAATGATATATTTATTTGTAATTTGTATCAAATGTACATGAGATGTGACATTTTTAGAGCATGTGTGGTTAACATAATGTTTTTGAAGGAATTGAAATGCTTCAAAGTAATTGGAATGTAAGGTAATTATAATTAATTCCACCTATACTTTATATCATTTTTAAACAAATTTTACATCACTAGTGATCACTATCTTCTTTTGCTCTTTATCTCTAATTTTGTAACCTTTAGTTCAACGGGGTA
The DNA here is from genome assembly GCA_009363875.1 of Mikania micrantha. Taxonomy (NCBI): domain Eukaryota; kingdom Viridiplantae; phylum Streptophyta; class Magnoliopsida; order Asterales; family Asteraceae; genus Mikania; species Mikania micrantha. Next base: position 16,832,109 of record CM018691.1, read on the forward strand.
GCCCTAGAAGGCCGGATTTTTAGTCCAGTTGATAACTTGGCCGATTAGCCAAAATCAAAGCAACCAGTGACCGACTAGCTTCTAGGTGCCGATTAGTTGGCTGCCTAGGTTGATTTTTACAACTCTGCTATATTTTCCATAGTATCACCATGTATTAAATCAAAACAATCATCAATCAATCATTTGTCTTTGTTACACCAACTGGAAAAGGCAAATGTGTAATTTTAGCTTTGACACAATCACAACTTTTATTCTTAAAATCAAAAGCAATACTCTTTAGAATATCAATAGAAACCGCCACCACAGTTATCTCCTCCAATCAAGTCCCCTGTCCTCAGTCCCTACATCATAAAGAAGTAAGGAAAGGATGTTATAGCACCGACTAGCTTCTAGGTGCCGATTAGTTGGCTGCCTAGGTTGATTTTTACAACTCTGCTATATTTTCCATAGTATCACCATGTATTAAATCAAAACAATCATCAATCAATCATTTGTCTTTGTTACACCAACTGGAAAAGGCAAATGTGTAATTTTAGCTTTGACACAATCACAACTTTTATTCTTAAAATCAAAAGCAATACTCTTTAGAATATCAATAGAAACCGCCACCACAGTTATCTCCTCCAATCAAGTCCCCTGTCCTCAGTCCCTACATCATAAAGAAGTAAGGAAAGGATGTTATAGCACATTGTATATCTCTGGTTAACTAATGAATGGATAAAAGATTGCATTTGAAATAACATCCCCTTCATATTTAGTCTCTTTTTAAATAGGAGATCACCCTTTTCACAAGGATGGACTCTCAATTCCCAGTGCCTCAGTATTTCCTGTTATATGCAAGTTGTCAATTAGCATTTTTTAATATGTAATATGTTTGGTTGCACCTGAATTAACAACCCACTCTCCATTCAAATCCTCTCTACCTTCCATGTTTGCAACGTGGTGTGGCTTCATGACCAAGATTTCCTTTCTTTCCTGCAAATAGTTTCAAGAAGGTTTGGTATTGTTCCTTGGATTGTTTGGTAAAGGAATGGTGTAGCGTCCAGCATGAAAGTCCTCAGTTTGTTGTTCTCATCTTAGTTTTCCCAGGCCACCATTCCATGTAACCAAACCTTAATACAAACCTTCTTTCTTGTGACCATTTTGTCTACAGAAGGTGCAATTATCATCTTTGCTATTGGGAATTGATTTTTCGGTCTAATGTCCCAATTTTTCTACTTTGTTTTCCTTCACCTTGCACCAGGTGAAAGGCTTGGAAGGCAGTGGAATCATGAGCTGATTTCTTTGTACCTCTGATGAATCTTTGCATTTCTTCCTTGACAACCAAATGGTAGGCAGTTCTTAAGCTTGGTGTGGGTTGAGTTAACAAAATCTGTGTATGTATAACAACATATTGATCAAGTCCCATGAGGGACTCACACATTCTTGACAAAAGCCGTTGTAGGAGTGCTGAGGTGTGGGTGACATGAACCCCATCTCCTGCAGAAGCCTTTCTATTTGGTGTAACATCTTGTCGTGTTGTTGACAATGATTACTTAAGCTCTTAAACTTTTGTAGCACTTACTTTCCCAAATCATTCAAGAAGTTCTTTTCGAATCTTAGCCAATGTGCTTGCATATTTGACACTGCTACATATGTCTCTTTCCATGTCGGTTGTAAGCCACCCCTTCACCATTGCATCCATCACATCCAAAGCATGTAATTGGATGTCTCCTTCTTTGGTTTCTTATCTAAGCCATCGATGATGCCATACTTGTTTTTCGCAAATAGCAAATGGTCATCTCTTGTGCCTAATTGCTATAATTGATTGGCCCTTCATTGAAGCAATTGTTTTGGATAATCAGAAGGATGAAGATAATATGGACAAAAGTGATTGAGAAAAACAAAATTGTTAGCTTCCGAGATTAAAACAATTATTATAAATCGATATAAGAAATATATGTACATTATTGACACCTATTTACTAATGACATAAGATTGTGCTAAAGCATTTGATATGTTTGGAGCCTCCTAAATCCTGTTTTCTGTGACATGTGCGTAGGTATTGGGACCTCGTTTGGAGTCCACCTGGAAGTGCTGGAACAACTGGGACTTTTGAAAGGTATTATATCCAATCGAAATCATTTAAATATTCATACTTTGCTTAGAAAATCTGCATCTTCTGATATCATTTACTATACGGTAGGATCGTAGGTACAAGTTGTGAAGTTATAGTCCAAACAGAAGATCAAGTGGAACTCTCATTCTCGAGGACATGGGATGGAAATCACGCCCCATTGAAGATAGACAAAAGGTGATGTATGCTACTTTGCAATGAACATGTAGAAAACAATATATAACTATGATAGATGTTTAATAGGTTTGTGTTGCTTCGTGGTTCTTCGGGTTTCTACTCATATGCAATCTATGAACATTTGGAAGGATGGCCTGGTTTCAATCTTGCTGAAACTAGGATGGTGTTCAAGCTTAGAAAAGACAAGTAAACACTTTTTCATATCTCATAAGCTTATCTCCAGGACCGTCTCCAAGATTTTAGGTGCCCTATGTGTACGATAAAATGGGCCCTTATGTACGTTAAAAAAATTATCTTTAATGATTGTGATAAGAATTAACAATAACAATATTCTTGCAAATGATCTATTTTACGTAGTTAAACAAATTGTGCCTCTAAAGTTTTTTAAAAGTATGAAAAACATTTTTTAAATTATTCTTTTTTAAGTCAACACATATTTAGGTCACCGTCCCACCTACTTCTCACATGGACCCGTCTCTCTTTAGTACATGATTCATTGTTTTATGTTTATAATAGTTTAATTTTTTTTGACAAACTAGGCTACTCAAGAACTTTTAATTACTAACAAATGATTTTTTTTATATATGTTAATTGATTGATAGTACCTAAATGATAAAAAAAATTTTTTTTGCCCCCTCTAGAACATGAGTCTGTGTAGTCACACACCCTCCAAGACGGCTCCGTTTATCTCATTGTCCATTCACTAAAGTTGATTGAATTGAAAGATAATAATGAAATTTTTTATATTTACAGGTTTCATTATATGGCGATGTCTGATGACAGACAGAGGTATATGCCTTTACCTGATGATCGATTACCTAATAGAGGTAAACCATTAGCTTCTCCTGAAGCAGTGATTCTTGAAAATCCAGTGGAACCAGAGTTTAGAGGAGAGGTAATCATAGGTTTCCATAGAAACAGTTCTGTTCATAGTATGTTTACACTTATGTGTTTGTATGCTTTATTTTTTTTTTCTTTTTCACCCTTACATGATTACATCACACTTGTTTTGTTTGTTTGTTTTTTTCATGTAGGTAGATGATAAGTATCAATATTCATGTGAAACACAGGATCTAAAGATCCATGGATGGATATCTACTGATCCCATGGTCGGATTTTGGCAGATTACGCCAAGTAACGAGTTTCGTACAGGTGGACCCACTAAACAAGAGCTTACTTCCCATGTCGGACCAATAAATCTAGCTGTAAGAATAAGAACATTTATCATAATTGCAAATTTCTACACAGTTATGAAGCAAATGTAGCTCATTAAAGGTTCTTTTCGAGAACTAGTAGATGTTTATTAGCACACATTATGGAGGCAGCGATTTAGTTATTAAGTTTGAAGAAGGCGAGAAATGGAAGAAAGTTTTTGGCCCGGTTTTTATGTATCTAAGTTCGAGCTCAACAGGAGAAGAACCTCGTACTCTTTGGAATGATGCTAAGAATAAGGTACCATTTACATCATTTGCTTGAGTTACAAATATATATATGTATATATCTTATGATATTAAAAAATGATCGTTGGGTTTGTTTACAATTGGTTTCAGATGCAAGATGAAGTTGCAAAATGGCCTTACAGCTTTCCAGCTTCTACTGATTTCCATCAAGCTAGCGAACGGGGTAGAATTAGTGGTAGATTATTCGTATACGATTGGTATCATCTCTTTTCCCACCAAATCAAGAAAATACCGTATGCCATGTGCATGAAATTTGAATATGCATGTGTTTAGGTTCATAGCAGATGAACAGATGCTTGCAGTCGGTGCTTCTATCGGACTAGCTCTACCAGGAGACCCGGGATCCTGGCAACGTGAAAACAAGGTGAACGTGAAATGGGATCAAAGCAATGTTGCAACTTGCCATCTTATATTACTAATAAAAAAAATTGTCTTGACAGGGCTATCAGTTTTGGAGTAAAACAGATGTTGAAGGTTGTTTTGTGATCGAAAACATTTTGGCTGGCACATATAATGTGTATGCCTGGGTCCATGGGTTCATTGGCGACTACAAAAGCGCTAGCACCATCACCATCACACCAGGTTCTAAAACTTCACCAATCAAATCATTTTAATACTGTCATTTTAATGTAAATGGCAATGTTTTGTGCAGGTTGTGACGTCAAAGTTGGGGATCTTGTGTTCAAGCCCCCGAGAGATGGTCCAACGTTATGGGAGATTGGGATACCCGATCGCTCAGCAGCTGAGTTTTACATACCTGATTCGGACCCACTGTACACTAATCAGTTTCTAGCAAACGATCTTAACAGGTGATCCACTGGTCCACAAATGCTTTTATGAGATGCTTATGTGATGCTTATGAAGAGGTTTAGGAACATCTTCAATAAATGAAGTCTCATAAAATGAGGCTATTTTTTAGAGCAGTTGTAACGATCTCCTCCTAAACTCAGAACCATGCCAACAAATTAACACAATCATGTCCTATCTGATCACGAAACCATGCTAAAAACTAGTTTGAAACTGCCTCTTAAGTCTGACAATCACTAAACTATGTCGTAACCGTTTTAATATGACAAAAATACATGAGTTTTTTGTATTTCCGTAATAAAAGAAAAACATAATCAAACAAATTCGAAACAAATATAAAACAACCCAAGATGTTGTTACCAAATATAAAAAAAATTGCCTCCAATTTTAACACACCAAACTAAAAAGTAAAAAAAAGTATACGTTTTGTAAAAATAAATATGCAACCAATTAGAAAATGTTCGACTTTGACTATGCCTGGATACCCATAGAAAAGAACCGTCCTGCATAACTTGTCATCCTTGCCACCAACTCTGTAGCTATAGAAACGCCTAGTACGTGATTTAGTGATTACAGGGCTTAAGAGGCGCTTTCAAACTATTTTTTAGCACGTTTTGTAATCAGATGGGGTTGACAGTGTTAATTTTTGAACACATTTCAGACTTTAGGATGTGGTTTTTCCAACCGCTCTGATAAACTGCCTCGTTGTATGAGGCAGCACACGTCATAAGCATCACATAACCGTCCCCTAAAAGCATTGTGTACTAGGGTGAAAGATACTCAAATTGCTCATGAAACATAAAAGTGAAGACAACATATAAGAGAGTCTCTAATGAATATATGAAACTTGAGTAGGTTAGACAGTATGGATTGTGGGAGAGATATGCAAGGTTACACATTGATGGTGATTTGGTTTTCACGATTGGGCAAAGTGATTACAAAAAAGACTGGTTCTTCGCACATGTAAACAGGTAAATATTTAACAATTTATTAATGTTTTCAAAACTGGTAGGATCGGTCCGACCGGATATAATATAAAAATTATTTGTCAGACCATATTTATATATATATGTATCTGTCTGGTTGCTTGAAATGAGATTTAATGAATGTGTTAAAACAGGCTCTTGATTTGAACTTATTTGTTTAATACTTAGCTTTATTCATACGGAAGAGTACGTCGTCATTGAAGATTATTAATTTGTAGTCATTGCCTTCACTAATACTTACTCTTGATCACCATCAATGTGACTAAACTTAGCGGGTTTTAAGATTTTCTGGATCTTGTAATTCGCTGATAGGCTCCTAATTCATGATATTAAAGTTTTTTTTTTGTGCCTATATGAAATCAATGATTGGATAACATAGAAATTGTATCAAGAACAAGAATAATTTTTTTTTTGTTGTAAAATTTGGCATGTTAAGACAGATCAAATTAAGCGAATTCATTTATACAAGGTCAAATCATCAAATCAATTGGTATGAAGCGTTTTAACTGTTCTTGAAAGAGTATGATAGTTGGGTTTATAACTGCTATAGTTGTACAATTGCATTAGCAGAAAGATGCCACTGATCCCCCAGTAGCTGCTGAGCAGTTGCCTTCGATGCACATACGATATATTATTCAAAGATAACTATATGGCTGAAATTTAAATGCTAAAACCCAATATATATTACAACTCTTCTCAATTATGTGAATAAAAAAGCTCGCATGATACAAGCCTACTAACTATGCACTTATTTAGAAGTTGGTGGCATTTTGTCACCAATCACTTCTAGTTTAGATATACTTTACTTTATTTTTGGTTGTGTGGATTGGGTGTTTGTATTTGGAGATGGTCATGGGTTTGATTCATGTGGTGTGAACAACTTTTTTTTGTTCTTTTTTTAAAGAGTAAAATGCCATTTTAGTCCCTATGTTAGTCCAATAGTTTAAATTTTGCAATTTTGGTCATTATGGTTTCATTTTATTGTAATTTTGGTCATTATGGTTTTCATTTTATTGTCATTTTAGTCCAATTAAGTTTAAACTTTTGGACTAATGACAAAAATTACTAAACCACGGGGACGAAAATGACAATAAAATGAAACCATAATGACCAAAATGACAAACTTTAAACTATTGGACTAAAATGACAAAAGTTGCCAAACCATCATGGGGACTAAAATGACATTTTACTCTTTTTTAAAAGTCTAGCCTCTTTGAATGGTTCAACCTTATCCTCTTTAGTTTGTAATGTTTCGACTTGACTCATGTACTATGTATAGACTTTTTACTATTTTGATTTTTCTTTATTAACTTTAGTTCATTCTATTCTTTTAGAAGACAATTAGAGGTAAAGGTCACTTAGGTGTCAGATGAGTTTCCTTACCAACATATCAGGTGTCATTGTCCTATTTATCTGATATTTTAGGTGTAAAATATGTTTATTTTTGTTATTGAATACAAATTTCTCCTAGTGACAATTTTTTTCTTTTGACTTGTATTATATTGTTTTTATAAAATCACTTTTTTATTCTTATAGCATAACGTACGGGACATAATAGTGTTTGTATCCGTGTTTCAATTTCTATAACGGACTCGTCATTAATTCATATGTTTCTTTTAATCGTACTACCTTGTCGTAACATTTGGTTTTTATCGTAGCGCTCTGCCACAACGCCTGGGTAATTTTGCTCGTTATACTCTAAAATGAAAAACAAGTTAATTTAACACACTACGAAAAATTATATTTATTATTATCTGTTTATAAATATTAATATCTGTTTCTGGTGTCACTGGTCCATTTAAGACTATCAATTTGATATCCAGTTCTGATTTCATACATATGAGCTTATCTTTTTCTTTGTTTATAGGAAGAGTTATGACATCATGTATGAAAAAACAACATGGGCGATCAAGTTTGAGTTGAATGATGTGAGCAAGAATGGAACTTATAAACTGAGATTGGCTCTAGCATCAGCACAATTATCAGAATTGCAGGTATAATCATAACTAGTTATTATGATCAGTCTATGGTTTCATCAAAAGAAGATCGATAAACCTTAGATTTAGTTAAAGTAAAAGTGGATATATGAAAGGTGGATCAAACAGGTGATTTCAATGGGTCGACGAAAAACACTTTCTTTTTCAAACAAACCGATCTGCACTTTCTTTATATCAAGTTTGTAACCAGATTTTGTTTTAGGTTCGAGTTAATGATCCAAACACTGATTCACCTCTATTTTCATCTGGAATAATTGGGGGAGACAATGCAATTGCAAGGCATGGAATACATGGGTTATACTGGTTATTCAACATCAGTATACCTGGAAAGCTTCTAAACTCTAATGGCAAAAACATGATTTATTTGACAAAAGTAAATGAGGGAATCATATTTCCTGGAGGAGTAATGTATGATTATATTCGTTTAGAAGCACCGCTTCCTTGTTCTTGACTTGTGGTTGGCCAGAGGTTATGGGACAATTAGAGCACATCATGAATTCAAGTAGTAATGGTGTAGTTTCATGTTACTGGATTGATAGTTGTTTTATGTTTTATGCAACTTATTTTCTTTTTTTAGTTACTTTTGTTGTACATAAAGTAGAGTGTTATTTGTTTTCATTCCAAGTATTGTACCCAGTTTACTTTATCCAAATTGTCCCAAAATTTTCATATGTTTTGATGTTTGTTTGCCGCTGATAACCAATATTTGGTATCAGAGCCTTGTTTATGCCTAACAGTTCTCGTGCAGTGTTTGTGGGAGCAAACTGAAACTCTCGTTTTGCTAAATGAAGAGCAAGTGTTTACGAGTCAGGATGGTGCTAAAGATGAATGATGGGCCATCTGTTATCTAGACATCAGTGTGAACCTGATAGAGATTCAAATCACAACTCAAATTGAAATACGAATTTGATGAAATCAGAATGCAATTCAAAATGAATATGAAGGATATGATCATAAGGATCTACAATATGTAATTAACCAACTAGTGGTCTCAGGGCTATGCCCTCCTCAATGCCATGCAAAGAGTCTAACCAATTTAACAAAAATCTCTCCTCCCTTCTCACAATACTAATGATCCTTATTTATAGAATTAGAAGCTACACTTACCCCCTCCCACAATTACAAAATACTATTAATTAACAAAATAGAATAAGATCTGATAGAACCCATAAGAAGCAAAGTGACAAGCAAGCTGGCTACAGGAATTGATAACATGCCTGCATTTGTGAACCCATGACATCACAAAACAGTTGATGGTATCTGATATTTTCTTTCTTTTTTTGATGATTATTGCATGTATATGTGGCTATACGTGATCAAAACAAAAGAACTAGCACTTGAAATGTTTAGAATGAAAGCTGAAAAGGAAACTGAATGAAAACTATGGGCGTTGAAAACAGATTGTGGGGGAGAGTTCATGTCAAACCAGTTCACAGCCTACTGCAATTAGTAGGCTGTAAAAACATAGGCAATTGCACCCTGCACCCCACAACAAAATGAGGTTGTAGAACAACGTAAACGAACTATCCTTGGTGTCACCAGATCGTTGTTAAAGGCAATGAGTGTACTAGATGCTTTATAATCACACATCGATTTGAGGTCGTCGTTTGTTGCAGAGTACTTCGAATTATGATCTTACATCGATTCAAGATTTTGTTTGCTGTCTAATGCACATGGAGATACAAAACTGTAGATACTGAGCCATAACTGATTTTGATTGATGATGGACCCAAAAATTATTAAGAGACTGAGGGAGCACACAGCTTAACAAGACACTCAACTTCATGGGATTTCATAAGTGTCCCCAAGAAGAACAAGCTGTTTATATGCTTGAAAGAAATGAAAAGATTTTGATAGTCGGAGTGTATGTTGATGATTTGCTAGTCACGGGTACAAGTGAAGAGCATATTCTTATTTTTAAGAAACAAATGTTTAAGAGATACGACATGACTGATTTTGGAAAGCTAAAGTATTACCTCACGATAGAGGTTGACCTAAGCACAAAGTTCACCACTTTTTCGAGCATGGTATGCAAGGAAGATGCTACAAACAGGTAAAAACTCGAAATGTTAGGAATACAATCCAACAAAATGGCTGACAGAACCCACATTACAGTTAACCAACAACGTGTTTTATAACTTGCTGGAAGTATGCGTAATCTACTGCATACTAATTACTATGTAGAGAAATTCCAGACAACGAACACCTGGATGAATTGAAAGTCGTAGATCACACTTTCAGATCAAACTACTTGTGGTTCACTCAAATGTTTGATTGGATAGAATTCAACTCGAATCAAGAACGAGTATGAGAATTTTATTGTGAATTCGAGAATGAACCAGAAGCAAAAAATAAATCATCGATCAATCTTTGTTTGCAGGTTTTGGAAACTGCTTTCAAGCAGTTTTCAAGTTTTCAGCTCAACCCTAGCCAGGGGCTCTGCCTCTTGGGCCCCGCTAACCGGGGGGCGCTGCCCCCGTACCCCCGCCAAGGGGGCATTGCCCTCTTAGAACCCCCATTGAATCATAAATCATTAAACAAGCGTGCACCCCACACCCAACTTATTTAATGAATTTCATAATTCATATTGATCGATAAAATTAATCTCAATTACATTAAAATATCTAACATACTAGACTAGACCTTTGATATGCAGTTGCGATTGTCAGTAGATAATTGGAAGCTCCTAAAGTCGGTCATTAGTCATTACTTAAAATGGGTTTTTAACAATGGTTTTGAATATTGAAAGGGAGGGGATGGAAGATTGATGGGCTTTAGTGATAGCGACTATAGGTACCGACTCACACGAACCGGTGTGTACAGGCGGTTCAAGGTTTATTTGTTTTTTTTAATGTTTTATAAAGAAATGGGAAAATAATACTTATTCATCTAACATAAAATTTAAATAACACGTAATATAATAATTTGTTTTCTCATATGTAGGTTACATTACCAACACATCGATTTATAATTTAAAAACACAAGAAAACATTATTTGACAAGTTTTTATGTGTATAAACATCAGAAACCGAGCATAAAAAATTACAAATTGTAAAAAAAATATACTATTTAAAAAGTGTCGTAATTTATGAGTGTTGAAATAATCCTAACTCTATGTGTGTGAGCACACATGTGTGATTATGTTATACAAAATATTGGTTTTTAATCTAACACACGCATACACTATATACAGGTCACAAAGAAAATAATCTTATCAATCTATCTTTTCATAAATGAATAAGGTAAAACTATATAAATTACATCACATTAATAACTATTATTAAAATGATCCGACCTCTTTCCTGACCCTGCATTACATTAATCTAATAAAATATATTAAATAATTATAAATTATATAATGATATTTTGAGATAATCAATTATATCTACAATTTTTACATGTATTTATACGGTTTTGAGAAAGTGAATGTCGGAATACGTTACCTCATTCCACAAGAAAATATATTTTGAGATAAAATATTTTTAAATTAAACCAAATATATTTTTATTTTAACAAATTTATGTTATATTCTTTTAACATTTATTTTTTTTATTGTTGATATTATGTATTTATAGTATTTTGTTTTGAATCAAAAGAATATTGTATAAATACAACTCTAACTTATGTATAAAAGTTACATTTTAATTAAAAACAATCAATAAGAATTATTTTTTGCGAGTTTCACAATAATGTTAGGTTTTAAAAAAATTGATTTTACATATTTTTCCATAGTATACTTCATGCATTAGAATGTTTCGAAATTTAAAATTCTTAAATTTTATTTGATACTACTATTTTACATTAATAATAGTTATAATTAAATGATTTATTTGTTATTTTTTTTAACTTTACTTATTTAAATATTTTCTTCATTTTAAAGAAGGGCATCATCAATGACAATATTAAACATATTTCCAATACAATGTATCTTAATTTGTATCATAAAAAATCTAACGACTTACTAGTAGCAGAAAACTTTAATTTTTCATTAGCTCTTGTGTCTCAAACAATACTTTCTCATTTTCATGATAAACAATACTTATTTCAACAAATAATCTTTTTATAATATACAATAGATTAACTTCTACATTTTTTACAATGTTAAATATTGACATGTTAATAACTACATTCAACAAAGGCGAACGGCAAGGAAAGTTTACTTGGATAACAAAAGATTAAAAAAACATATATGTAACTATAAAACATGTAGAGTTCATCCGAAGTTAATATTGTTGCAATGAAAGGAAATTCCTATTGTAAGACTTTTATATTTATACTTTTTGCTTACAATATCATATATAATAATATATAATCTATACTTATTAATGACATTTATATCAATTTTGAAGGTTACTCAAAACACGTAATTATCTTCAAATATATTGTCATGTGTTTCCAATGAAAATGAAAATATATGGAAAAACAACCTTTCTTTTTATTAAAACAACTGGTATTTTCACATGAACAGACCGTATGTTGCTTTATCCAGAGTCATAAGCAGAGATGGTCTGAAACTTTTAATTTTTGATAAAGACAATAATGATACTAACAATACGTCTAATGTTGTATACAAATAAGTTCTTAGATACTTATAATAAGTTATAAAATGTATCTTTATATAATAGATTATTTAATTTATTATAAATATATTTTAGTCATAAAAATTTTCATATAAAGTCATGTAATAATATATTATATATGTAATACAAACAAATGCGTTAATGTAATAATATATTACTTATTATATAAGTAGTACTAAAAATTATACATATAAGATATGAACAATTGCATAAATGTGATACGAGCAATCTTCATGTTAGATATGTAATTGTACATGTGATATTGCATTTATTTATAATATGATCACGTATGCACCTGTTCATATTAGAGATGTAATTTTTTAATTTATATGCAATTTTCATATATTGCATACTACATGTATGTAACAACATACATTTACATATTTACATATTTACATAAAAAGAATAATTAACTAATGAAATATCAAATAGATTTGAAATTTTGATAAAAGTTTATAAACTGAATATGAAATCATATAAAATAAAAAACATTTTAAGATTTCAGTTAATCATGAAATGTTTTGTTTACACAATTAAATTTCTAAAGGGATATCGTTAATAATTGAATTAACTACAAAATTAAAGTTGTAGTCTAACTAATTTATGTTATTTATAATCAATATCATTCAATTATTTTGTTTTACATAATAATACTTAAGTAAAATAATTTGTTCTATTAAGTTTTTAAAAATTAATATAAGTTATCGTTGTTCTCTTTAAATGCATACAATATAGTGTGTGCTTACAATCAAACAAAAAGAGTGATAATCCTCATATAAATTATTTAATCATTTAATATCTTCTATTCGTATATTTTTCATGACAAATAATTTGATTGTGTTTACGCATGTTTTTCGTGAAACATTATTTGAAAAGTTTTTATGTGCATAAACATAAGAAACCGAGCATAAAAAATCACAAATTGTAAAAAAAATATAAACTATTTAAAAAGTTTCGTAATTTATGAGTTTTGAAATAATCCTAACTAGGGGTTATCCCGCGCTTCGCCGCGGGTTTTATTTTAATATGTCGTTTCTCGGTTAGTTTGTCGATCACCGAATGAAACGGCTAATATTAAGAAATTTTTGATTATTTTAAGAAAATATCTGGTTTAACCACCGGTTTCCCGGTTAAGCTTTCATTCACCGCCCAGTTCAACTACCGGCTTCCTCGTTAGCCCGACGTTCACCGGTTCAACCACCGGTTCCCAGTTATGCCTTCGTTCTTCGCCCGGTTCAACTATCGGCTTCCCAGTTAGCCCGCCTTTCACCGGTTGTGACGGCTAATAATAAGAAAATTTTTTATTAGAGGCATTTATGGATTTGAGTTTAACAATATTAAGAAAACATCCGATTCAAACATTGGCTTCTCGATTAGGCCGCGGTTCACCGGTTGAAACAGCTATATCACCCGTTAAAATGGCTAATAATAAAACACTTTTAAATAATACTTAGGAAATAACTAATATTAAGAAAATATCTTATTCTACCACCAGTTAACCGATCAAGCTGTCATTCTCCGCCTGCTTCAACCACTGGTTACCCGAATAGCCCGCCGTTTACCATTTAAAACGACTAATATTAAGAAAATTTTAATAAAATTAAGAAAATACCCAATTCAACCACCGGTTTCCCAGTTAGTCCATTGTTAGCCAGCCAGGTCAAACACTGCTTTCCTGATTAGGTAAATATTATTAAAGTGATATTATTATTTAAATCGTTTGTGGTAATGTATTTATAACTATTTAAATAATATTATTTATTCTATAAATAATATTAAGAAAATACTTGGTTTATTTTTTTAAGTCGTTGTTCGCCGAGCAGTACTACGGTCGGTTATCCAGTTAGCCCACTGTTTTGAAATGGCTAATATCACCTGCTGCAACTATCGGTTGCCTCGGCTAGCTTGTCGTTCACCAGTTGAAACGACTATTGTTAATTAAAATTTGATAATATTAAGAAAATTCCTAGTTAAATCACCTGTTTCCCGATTAGGCCGCCGGTTCAGACATCGCGTTTTCAGTAAAACAAATATTATTGGTCAAGTAATATAATCATTTAAATTGTTTGTGGTATTAGAGTAATATTGTTTTTTAAGAATTATTTGTGAGGGACAATTTTGGAATTGAAATATTATTATAATACTATTACTCTTTAGTTGGTTTTCAAATGTATATAGGATAATTCTATGTATGTGAGCTCACATATCTACAATTTTTATTTCTAACATCAATATTTATACGGTTTTGAGAAAGTGAATGTCGGAATACCTTACCTCATTCCACAAGAAAATATATTTCGAGATAAAATATTATTAAATTAAACCAAATATATTTTTATTTTAACAAATGTAACAACCAAAAATTTTGTAACCTGTTAATAAACGTGCAAAATTTCGGTAACCGTTTATGTCCAAAATTTATATAAACGTTCGTAAATTAATTACGATCAAAAGGATATAAACGATAAAAATATCTGATTATGTATAGACACATTATAAAGCCTATTCATAACGTGCAAAATTTCTGTAACCGTTTGGGTTCGAAATTTTTATGAACGTTCCCGCAGTAATTATTATCAAATTAATATAAGCGGGACCGTTATACGATAAAGTATGAACACGATATAAACTCGTGAATATTAAAAATATGTGAGCAAAGTAGAATGATGTTTTAAAAATAGGACTTCAAAGTCCAAGGGCCTAATTGAAACTTTTAAATAAACGCATGTTTGATATTCAAACAAAGATGACGTCCTGCAAGATATTTTTTCAATTTTAACCGACTTCAACTTCAAGTATGAGATATTAAGGCGCGAAGATAAGAACCAGATTCTAAAACATTCAAATTTCTTTCTGATCGACTTCCATTTCTTACAAGCAAAGAAGGTAATCAAGACATCTTGTCATATATCTTATGATTTAGATTGAACCAGTTGAAATTTTGTTCAGCGTTTAAAAGTATGATTTACTTCCAGTGGCTATAGTTCAAGTAAATAGGATCTGGCTTAGGATTTTGAATCACGGTTGGTTATGGTTGTGTGATATTACACGGGTGTTGTCGGGTTTGTGTTGGGTATGAGTATGTATGTGCTTCCGTTTGCTTTAAAGCAATGTTATTATACAGTAAGTTTAGCAACACCCTAAGACGAACTAATTAAATAAGGGAATACACTTATCTAAGCCGAGCCAATAAGTAATCTTTAAGCATAATATGAATGCAGAGATAAAAATGATCAAAATGAGTGTAAGCGAAATTTTGAAACAAAGCTCCGAATGAAAGTTACGACATGCCGAAGTTTCGAGCGGTCATCGTAAATTTGAGCACCTTCATGATAAGGTTATAATCATGATAATATAATCATATTAATAGGATATCATTCTGAAGTGAGAAAGTAAGGAAATGAAGAAAAGCTAGCAAATTGTGCTTTACTAAGCTCATGTGAGTTCTTTGTAGCCTATTTTGTAACACCCTGACCGATGGCGGAAACGTCGGGATGCCACGAGTGTCACACCCCGAGCCGGCGGGACGGATCGACTTCCCCGCCGGGCGGAAGGTTCTCGGGGCGCGATATCGTGAGTGATAATCGTAATGATCAGATTGTTTACATAGCATCAATGTTAAGGATAACTAAAGCACAATCAAACATTAAACTAGGATTACAAAGTTAAATTACAATATCAATGTTAAGTAATTTAACTAAGTAAACCTAACAAAAGAATCAAATGTTTTCTATCTTGTAATCTGTACAAGACATCCGAAAATGATTCGTATGAATAATAAAATATGTGCTTCCAAAATCAACTAGGTCCTCTATCTAGGCCGCCTAGCATGCAATCCAAAGGCCTTAGCTTAACCCTGTTCATCACCTGAAAAAGCATGTAAGAAAACAAAGTCAACACAACGGTTGGTGAGTTCATAAAATTTATAAGTTTAAAATAGCTTTAACAAACCTTTTTCGGTAAAACCTTAACTTCATTAACTCCACATGTAATATCCAAATCGGTATGCTTATATATAGGGCATACTCCTGAGTCGAGCCTACAACCCGCCCAGACGCCGTCCTACCACATACTAATCCGCATATGACACTGTTGTTAATAATAATTAAGCATTTTACCTACCATTCAACCCATTCTTCACCATAGCTTTAGTTTATTGTTTCAAAGTTTACAAGTCTATAGCATTCATATGTATTAGCTTCAACGTAAGTTTAACAAGCATCATAGTTTCACACATCATAGTTTAGCTTTTACTAATCTCATGCGCGAGTACAAGCCCTACTTTAGTAGAAGTTTAGTAATTACGTAGCTCACGGCTAGATACAAGCCATGCTCTAGCAGAAGTTTAGCCATTACGTATCTCATGAATTAGTTAAGCTTAGTCTAGCAATTACGTGTCTCCTATACAAGATACAAGCCCTGCTATAGCAGAAGTTTAGCGATTACGTATCTCATACATAGACACAAGCCATGCATACACAAATAGTTTAGCATTTACATATCTCATATAAGCAGACACAAGCCCTGCTCTAGCAAAAGTTTAGCAATTACATGTCTCTTGTATAGATAATAGCTTAGCCTCGTCATAGTTTAGCTTTCACGTATCTCAATACATGGGTACAAGCCCTGCTCTAGCAGAAGTTTAGCAATTACGTAGCCCATGATTAGATACAAGCTTAGCATTTCGCACACAATCATAGTTTCAAGCATATAGTTTCAAGCATTAGCATATAGTTTAACCATGAAGTTCATATCATAAGTATCAAGTATATAGTTTAAGCTTTTAGTTTGTACACAGGTATTCCATCATATAGTTTTTAGCTTCTAGTTTGTAGCATAAGCATCAATCGTATAGCTTTAAGTTTCTAGTTTATAGCGTAAGCATCAAGCCTCAAGTTTAAGCATCTAGTTTGTAGCATAAGCATCAAGTCTCAAGTTTAATCATTAAGTATATAGCTTCTCAAGAATAATAGTTTCCAAGCATAAGCTTTGTCATAAGTACCATGATTATGTTTAAAAGCATTAAATAACATTTCAATAATTTATTAAAATGTTTAACATGCTTCTCAGTCCCTAAGTAAAACAAATAAGTTTAAAAAGGGACAAATGAACTCACCTTGTATTTGTAGTGGTTGACTAAGTATAACAAGAATACGCGCGCTCGTTGTTTGTACTTGTGGTGATGTTCACGATCCTGTATTGATTTCATAGTATTTGTAACTTATGAGTATATGTTTGTAGGAAATTCGTGTGCGTAAATGTGTTAGCCTTAAGTCGGCTAACACTTGTGAGTCTGGGTCTTTATTTGGCCATTGTCGTCCCTTGTTGATACTAATTATACTTAATCAATTTAATTGTTATGTAAATCACTTGTGTTACATAACTCTTAGTAACACTCCCTAATTGTTTAACTTGGCTTTAGAGTTAAGACTCCCCGGGTTGTTCTTATTACACGAAAGTAGTTTATTGCATAGTTATCAATTAACCATGTGGTTATCCTTATAAAACAAAGGTTTTAAGCTTTATGATTGCATCACCACCAACTTCTATTATCTTTGTTGTGATTAGATTATAATCCCCTGCATACTCTCTACCTTAGTTAATTTTAATTGGGCCACATTAGTCATTTGGGCCGATACATGGGCTTATCAACAACCATGAACCGAATGGAACATCCCGGCCCAACAATAATGTGGGTCGATTGTGGTTTTAGCCTTGGGCCGAAATAGGATGTGTTGGACCGAATAGCAAGTGGGTTGGACCAAGTGTGGGTCGGATCAGTGATGTGGTGGGCTAGGTCTTTGTGTTGGGCCAATTGTTGAGCCACGTCCACAGAAATGTTATGGAGGGTTAACCAACGAACCCTCTAATTATTGCACAGGTTCGGCTGGTTGTTTGTGAAGCATAGGTTCGGCTAGGTTTAGGTGGAAGGTTCGTAGAACTCTCAAAGGTTCGGCAATCAATAGGTTCGCAGAGTCGAAAGTTCGTCGGCATGCAAGACTTTCGGCTGCCACATGGGGCTAGGTTCGCAGCAGGAGGGGGTTCGGTACCACTTAGGTTCGCCTGATGTGATGGCAGCAAGGTTCGGATCCCATGCGTTAGGGTGTAAGGTTCGGGGAAATAAATAGGTTCGTCAGGAAGGTGCAAGGTTCGTGATAGCTCGAAGGTTCGGCCAGCTTGTTTGGTTCGCCTGCATGGTTCGTGTCCATGCAGGTTCATGACTGGCTCTGGTTCATGGGTTCGGCTAACAGGAAGCTCAACCAGGAAAGGGGTTCGGCAGTAGGTCGTGAGGGTTCGCCGATTACAATGGTTCGGCTGATGCATCAAGGCTCGGTGATGGCAAGGTTCGTCCCTGGTGCTGAGGTTCGGCTGCCTGAATGTCACGAACTTGTTCATCCTCGCCATCCTCATCCGACCCTAGGCTAGTACGAGGTTGCTTCCATGTCGTGGAGTACCAGAACCAAGTTTCTAGGGTGTAGGGCTCACACGATATGATTTCTAACCGGTTTGCATGGATGGATCGGATCAACACATAAAAACCCTATTTTCCCAAAACTTTATGGCTTCATACCTCGAGTTTCAGTGGATGGATCTTCAGATCGGTTGTACTTCTAGGTAGAGCTCGTTCCTAGCTACGCGTGGACACCAAGAATGCGCGATTTCGTTGAGAAATGGCCAAGATCTTGATGTTTGAAGATGAAAACTTAGAGAGAGAGAGGGGTGACGGGTGAGAGCATTTAATGAGAGAGAGAGATGGTAGAAATGAATTAATTGAAGTCATTTGGTGTTTAAATACCCCGAGGGTATTCGGGTTCGTTTCGGTTGCTCGGTTTTCGTTTTCGTTGCGTTTCCGGCATGTTATGCGCGACTTTAGTAAATTAAATAAAAGAGTTTTATTTTAGAATGTTTAGAAGGTGATTGTTTTCAGTAATAATTTTATTTAACGTATTCCTTAAATTATTTGTCGGAATTTATTATTTTAAACGTTTCGTTAATTCGTTCGCAAATTTACGTATTTTTAATTAAAAACAGTTTCTTTTTTTTTTTAATTTATTTCTGATGAGTTTCAAAATTGTAAAACAGAAAATATTATTTTTCTTAAATTTATGATCGTTCGTATAGTTTTCGTTTCGTCAGAACGCGTCACCATCGCGCGTATTCGTTCGAATCGTCATTCGAACGAACACGACGATGGTTTGGCTTTCTGATTCTTGTTCTCTACTATCCAGTCATTATTTCAGAACATTAAACTCTCAGAATCATTAGTACAGATCGTCACCTATACGAATAATTTGTCTGTTTAGCATTCCGTAACAACAACCGTTATGGTTTCGTTTTTTTTAACCTCACATACGTTTATACATAATAGTATCAAATCAAGTATCTGTGTTTCAATTCTGTGTTGTCTAATATGTTTCTGACTGTTAAACCCTAAGGTCTTAATCAGATTTCAGACAATCGCATAATAGCTTAGTCTTAAGCCTTAAGTGTAATAGCATAAACATAGTTTCTCAAAATGTGTACCTGAGTTACTGTGCAAGATACTGTAGCGATCACTGTTCCGGCACGCGTCCGACACTGATGTTACAACGAGGGATGTGTAGATTGTTCATAAGCTCGTGGGCATCTAATTTAAATCATCACAAATCATTTAATAAACCAAATTAATTACAAAAAAATAATGTCTATCATGAATTAGTTACATCAAATACAAAAGAGATTTAGCTATTTAACTAAATTCTAATCGCCAGAATTTCAGTTATTTAGCTAAGTCCAAGATCCTACGTGATGATGTCCCAAAAGAGTGTAGAGCTATCCTGCCCTACCTACTTGTCTTCATTTCCTGAAACATGTAGAAAATCAAGTGTCAATTACGAAGTAGTTGGTGAATAATCATAAGTTTTTATATTTAAAAATGTTTTACAACATGATTATAAAAGTTTATATTTTCTTGAGGAAATCCACATGAGTACCTGCGAGATAATCCACCACATATCCCCACACACAATCATAAACACATAATCACATATCTCAAATAATCATAGATAATCATAGATAATCAATCACAGAAACATTCAACCAATCTCAATCATCAATATTCTCAAATAGCATAACTGACCATACATGGAATCAATATGATTAACGTAAGTTAAAGGCATGATCCATGGAGTGGTGGCTAACCACGTGACAATACATGTGACCATTGTGGATGACCGAAGTCAACAACAATGTCTCATGGAGTTATGATAATCCAAGTGACAATACATATAATCGTTTCGGATGACCGAAGTCAACACAACGACACAAGGAATTGTGGTAACCCACGTGACAATACATGTGATCATTGCGGATGACCGAAGTCATCAGCAATGCCACACGGAGTTATGATAATCAATGATAGTCCATAAACAATGATAGTCCCATAATATGAATATCATATTGATAACAGGTATCACCCATGTGTTATCAAAATAATAATTTAAAATTGGTATACATGTTTCACCTCCGAGTTTAAAATAAAACAGTTTAAAAAGGGAGGTTATGATAACTCACCTGAGTTCCTTAAATTCGGTGTTTTAGAAGAATGCGCGCTCGCGTATGAGAATCAAACCAACTCAATCAACCTGTATATATTTTAGTGTTTATAAGCATACGCGTTTCCTTGCAATTAAGTGTTCTTCTTAAATCCTTAAGTGTTTAGTTATTTAGCTTATTTATTCTAAGTTAACTTATAATACTTAGGGTTTATCGATGATCATCGTAGAAATGCAATTTAAACTTGTTAGTTTCTTTGGTCGCCACCTAATGATAACAAGCCTTGAGATCCGATGTATACACATATAGGTATGTGTATACAGAAGTGTTAATTCTAGTCATACACATACCTATGTCCACATGCATGATTTCATTCAATTAACCACCACAATCTAAGTTATTATTACTACCCTTATGTTTTAAGATTTGCTTTTAAATTATCCACATGAGAACTTAAACGTTACTCAACAAGTTCAATATATACGTGTACAACTCCAACATTTTTTTAAAGAAAATTTACTTTAAAGAAAGAAAGGTGGTGGTTAGTATCATCCTCCATGCATGCATGATTATATATGTGTGTATATGTATATTCATGTTCCCCAATTACCCCTAATCTACTAGTTTAATGGAATTAAGTTTGGTTTCCCATGAGGGCAGCGAACCTTTTAGTCCAAAAGACTAGGTTCAGCCCAATCATGCCAAGGTTCGGCCCCATAGGGTTCGTGAGTTTCGTATAGTTTCCAGCCTAGGTTCGGCTATATCAACCTTAGTAGGTTAAAGTCTAGGTTCGGCAGTCATCTAGTAGGTTCGACCCTCACTAGCTCGATAGGTTCGTTGGCAGGTAAGAAGGTTCGTTTCACAAAGGCTCGGCTGGGAGGAAAAGCAGGTTCGGCTCAACCTTGTTCGCAGGTTCGCTCCCTAGGGTTCGTGGATTCCAGGTTTGTTTAGGGTTCGCTTGATGACACAGGTTCGGCCCATGCTATGCTTCGGTTGAGATGAGAGGTTCGTGGCCCTAGGGTTGCGCCGGACACAAACCTTGCTGCCTATGGTTCGGCTAGCAGGCGAAAGGTTCGGCCCATGGGGTAATGGTTCGTCGAGCTGTAGGTGTGGAGGGGGTTCGGCTAACCCATGAAAACCCCCAGGTTCGCCCCATTGTTGAGTCGAGGACCAGCCTCTTCGTCCCCTTCCTCTGACCTGTTCAAAGCTATACCATGGTTTCCCACTACTCATCCTAAGTTATTTTAGTGTTTTTAAGTATGTAGCTCGGTTGATACATCACTAGTGATTAGGGTTTGTTACCTATCATCAAAACCGAAAATGAAACCTCATATTTACCTCGATTCGTGGATCAAATGTATGGTTTCTTCGTATGGTTTTGTTCCTCTTGATCACGCGGTCGTGTAGGCGCCAAGATCTCGTGAATCCGTCGAGAAACGAGCACGATAAGCTAGAGAGAAGTTGTGGTGAGAGAAAGTGGCATGGATGTGTGTTTTAGAGAGAGAGTGAAAGTATTGAAATGAGGAAGAAGGTGGTGACCTTCTTGCTTATATCGCGTGTGGTCCCCGCGTGTTCGGTCTCGTTTGTTTATCGCGATACATTAATTATATGTTCGGTTTTTATCGTAAAACACTTTTAAAACATAAAACATTTAAATAAATAAGTTTCGTTTTAAATAACATGATTTTTAAATAAAATCGTTTAAATACAATGTCTCCGTTCACTTTCGTTAAATTAATCATTTAAATAAAATAATTCATTCGTTTTCGTTTTAGGTTGTAATTCCTAATAAATAATTTCAGTTTTCATTTATTAATTTAATAACGTTAGATATTATTTAATTATCTCGTCGAAACGCGTTACTTATGTACGTATTCGCAAAGATCGTCACCTTTGCGAATCCAACGCTCGTATCGTATTTCGATTCGATTTACGATTTATGGAATATCGTTTCAGAATATTATTCTTAATAATTATATTCGTATGAATCGTCACCCACGCGAATACATTATTAAGTTAATATTTCAGAATTAATATCCGTGTTTAATTTATGTTCGCAACCTCACCATCGCGTAAACATTTCCAATATCATTTTTATTATTTAATTATCTTTAATATTTTACATCCCAATCCAAAACCCACTAAACCATATCACTGACACATCCATGATAGACCGAAATATGCATATGTATAGGACATATGCAGGTGTCACACCCCGAGCCGGCGGGGTTGGATCGGAGTCCCCGTCGGGCGGAAAGTTCTCGGGGCGCGATATCGTAGGTGATAATCGTGATGATCAGATTGTTTACATAGCATCAATGTTTAAGAATAACTAAAGCACAATCAAACGATAATTAGGATTACAAAGTTAAATTACATTATCAATGTTCTGCAATTTAACTAGGTAAACCTATCCAAAAGAATATCATGTTTATATCTTGTAACTGTACAAGATATCAAAAGTGTATCGCTTCTGTAGCAAAACATGTGCTTCTCCAAAAGTCTACTAGGTCTGCTAACTGGCATCCTAGTAAGCCATCCACAAGCTTAAGCCTATTCCTGTGCGTTACCTGAGAAAGCGTGTAAGAAAACAAAGTCAACACAAAGGTTGGTGAGTTCATGTAGTTTTAGTATTTGTAAAATAGCTTTTGCAAACCTCCTAGGTAGGACCTTAACCTCATTAACAACACCTGTATCATCCAACTCGGTATGCTTATATATAGGGCATACCCCTGAGTCGAGCCTACGACCCGCCCAGACGCCGTCCCACCACATACTAAGTCACATAGGACATTGTTATTAATGATAATTAAGCATTCTACCTACCGTTCGATTCATCCTTCATCATAGCTTTAGTTTACTGTTTTCAAAGTTTACAAGTCTATAGCATTCGTATGTAATAGCTTCAATAAGTTTACAAGCATCGTGTTTAAAAGTTTATGATGTTGACCCAAAAGCATTCATGCGTCCCCTAGGTAACAACCTTAATCTCATTAACACCACCTGTATCATCCAACTCGGTATGCTTATATATAGGGCATACCCCTGAGTCGAGCCTACGACCCGCCCAGACGCCGTCCCACCACATACTAAGTCGCATAGGACATTGCTGTTAATGATAATTAAGCGTCTTACCTACCCTCCATTTTGTTTATAGCTTTAGCATTATGTTTAAGTCTATAGCATAAGTGAACATTGAGGAATCACTGTATGGCAAGCACTGAGAGGCCATAAGTCTACCCCTCAAGTCCTGACTATAAAGGTCACCCTATGGCAAGCACTGAGAGACCATAATAGGTGCCTTCTAGTCCCGACCAGGAAGAACACATGAAGGCAAGCACTGAGAGACCAACTATTGTTCTTCCATAGCCAATAGTTTTAGCATCCAAATAGTTTCACAACCGGTAAGGCAAGCACTGAGAGGCCAAACCGTTGCTTTTGCATGACAAGTCTATAGCTTTTAAAGTTTAACAACCGAAGAGGCAAGCACTGAGAGGCCAAACCGTTGCCTTTGCACACCAAGTTTATAGTTTATACAGTTTAACAACCGGAGAGGCAAGCACTGAGAGGCCAAACCGTTGCTTTTGCATGACAAGTCTATAGCTTTTAAAGTTTAACAACCGGAGAGGCAAGCACTGAGAGGCCAAACCGTTGCTTTTGCATAACAAGTTTATAGCTTACAAAATGTTTAAAGCATTCGTAGTTTTAAGCATACAGTTTATGGCATAAATGTTAAGCATCTAGTTTAAGTATATAGTTTATAGCTTAAACATCGAGTGTGTAGTTTACGATTATAGTTTATAGCATAAGCTTCAAGAATAGCGTTTAAGAATATAGCTTAGAGCATAAGTATAAAGAGTATAGTTTAAGAATATAGTTTATAGCATAAGCTTCAAGAATAGCGTTTAAGAATATAGCTTAGAGCATAAGTATAAAGAGTATAGTTTAAGAATATAGTTTATAGCATAAGCTTCAAGAATAGCGTTTAAGAATATAGCTTAGAGCATAAGTATAAAGAGCATAGTTAAAGAATATAGTTTATAGCTTAAAAATATAGTTTATAACATATGCATTAAGCACTTAGTTTAAGCATCAAGTGTATAAATTAACCTTCTAGTTTGCAACATAAGCATCAATCACCAAGTTTAAGCATATTGTTGTAGCATAAGCATCAAGTCTTCTAAGCATCCAACATATGTTTTCAAGCCTCAAGTTTAAAGTATAAGTTTCAAGTCTATTGTTTTTCAACGTATTCTAAGTCTCAAGTATAAGTTTCAACATAAATATCATGTTTATGTTTAAAGCATTAAATAACATTTCAAGAGTTTATGAAAATATTTAACATGCTTCTCAGTCCCGAAGTAAAACAAATAAGTTTGAAAAGGGACAAATGAACTCACCTGTGTTTGAAGTGGTTGACTAAGTTAAACAAGAATGCACGCGCTCTTTGTTGTGTTTGTAGTTGTAATTCACAATCCTGTATTGATTTCACGTTGTATTTGACTTATAAGTATAAGTTATATCAAATGTGTACGTGCGAAAGTGTTAGCCCTAAAGTTGGCTAACACTTGTGAGTCTTGGTCATCGTTCGGCCCTTATTATAAATGTCATGAGTTGTTACTACTAGGGATCCTTATGTTGTGTGTTTGGTTTTAATTTACTCCTAGGAATTTATAAACCTTGACATCATGTGTTAGTCATTACTTTGATAAGATCCTTGAAAATTAATCTAAGTCATAGTTATGACCTAGGTTGATTGTTTCAAGCTTGACATGTCAATTTGTTGAACTTGTTTAAATCACCAATTCCATGAATATTTTGCAATATTACCCTCACGTCTATTTCGAGTGCTTGATTTCATTTTAACTTATGTGAGCCAAATATCCTATACATGGGTCGATTAAGTTTATTGGGCTAGATTAACTGATAAGGATTGGGCCTAGTTGGTAACATGTGGGCCGAATCATGTGTGTTACGGGCCAAGCTATGGGGCCCAAAAAGGGATGCCATTGGTCGAACCTATGTGTTGGGCCGGTTAATTCGAAGCCACACCGAATGATCTTGGGTCGGTTGTGGTTGGGCCTCAAGTGTTAGTGGACCGAATAAACTTAGGTGGGCTTAGGACTTGGACCGAACAAAAGTGGGTTTCCTTAGCTTGGGCCGAATGAAATCAATGAGCCCCTTGTTTGAAAGTGTGGGCCTTGGCAATCAAAATGGGCCGATGAAAAGTGCTAGGCCGTAGGAATTGGAGCACACATCACAGACTCAACCAACTTCGAAGTAATTTGAGGTTCTGACCAGCGAACCTTTTGAGTTCGTGAGTTACTGGTTCGGTCACCAAAGGTTCGTCAAGGGCTGGGCTCGTTCATGCTTAGGGTTCGGCTAAGTTGTTCACTAAACCAGGGTTCGTGAGAGGCTAAGTGACATAGGTTCGTGCATGGCAGCTCCCTGGTTCGTCTAAGGGTTCGGTGAACATGGAAGGTTCGTCGTCCCTGGTTGGTTCGGCTGTGGCTCATAGGTTCGCTGATGGGTGCAGGTTTGTGGAGTTCGGCTCAGCAGGGTTCGGGAATACGGTTTCGGCCACTCCCAGCTGTTTCACGAACCTGCATCACCCTTGTCTTCATCATCCCATCGAGGTGTTGGTTCCTAGGTCAGTTTATCAAATGGTGTTATGCAGCATGATTCTCGATGACCTAGTGGTGATGATGATAGTCTAGAACCGACCAAAGCCTTTGTTAAGTAAACACACACACAAAAACCCTAATTTCCGTGAACTTCATGGCATCATACCTTCGATTTCAGTGGATAAACCTTCCGATCTGTTGTACTTTTGTGTAGAGCTCGTCAAGGGCTTCGCGTGGCGCAAGAATCACCCAAATCGGTTGAGAAATGAGCAAGTTATGAAGGATTTAAGGTGGATCTTGGTGGTTTGTGGTGTTAGCGAGAAGAGAGAGAGAGGAGAAGGATTTTGAATACAAAAATGAAAGAAACCCTTTCATTTAGGGATTTTATACTCCATGTGGTGTTCGGGTTCGTTTCGGTTGGTCGGTTCGCGTTTTCGTCGCGTATCCGGCTCGTTACGCGCGTTTTTCGTAACTTAAATAAAAAGAATTATTTTTAACAGTTGGGGTGTTATTAAATTTTAATAATTATATTAAATTTTGTTTAATAATTTTATTTGTCGAATTTCGTTATTTTACGCGGTTCGTTTAATTTTGTTCGCGATGGAATAAAATAGTTTATTTTATTTTTATTCATGATGAGTTTCAAAATTGTAAAATAGGAAATAATTTTATTTCCTTAAAATTTATATTCGTTCGTATCGTTATTCGTTTTCGTTTCGTCAGATCGCGTCGCCATCGCGCGTATTCGTTCGAATCGTCATCCGAACGAACACGACGATGGTTTGGCTTTCTGATTCTTGTTTTCTACTGATAAGTTATTATTTCAGAACGTTAAACTGTCAGAATTATTCGTACAGATCGTCACCTATACGAATAATTCGTCTGTTTAGCATTCCATAATAATAACCGTTAAGGTTTTGTCTTGTTTAACCTCACATACGTTTACACAAAATAGTATCACATAAATTATTTATGTTTCAACACTGTGTTGTCTGACCTGTTTCAGACTGTTAAACCCTAAGGTTTCAGTCAGATTCAGACAATCATTTAATAGTTTCATGTTTATCCGAAATGTATCAATAGCATAACATAGTTTCCTGTAATGTGTACCTGAGTTACTGTACAAGTTACTGTACAGTTTACTGTTCCGGTAACGATTCCGGCACTGATGTTACAGCAGGGGTAGATCGCAACCTCCCCAACACCGTCCCACCGTTATTTCGATAAATCATGACCATGTGTCCTTGACTATGTTTAGCATCCCAACAATAACAAACTCCTAATTCATTTCCGTTCCAAACCACAATCCATAAATTCGTGAATTCAGCTGCGATAAACTCTCTGGTTCTGTTTAGTTAGGTTTCAACTAAACTTACCATGGTTTATGCATATAATAATGTGTTCTCAAAATGTATACCAATTATCAATAATATCATCAAATAATTCATTATCATTAATAATTAACACATCAGGTTGTAAGAGTACAATTGTACATATGTAAGGACAACCTGAAATACAGTGATGTTACATATTTTAAATTTTTTATCATTTTGGGCTGGTATGCATGTTATGAAACTATTTCGTGAAAATGATGTTAACCTAGCTGCGGTCAGATAAAAGAATCTTTTAAGGTAAAGAATGTTTTAAGTCTCAACTACGGTTGAGAAATAAATGATTTTGAAAATCTCGACCGAGGTCGAGTAGAAAATGTGGTTTTAAAGTCCCAGCTGCGGTTGGGCAAAAGTTGAGCACTGCGGTGCGGAAAAGTGTTTATGTTTATGATGGTTTAAATGATTTAAACTATGTTATGTATGAACGAATTATGTTATGGATATGAATGATGTATATAAAGAATTTTTGTACCTGTATGAGCTGTCAACTTCGGTTGATAGTTATAGAGTCTTGTGGAAACACAAGCCTGTCAACTTTGTGTCGTCAGTTGAGAAAGTCTTATGCATGCATGAGCTGTCAACTTCGGGTTGATAGTTATAGAGTCTTGTATTTATACAAGAATGTCGACTTCGGTCGTCAGTCATAGAGTCTTGTGCTGCACAAGCATGTTGACTTCGGTCAGCAGTGAATGCTAAAGTTTTATGCACAGTATGATTGATGTCATGATGATATGTATGTTATGTATTTGAATTATGGTATGTTATATAAAGATATGAATGAGCAAAGATTTTTATTAAAAAAGTTAACTTATAACTCACCAGTGAAAGCTGACTTGATTTAGCATGCATGTCAGGTTGAGCAAGTTATGATAAGGATATGATGGCTCGTGGTATGGCATGGGGATACCTATTCAAGAACTGACATTCCTATTAAGATTAAAGAATAATTTACGAATGTGGTTTAGATGTTTTAATTATGATTAAATGTTATGTAATGATTTCCGCTGCTATAATATACGATTATTCTACGGTTTAAGAACTATGTTTTTGATGTTTTGCCAACCGAGGGGAGTCCCGGCCCTCAGGGCCTCTCAACAAATTTATGTTATATTCTTTTAACATTTAATTTTTTATTATTGATATTATGTGTTTATAGTATTTTGTTTTGAATCAAAAGAATATTGTATAAATACAACTCTAACTTATGTATAAAAGTTACATTTTAATTATAAAACAATCAATAAGATTTATTTTTCGCGAGTTTCACAATAATGTTTCGTTTTTAAAAAAATTAATTTTATATATTTTTCCATAGTATACTTCATGCATTAGAATGTTTCGAAATTTAAAATTCTTCAAATTTTATTTGATACTAACTACTATTTTACATTAATAATAGTTATTATTAAATGTATTATTTTTTATTTTTATTTTTTTTAACTTACTTTACTTATTTAAATATTTTCTTCATTTTAAAGAAGGACATCATCAATGACAATATTAAACATATTTCGAATACAAGATGTCTTAATTTTTATCATAAAAAATCGAGAAAACTTTAATTTTTCATTAGCTCTTGTGTCTCAAACAATACTTTCTTATTAATTTATTATCATGATAACCGATACTTATTTCAACAAATAATCTTTTTAAAATATACAATAGATTAACTTCTACATTTTTTACAATGCTAAATATTGACATGTTAATAACTATATTCCATAAAGACGAAAGTTAAGGAAAGTTTATTTGGATAACAAAAGATCAAAGAAACGTATATGTCACCCGTTTAGAGTTCATCCAAAGTTAATGTTGTTGCAATGGAAGGAAATTCCTATCGTAAGACTTTTATTTATACTATTTGCTTACAATATCGTATATAATAATATGTAATCTATACTTATTAATGACATTTCTATCAACTTTTAAGGTTACTCAAAACACGCAAATATATTCAAATATATCGTCATGTGTTTCTAATGAAAATGAAAATATATGGAAAAACAACCTTTCTTTATATTAAAACAACTGGTTTTTTCAAACGAAAAAACTGTATGTTGCTTTATCCAAAGCCATAAACAGAGATGGTTTAAAACTTTTAATTAGATAAAGACAATAATGATACTAACATTATGTATAATGTTGTATACAAATAAGTTCTTAAATACTTATAATATGTTATAAAATGTATCTTTATATAATAGATTATGTAATTTATTATAAATATATTTTGGTCATATAAATTTTCATATAAAGTCATGTACTAATATATTATATATGTAATACAAACAAATGCGTTAATGTAATAATATATTACTTATTATATAAATAGTACTAAAAATTATACATATAAGATATGAACAATTGCATAAATGTGATACGAGCAATTCTTCATGTTAGATATGTAATTGTACATGTGATATTGCATTTATTTATAATATGATCATGTATGCACATGTTCATATTAGAGATGTAATTTTTTATTTTATATGCAATTTTCATATATTTGCATATTACATGTATGTAACAACACACATTTACATAAAAAGAATAATTAACTAATGAAATATCAAATAGATTTGAAATTTTGATAAAAGTTTATAATCTAAGGATTAAGATCAACGAAATAGTCTCTTTATCCTAAAAAGCCTAAGAAAGATTATTGATCATTAGATTATGAGATCAAATTTAAAAGGAAAAATTTAAAATTTTAGAAGGAAAAGTTGTTAGAGGGTAATTTAGTCATAACAACTTTTCCCCCACATTTTTTAAACATTCATAACTTTTACATACGATATTATTTTTTCAAAAAAAAATATATCATAAAAACAAGAATTTTGTTATTTTTAAAATGAGTATAATATTTCTACAAAAAATTAATTTTTTTCAGCTCATTGTGTCTAATTATTATCATTGTGTCTTTTTAAACGTTTGTGTATAATTATCTTTTTGTGTTTTTCTTAAAGATAATTGTGTCTTTTAGACTAGGTAATTGTGTCTTTTTTAAATATCAATGTGTTATTTATACTCTTCGTTGTGTCATCCTTGCTTAACATTATGTATTATGTAACATCATTGTGTCTTAAATTGTTTAGGAAAACACAAGATTGAGCAGAAACACAAAAGACACAATTCTGTACAAAAGACACAATTATGTCTAAACAAAAGACACAATGTTTAAACAAAAGACACAATGATCTGTATAAAACACACAACGTATATTCAAAAGAAAATATTGAGGAGAAACACAAAAGACACAATGTCTATTCAAAAGACACAATGCCTATCGTCATTGTGTCTTTTTTACAGGTAATTGTGTCTTTTTTTCAAGATTATTATGTTATTTATACTTGTCATTGTGTCATCTTTGCTTGACATTATGTATTATGGAACATATTTATGTCTTAAATTGTTCATGAAAACACAACATTGAACAGAAACATAAAAGACACAATGACATGTACAAAAGACACAATAAACTAAAAAAACAAAAAAATCTATAGCAAAAATTATATTAATTTGAAGATAAAAAAATTCTTGTTTTTATGGTGTTTTTTTTTTCAAAAAATAATTTCGCATGTAAAAGTTACGAACGTTTAAAGAATATGGGGGAATTTGATAAAAAGTCAACAAAAGTAGGCATGACTAAAATACCCTCCAACAACTTAATTTAATCATAGCAATTGATTAATGATATAATGGCTCAAGATCCTTCTTAGGCTTTTTAGGTTAAGAGGCTTATTTAGTTGAACTTGACCTTATAATCTAAATATGAAATCATATAAAATAAAAAAAAACATTTTAAGATTTCAGTTAACATGAAATGTTTTGTTACACAATTAAATTTCTAAAGGGATATCGTTAATAATTGAATTAACTACAAAATTAAAGTTGCAGTCCAACTAATTTATGTTATTTATAATTAATATCATTCAATTATTTTGTTTTACTTAATAATACTTAAGTAAAATAATTTGTCCTATTAAGCTTTTTAAAAATTAATATAAATGGTTTCTCAAAATGATGAGTTTTCTTACTAAACTTTCCCTAAGAATTTTTTTTGTACTGGATTTTTTTGATACTGGATTTTTGTTTTTTTGTACTATATTTTTGTTTTTTGTACTGTATTTTGTTTTTTGTACTGAATTTTTGTTTTTTTGTACCGTATTTGATTTTTTGTACTGTATTTGATTTTTTGTACTGGATTTTTGATTTTTTGTACTGGATTTTAATTTTTTTGTACTGGATTTTGTCTTTCATACTGGATTTTTGTTTTTATATTATTCGCATGCCACATGTCAAATTATTATTGCTTTTTAATCTTCTTAGACAAAAATCTTTTCTTATTAGATCCAACCCTTATATATATATCTTTCTTGGGTTGAACAAATGTAGCAAAAAAAAGCCTCATGTATCCATCTCGCTTTCTATTTCTGTGTGCTTACAACTTTCTCATGCTTTTATCAGGTTCATATCTATCATATTAATAATAGCAATAACTCATTTTTATTTTTTTTCTTACATATCTTTTAATTCTTCTTCAACTTGACACACTTCTTGAAATTGCTAAGAAATTAATTAATTAATAAATTAATTAATTAATTAATGTATGAACATCTTTGGGCATAATTCAGCAGATAAGTTATACGTAGCAACAAGAACTCAAGCATCATCCATGGCTTCTGTGAACCTTACTTTTCAAGGCAATCATGTAAGTAACTTAGTTCCCTTATTTTATTATAATTTTTTTCAAACAATGTCATATTTTTTAACTTCTATTTTGCATTTATAATAATTTAAAAACACGTTATGTTTATAAGAGACAATTATCAATACCACTAGCTTATGTGTTTCACGTTATTTCATTTCTTAAACTATTTTGGATTAAGTATTACTAAATATATCACATCTATATAGCTTATGTACGTGTTTAAAATTAAAATTACAAATGATTTCTAGCTATAAGAAAGACGTATAATAGTAAATTTAGTTTACATTCGTTCAACATAATCCAAATTAATTAATTATGATTAAAGATGTTGTAATAAAAATTAATATTATTTGTAGACGTTACATGATTAAAATAATGACATTTAAGTTGCATTGGAAATTACAGGAGGTTGCATTTTGTGTAAAAATAGAAATCCCTTAGAAAGTTAATTAATTATTTATTTAATATATTATATATCCGGTAAACGCATATTTGCGAAAAAAAATTATGTGATCTTATAATTATATCTTAATACATTTACATCATTAAAATAGTTTTATTACGTCTTTTAAAATTTACATAATTACATTAAAACTAATAATATTAGTTATACCTTTTTTTACGAAAAACTTTAAAAAATAAAAATTTATAAAAATGTTCTCTATCTGTATATATGTGTGTGTGTTTATATATATAACACTAGCTTATTGATCCTGTGTATTACACGGGCTGATTCATAAAGTTATGTTAAATAATATGAATTAACAATTAAAATATAAAATTGTAAAATGATTTTTTTATAATAACCTTTTGTTTTTTAATTTGCAGAATGAAGTTAACTAAAAATAAATATTAATTGCAGAATGATAATAAATTCAATAATCATACAAATTTGAAACCAATCATAAAATATAATTATCATCATTATTCATGTTTTTTAATTAAAATTTAAAAATTTTCTATTGATTATCTTTAAAATTTAATTTGAAACTTTTTGAATTCCAAAATTATTAATCCAAATTGGAAAGTTTGATATGATTCAATTTTCAATAATACTAAAAGAAAATAAATATCATCTTTTTAAATTAGGAAGTTTGACTTGATTACATTTATTAAATTTAATTTATTTTTAAAATATTAAATATTAATATAATGGTGACAAATGCCATCAATTGCAATTTGTCCAATCATTTAATGACATGTGACATATAGTTTAAGTAGAAAACGACAAGTAACAGATTGTTATTCTTTTATTATATAGTATAGAAATAGATATAGATTTAACATAGATGATATTTGTTATCAAATTATTGCTTTTTATTATTAATTTAGTGTCTTTATGTAAACAATGTATATTATTAATTAATAACATTAATGGTGATTTTTTATATTTAAAAATAAACATTTATTTTGAAATAATAGGAGAACGTGACATTTTTTTAGAATAAATTATTAGAATAGGAAGATTTTTTTGACCGCTAAATCAAACATCATTTAACAAACGAACAACATAACCCCACCATACATGAGGAAACCCACACTGCGAAAGCCCCTGTCCTCCGGCCTACTCATATGGAAGCATATTCGAAACAATTGCTTTTAGAGACAGTGAAACTAAAACCTCTTTTTTAAGAAGTAAAAAAGGAGTTGCTAGGCTAATTGCATTTATGAAAAAGGTTCTTGGATTAACTAATATTTTAATGGCGATAAAGATATTTATCCATTTGAATATTGTGATAGTCATAATTCTGATTTTCTAAAGAGCAGATAAAAATTTATATTGCAATGGTTATAAATTCATTGTAAAATCTTATCTCCCTCATAAAATTAATGAAGTGTTATTCAATCTAAAACACGAAAGTGTATAAAACAAAGTCACAAATAACAAAAGCACACTTACTCTCACGTTTGCTTTTATATAGTATAGCAATTTTTTATTTTTTCCTAAATATTAATCAACTTTTATTTTACCGTTTAATATGTTCAACTTAGCGGGGTTAATTAGTTATTATATATAGGAAAATTTGTGTGATATTTGTTGGGTCAATTGGATCAAAGCTTAACAGTTGGTATTTGTGACAAAAACATAGTCACGACTCTTTTCATATTTCATTGAATGAATTGAGATAGAGACACTTACAAAATGAAATCTGCAGCAATTAAATAAAATAAAACATGCAAAACCACTAACCTACCCACTATGTAAAACATGGACTAACTTTCCCTACAAACAATCAAACATGACCCACTACTTTTAACCACTACTTTTAGGTTTTACCCTAATAAACCATAAATAACATGTGATTAATTGAGTTTGCTGCTGACCCGTTTCCGACCCATGACCCGTATCCAACTTTATCAAGATTATCCTACATTCACCCATGTAATCTTGATTTTAAACCATTTCTTCATCAAAGCAAAGTTGGCTCATCACCATCCTGAGTCAAGTTTGCCACTTCTTTCTTTGGTTCTTGTTTGGGACACTCAACCGCATAGTGATCATACTCTTGGCAATTGTAACACTTAATATGCCTTTTGTCTCGATAGGTACCTTGTTCTCTCCGGTCTTCATTGGAGTGGAACCGGCCACCTCGACCTCTACCATAACCACGACCCCTTCGTTGACCACGACCTCTTCCTTGACCACGACCTCTTCCTTGACCAAATTTGTTTTGATCAAATTCACCATGTTTGGTTCTCTCTTGTCAATCCTCTTTTGTAAGTAACAATTTGCCTTGATCATTATCCTCCTCATCAAGAACTTTGATTATATCTTCATAAGCCTTCAATCTCCCAACGGCCTCCTCAAGTGACATATGTTCTATCTCCGAGTATTGCTCAATAGAAGCAACAATTTGCAAAAACTTCTTTGGAGCCGAATTTAATAACTTTCTTACCACCACCTCATCTTCCGAGTTAGATCCAAGACTCTTGACTTTGTGGCAATCCCACTAACTTTGCCCGAAAACTCATCAATCGTTTCATTCTCCTTCATCTTTAACATCTCTAACTCGGTTCTAAGAGTTTGAATTCTTGCCTTTTGGACGCAATCAGCTCCCAAATACCGCACACGAAGCGCTTCCCATACATCCTTTACATGCTTATGCTTTGCAACTTGAAGCAATACGTCTTCTGGTAGAGTTTGAAACACAAATGCCCTTGCTTGTAAATTTTTCTTAGCGTCAACCGCACCGCCAGTTACCGGATCAATTGCTTTCCACAAACTGTATGCTTGTAGGATCGACTCCACCATAATTGACCAACTCATGTAGTTCGTACTCGTGAATTTCGGACATTGCTAAGGAATGTTTCCTTGATTGCTTATTTGCACAATTGCACCACCACCTTGATTTGTGTATACCATAACTCCTCTTTGTGTGTTTCCTACAAATAAATTAAAACTAGTGTTATACAAATTGCTCCTCGTTTCTGTTCACAAAGAACTTTCCCGAATAACGAAAAAAATCTTTGATTTTGATTTTTTTTATCTACTGCATGTCTGCATCTCACAACTTTCTCTGACACCTTTCAAAATCACTATGCCTCACGATTTTCAATATCATACAGAACCTCTTTCTTTTTTTATTTCGACACCACCTTAAAAAAATGAGACGTACACCTTCTTCTTCTTAACCAAAACAATAAAACTCACACAGGCCCTTCACACAGATCTTGATCATCACATCAAGTTAGCCACACAGACTTCTTCACTTTTGTTCACGAAGAACTTCTTGTCGGATCACACCAAACATCTTCACGATCACACAGATCTATCGATCTTCTTTCTCCTCTAGCTTGATTCACGCAGAATCTTGTATGGCTCACACAGAACCCGTCTACAATCACATAGATCGTCTTCTATCTTGTCTCGGCAGCTCACACAGAACCGCTCCTGGCTCACTCAGAACCTCTTCCCCGTGATCACGCAGGGTTGTCTTCTTTTTCGTCTTCCTCTGGTTCACACAGAACCTCTTCTTCGGTGTTTGATCTCCGATATGAGCAAGAATGTTGCCTTGCTCTGATACCAATTGTTGGGTCAATTGGATCAAAGCTTAACAGTTGGTATTTGTGACAAAAACACAGTCACGACTCTTTTCATATTTCATTGAATGAATTGAGATAAAGACACTTGCAAAATGAAATCTGCAGCAATTAAATAAAATAAAACATTCAAAAACCACTAACCTATCCACTATGTAAAACATGGACTAACTTTCCATACAAACAATCAAACATGACCCACTACTTTTAACCACTACTTTTAAGTTTTACCCTAATAAACCATAAATAACATGTGATTAATTGAATTTGCTGCTGAGCCGTTTCCGACCCATGACCCGTATCCAACTTTATCAAGTTTATCCTAGAATATTTAGGGATCATTTAATCACACAATGTTGTTGCCCTTCCAACCATGACTAAAAGTAAAAACATTTATTATTTTTAAATAATAAAAAGAGAAATGTTTAAAAAAAGAGAAATGTTTAGTTTATATCATGAATTTGTTTTATATACATAAAAATGACTATAATTTCTTCTTATTTTGATTATCAATTTGTGGTTTTGATACGAGAAAATGATAATTGTAGGTAGTAGTGAGCAATGGGCTTGTATGGATGACTCTGTCGAACCCAGATGGACATATAATAGGCATACAATACAATGGCATTGATAACTTGTTAGAAGTAAGCAATGATGAATCAAATCGAGGGTAAAAGTTTCTTTTCAATAATTTATTTCTTTAAATGTTAACTCACGTGTAATATATTTATATTAAATCTATACTATTTTTTGTGATAAAAAAATTTATAAAAAATGCTTACTAAGGCAGGATTATGGCTGTAAACGAACCGAACGTTCATCGAACAATTTGTGAACCGTTCGGCGGGAAGTTCATTTATGTTCGTTCGTTTAATAAATGAACGAACATGAACATAGATCGTGTTCATTCATTTGTGTTCGTGAACGTTCGGTAACATGTTCGTTTATATCGGCTTAAGTTCGTTAATTATATTTATTCATTAAATGTGTTGTATGTTTTTAATTTTTAGTTTAGTACCATAATATTTAAGTTATTTTTATTTTAATATTGTCTTCTGAAGCAGCCTCTCTACCTTTCTTGGGGTAGGGGTAAGGATTTCACTGGGTATGTTTGTTTGTTCTATTTTAATATTGTCATATTTTAATTTATAATTTATATATTTATAAATGATTATCTCTAATGTTTGAGATTAAGAATGTGTTTATTGTTTAAATAATATGTGTTCGTGAACAAGCTAAATTCCTTAATGAACGAACACGAACAAAAATTTTCGTTCGGTTAGCATTCGTGAACCGTTCGTGAACACGTTAAAAGTTAAACGAACGAACACGAACAAGGGCTCGTTCGTGTTCGTTCGGTTCGTTTACGGTCCTAGGCAAGATAAAGTGACATTTTGAAAGTTAAAGTCTTTATTGACACCAACGGATAGCTAGATTATATACAAAGACGAAAACAACAAACATATATGATGAATCACACTTGTAGCATGACTATTTGTAGTTATTGGGACCTTGTTTGGAGTCCACCCGGTAGCGCCGGAACATCCGGGACTTTTGAAAGGTAACCTTAATCATTCTCGATTAATGACATATGCTAGTTACCATTTTTATATCAAACTTAAAAATAATATTCACATCTATAAGATAGAATCGTAGGAACAAGATGTGAAGTTATAGTCCAAACAAAGGATCAAGTTGAACTCTCATTTTCAAGAACATGGGATTCCTCACAAGAGGGTAAGCACGCCCCATTGAAGATAGACAAAAGGTGATGTATGGTACTTTACAGCCAGATTTTATAAAATATATTTTATAATATGATGATTAATTTGATAAAAGCTTAACGTATATATGTGTTTATGTATAGGTTTGTTTTGCTTCGTGGTTCTTCAGGTTTCTACGCTTATGCAATCTATGAACATTTGGAGGGATGGCCTGGTTTCAATCTCGCTGAAACCAGGATTGTGTTCAAGCTCAGAAAAGACAAGTAAACAAGTTTTCACATAGCAAATGCTTATCTTAGTGTTTGCAGGGGTCTTAGAGCAAGTGCGGGAGGTGCGGCCGTACATGACCTATTTTTTTAGGGGCCCTAATTTTTTTAAAAAAAATTGTATTATATATATATTTATTTATTTATTTTACAAAAAACACAAATAATTTACATTCCAATTTTTTAAATATGTTTAACTCAGTTACAAATTTATAAAAACTAAAAGAAAAACGTGTTTCATAAACATTTGATCCAATAACTCATTACAATTTAAAATTTAGGTAAAAAAACAAATTAACTCACTTCATATTTAGTTACAAACCAATTATCACACACACACACACACATATAGGGACCCATTTTTAGCATTTGCACATGACACCTAATCTCTCAGAGACAACCATGAGTGTTTGTTTACCAAGTTCAATGAACATAAATAATGTTCTCTTTTGTATGTATAGGTTTCATTATATGGCCATGTCCGATGATAGGAAAAGGTATATGCCTTTGCCTGATGATCGATCGCCTCAAAGAGGTAAGCCATTGGCTTATCCTGAAGCGGTGCTTCTCGTCAATCCGGTGGAACCCGAGTTCAAAGGAGAGGTAATCTGATCTAATCTAATCATATGTTTCTTTACAAGTGTGTAGAAAGGATATTAGGTATACACTTTTGATTAAATTGAGCATAAATTTGTGAATGTTGCAATATTTTTTCTTTATCACTCTAAGAGTTTACAAAATTTTGTTTATGGCATGCAGGTAGACGATAAATATCAATATTCGTGTGAAACACAGGATCTTAAGGTCCATGGATGGATATCTACCAATCCCCCAATCGGATTTTGGCAAATTACGCCAAGTAATGAGTTTCGAACAGGTGGCCCCATGAAACAAGAGCTTACTTCCCACGTTGGACCCACAAATCTAGCTGTATGTAAGAACAAGAACTTATATGTATATGTGTGGGTGTGGGTGTGTATTATATATATCATGGTTGTAAAAGTCGGCAGACGCTAGTCGGGCGGCGATGTACCGTCTAAGGATTAATCGCGATAGGCGGATTGGAATTTTTATATGTATTTTTACAAATATATATTATATACACAAATTAATATTAATAATTTAATATAATACTTGAAAAAAATTAAAAATTAAATTAAACATATTAAATCAAATACATCAAAGCTAAAACTTAATCACCGAGTTCAACGTTTCAGAGACATTAAGGATTTTGGGTTGAGAAATGTGTAAATAATCAGGAATTTGTCCCTTTTTACTAGAAAAGGTAAAAAAAAAAAAAAAAAGAATCTGACTAGGCCACCTAGGCACCTCCTAGGTCAAAATCGGCACAGTAGAGGGCGCCTAGCGCCTAAGTCGATTTTTACAACAGTGATATATGTACGTATGTATGTATGTATGTATGTATGTATGTATGTATGTATGTATTAATTATAACATTTTTTTTCAAGAACTAGCAGATGTTTGTTAGCACACATTATGGGGGAAGCGATTTGGTTATTAAGTTTAAAGATGGAGAGAAATGGAAGAAAGTTTTTGGGCCGGTGTTTATGTATCTAAGCTCTACCTCAACACAACAAGAACATCCTCTTACACTTTGGGAAGACGCCAAGGAAAAGGTATTTAATTTATCGGACATAATCAAATAAAAGCAAAATTTTACCTAAAAACGTTAAAATATCTCTTTTTATTTTTTTAACTGTATTTTAATTATTTGTACTTTATTTGAAACTACATTCAATAAAAAAACAGAAATTCAGTACAAAAATAGGTGTATTTACATTTTTACTTTTTAGCGATTCTATTTGCATCCACTGTTGTAATACATTTGGGTCATTTGCTAGAATCGGTGTAGTTGAAACTACATACAACAAAACAAAACTCTTGTGATAATGAAAACGATGGTTAATTGGGTTTGGTTACAATTGGTTTCAGATGCAAGACGAAGTTGCAAAATGGCCTTACAGTTTTCCAGCTTCAACCGATTTCCATAAAGGTCACGAACGAGGTAGAATAAGTGGTAGATTGCTCGTCTATGACAGGTATATATGTATATATATATGTCATCTTCTTCCTCACCACACCAAGTTCATGAAATTCGAACATGCACCTATTTAGGTTCGTTATGGCTAAAACAATGCATGCGATCGGTGCATCTATCGGACTAGCTCCGCCAGGAGACCCTGGATCATGGCAACACGAAAACAAGGTCAGTTGGAAATGGACTATGTATACATGGTCACATTCTTGGTCGCAAAGATCTTCGTGATAATAAATTAGCAATCGTTATTATGCTTGTAAAATGAATCAAACGTCTAGTTAATCGTTTGCTTGTCGTTCTGTAATATAATTTGTTCATTTTTTGTTTATTTAGTAAACAAAAGAACACACACACACATATATATATATATATATATATATATAACTTTTTGTTTATTTATTTAAACTAACAAACAGAAATACAAGTTCTATTCATTTATTTACATTTATAAACATTCCTTTATGTTCTTTCATTTACGTGCAATTGTGTTTCTTTAAGGAGGATATATTGTTTATGTTTGTTTAAATCTGTTTATATATGTTTCTTATGTTTGTTCAATATCATTCTAAAAACTAATGGTATGTTATAGCCCGGATTAATAAACTTTGATTTTCACTTAAAAATTATAAGTCATAATCTACTCTTCCGACAATACGTTAGCTTGGGTTTGCATGTACAAATGTATATATGCTTGATTAATTATGTTTATTCATCTATGTTTGTTAATACATATTAATTATGTTATATGCTTGATTAATTATGTTCGTATATACACACACAAATATCTGAACTTTCTTTTAAAAATGCGCTAAGCAATCGATTGTTGCCTTCCAAATTAAAAAAATTATGTTAATTCATCTATGTTTGTCAATATTCCTTCAATTAAGTTCATTTATGTTTGCTAGTATTTGTTTATTTATGTTTGTTTATTTACGATCATTAACAGTTTGTTTATACTACTAACGAGTAACAAGCTAGATTTCGTTCGAGTACGAGCCTAACCACCTAACCATTATTGGAGTTACAGATCTTGTATTTGGTTTGCAAGTGCATTTTTAGCGACAGATTTGACCTAGCTTGCTTTGCGACAATTTAAATTTTGTCGCTACCCGTTCAAATATGGTCACAAATATATTTTTCTGTCGCAATGCTTTGTAGTGTCTCCACCTGCCATCTTATATAACAAACAAACAAACTTATCTAGTATATTTCCACTATTCAGTAGGGTATGGGGGGAAGGATAGACATACACAAACCTTATCCCTATCCCAGTTGGGATAAAGAGCCTACTTTGAAAGAGTTCTCGGCTCAAAGTTACCTCTCATCTTATATATAAATAATAAATCATGATGTCTTCGATAGGGCTATCAGTTTTGGAGTAAAACAGATGTTGAAGGTCGTTTCTTGATCAAAAACATCTTGGCTGGCACATATAATGTGTACGCATGGGTCCATGGGTTCATTGGCGACTACAAAAACGCTAGCACCATCACCATCACTCCAGGTTCGAAATCTAAACTTCCAAACACTGGTCACATCATTTTAATACGTACAAATGGTTATATTTTTATTTTTGAGCAGGTTGTGACATTAACGTTGGTGATCTTGTGTTCGAGCCCCCGAGAGACGGTCCAACGTTATGGGAGATCGGGATACCTGATCGCACCGCAGCTGAGTTTTACATACCTGATGCGGACCCGATGTACTCTAACCAGTTTCTAGCTAACGATCTTAACAGGTAAATGATGTTAAAAATGTTATGAAATTAATTTATGAGTGAGATTTGATGAGCATATGAAAAATTTGGGTGCCTAGGTTTAGACAATATGGATTGTGGGATAGATATGCAAATCTATACCCCGATGGTGATTTGGTTTTCACCATCGGTCAAAGCGACTACAAAAAAGACTGGTTCTTCGCACATGTAAACAGGTAATAAAGTATCATTTATCAACCCTTAATTATCATATCATATTATATTTGGCTCTTTATTTAATTTTATCTTAATTATAAATAAAACTCTAAACAAGCTGAACTCATATTATAGCTCTTTTAAGTCAAAACAAATCGAGCTTGAAACGTAGCAAGCCGAGCCGGACTCGGCTCAACTCAACTGATTTATATTCCTATATGTATGTGTATTTGTTTATTAAATTTATCTTGACTACTGAAAGATCACATTTCATCTACATATATAAAAAAATAACTCCTTTACTAGAATTATTGAATTTGATATAAACACATTTGTCAATTTGGTTTCTATTATAAAAATTATACTACATAGTTTTATCAAGCTTTTGATGAATTAATGGTATTGTATTGTTTCTAGTTTTGGCCCATATAAATAATCAATTTACACCATTTATTTTATTATGGTGTGTGACAAAGACTCTAAGCTTCTTCATATATACATATGGATATTTTAGTAACATTAATTCATATTCTTCTTAAAGATCCATTTGAATCCAAGAAGTTTGAAACAATTAAGAAAATTAAATTAGTTAATTTCCAAGTACTAATTTGTATGATAAAATCCTATCTCATCATATATATTTCTTCTATTCAGAAATCATCCTCAATGTTTGAAATAGGGTCAAGTACATATATCACATTGCTAAAACCATTTATTATATATTTACCCAATCATAAAACTAAATTACATATTTCCCCTTTATAAACCAAATATATTACATATTTATCCATTTCATTAGAAAACAAATTATGTATTTCCTATTTTACCCTTAATGAACTAACTAAAAACAATTTACATATTTATCCTTAATAAGGGACAATTTTGGAACATATGGATATTCGTAATTTTAGTTTAACATTGGGGATATATGTAATTTTGATGTTTAATAAGGGGATATATGATATTATCTCTTTGAAATGATAAGGATATTTTGATGCAATTTCATTTAATTGGATGCCCCAACCAGATATATAGTTTAATAGAAGTTATTGAACCAAATGATTTAGATTTCTTTGTCTGGTGTGACGGGTCTTACTGTAAGGTTATTACTTTATTACCTTAAGATCATAAGTTAAAGCTGCGGAAAAAATAGCTTCTTTCTACTTTACCCTCCTTGACACATTAATGATCACTCCAACGTATCAATTCACATTGATTACATAAACATAGATAAAAAAACATCCCGATCAAGAATAAATTATTTTAGAGTAGCTTAAGAAGTAAGATAATTTTATCATTCAAAAACAAATATCTCGGTTTAATTATCATTTAAGAAAATGGTTATGACTTATGAACACGTTGAATTCCAAGTAATAAGAAGGTGAGATTTCCTTAACCACATTTAAGCCATGTACATGTCTTTGATTTTATATGACATTTATAAGGATAATATAACATTTAGCCACATACGATCATTAGGGCCGGCTCAAAGTTTTTGGTAGCCTAAAGCGGAATGAAAAATTGTGATTTTTTTCTATTGCATATGTAAACTCTTATCTTTTATCCGAGCTTATGGTACAAAAAGTATAGATAATCATGAAGGAGAGAGCTTCAAAAAACATAAATCACAAACAAAATATGCAGATTAATTACAAATATTAAAACAAAAATTTTTGTACACAAATCAGAATTCGTAACGACAAAAAAGCCCAAAAGTCAATGATATGGGTTCAAATCCACATTTGATAGAGGCATTGTATCTTAGAAAGAAGGTCTTGGGTTCAAATCCAAACAAAGGAAGGAATATTGGGGTGTAGTTTAAAAGTATGAGTATGATGGTACGATTGTTAAAAAAATACTCCAAAAATTTAAGACCCCTAGATTTTGGTGGCCATAAGCTAGGGCTTTTTATTTTACATGTTAAAGCCGACCTTGACGATCATATACAACTTGAGAAATTTGAGCTTTGCTAGAGATGATTTTATGATATGGTATATTATTATTTAAAGTAAAGTATATGCATGATA
This sequence comes from Mikania micrantha, assembly GCA_009363875.1. NCBI lineage: Eukaryota > Viridiplantae > Streptophyta > Magnoliopsida > Asterales > Asteraceae > Mikania > Mikania micrantha. The sequence continues at coordinate 16,876,522 of CM018691.1, forward strand.
TTCAAATGTTTAATTTATATTTAAGGATGCGTTAGAACAATTAAAGGGTCCAATTAATTAATATATGCTTAAACACATATATACAACTGTTCATAATATGTAGTTAAAGGAAAAAAAACAAAATTGGGTATACTAGACCCTCTAATTAACCGACTTGTAACACCCACGTCATAAAAGCAAGATATAGGAGACGATCACCAAATGTAGCAAAAAAAATGCAACATAATACAAACCCATTACACCTAAAAATTAAAAAAATTAATTAAATAAACTACTATAATTATATATAATATTATCCTATTCTTAAACTCAATTTGAACAAATTCACTGGTCATATTAAGCTTATGTTTTAATTTCTTTGTTTTATAGGAAAAGTTACAACATTATGCATGAAAAAACGACATGGACGATCAAGTTTGAGTTAAGTGACGTGAACAAGAATGGAACTTATAAACTGAGATTGGCTCTAGCATCAACACAATTATCAACTTTGCAGGTATGAATAATACGAGTCTAGGGTTTCCTCTAAATCAGTCAGCTAAAGTCTGAATGATTTATATATATTTTACTGACTTAGAACTTAATAAACCAAACAATCATAAAATTAGTAAGATGTAATAAATGATCATGGATCGAATAACAAATTAAATGGATCGACTAAAAGTCACATTCTTTTAAACAAACTGATATATACATGCATGTATATGACCAGTTTTTTATTTTTAGGTTCGAGTTAACGATCCAGACGCTGATTCACCTCTATTTTCAAATGGAATAACGGGGGGAGACAATGCAATTGCAAGGCATGGAATACATGGGTTGTACTTGTTATTCAACATCAATATACCTGGAAAGCTTCTAAACTCTAATGACAAAAACATGATTTATTTGACAAAACTAAATGAGGGAATCATGTTTCCTGGAGGAGTAATGTATGATTACATTCGTTTAGAAGGACCGCCTCGTCCTGCTTCTTGATTTAGGTCGTGTGTTTAGTCATTGAGATCCATATTGATGCCTATTTAAAGATCTTAAACTGGTTGTTATGACGTGCGCATGAATTTGTAAATTGCAATGTAGATGAAACTTAGGAATGGATCATAGCTGAAATACTTGAAACCCGAAACATTGGATACTGGTTCGACCGGTAATCAGCTGGTTCAACTAGGAGCGATCCAAACACTTTATTTTGAACCAGTTAACTCATTGGTTCCTTGTGCTGTTTTAACAATAGTTATCTCTAATAACCTGTTTTAATCCCATATTAAACTAGGTTTAGAAAACATGTTACTCGTTATGAATAAAGAAAAAATTATATAGTAATTAGTAATAATGATAAAAAAATTACAGAACACTTAAACAATTAAAATTTAATTGACGGTAACAAAATTTAAAATTAAAAAATTCGTAAATAAAAATATAAACAAATACAAATATAGTTAGTCTAAAATAATATCATTATTTAATTAGATAGATAAGAAATAAGAGTGAAAATAACTCAGAAAGTAACATGTGTCTTCTTATTTCATTGAAAAAAAAGACAAGTTTGAATAAACATTAAAGAGAAACAGTCCCTCATTTAAATATTTATCTAGTATAAAGGAAGATATAGATTACTCTTATGTGTTTATTTGAACCACAAATTTGAATACGAATTAGAGAGTGACAGTTCTTCAGTTAATTATTTATTAGTATAAAAAAAGTTACAGATTACTCTTATATGTTTATCCGAACCTCAATTTTTTCCACCCCTAAACATTAGCTTATGTCCCAAAAGGCAAGTTGTGCAAAGTTAACTAACCATCAAGACTAAAATCATTTGAAATAAACCAACAATAAAATTCCCTTTTTGGTTAAAAAAAACGATAACAAAACAGGCCACTACATTTTTTGCAGACAAAAAAAGGCAATGACTTCATTATCTCGACCAAAGTCTCGTATTGACTGCTCCTCTCTCCTTCACCCTTTGAGCTTGATCTTTGTTCATTATGTTTCTCACAACAGAAAATGGTTTGGCGGTTCGAGTCACTCGTGCAAATGCTTTTGAAGGGTCGATTTGCCGAGCCCCTGATGCCTTTCCATCAAATAAACAAGCCGAACCTGTAACCGAAGCCGAAGAAGAAACAAAACTGTTTTCCACCCCACTTTTGTTGTGAGCATCATGTTTACGCCTCAACTCACGAAGTGACTCGGTGCCTCTAAGCAGGTCTGACCCGTGGCCAGGTAACCGGTTGCTGGCCCTCAAAACTCTTGGGTTATGATTCATGACTTCCATCGAGGTGTGTGTTGACCATGTTTTTCGTTCCTTTGAAATATTATTTGACTTCTCAGATGAAAACGATTGCATTTGTGCTGCAAACTTTAATGGCTGAACCTGCAGTGTTCGCTTATCTTCAAGCTCTTTTATCTGCATATGAAGATTCAAAGATGACAAGAAGGATATGCCAAAGGACTTGAATTAACAAAAACAACTTTTTTTTTGTAATGACAGAAAGGATATTAATCTTTTTAGTGATAAAATATAGATTTTAAAATAAAAACTAAAATATTTCGTGCATATAAGCTCCTTTTGAAGTCAATTTACAAACATGGTTGGGTTTAGTCAAGTTTGACCCCCAGGTTTGACTTTTGTTGACTTTTAGTCATCAACTGACATGAAATCTTTGCTCTCAAACCACCCATTTAAACCATCCCAAACCAACAATTCTTAACAAAATATAAGTGATATAAGCACGTGATTATTAAGGCTAATTGTGCATTCTAAAACTCGGGTAATTGTAATATATTCTAAAATGGAAATGTAGCAACTTTATTTACTAAAATCAATATATTTTTAAGCTTCCAACAGATTAATGGATTGAAAAATAAACCTTTTTCTGCAGATCCGAGCATATGTATTTATTCTCCTTAACTTCATCAGAAAGTTGTGAAGTATGCTTCTCCAGTTGCTTGCATAGCTGTGTCTTGAACTCAAGTTGACCCGCAAGATCATCAAGCTTCTCCTGTTGATTTTTATGCACCTGATCCTTGTATTTCATCTTGGCTTCCAAACTCTGATAACTTTCTTCCAACTTTTTTAATGCCTCGTCTTTTGATCTCAGATCTTGCTTTGCTTTATCAAGCTACACTTAATCCGGAAATGAATGAAATAAAAATGTACATTTGAACTATCACATGACTGATTTTAACAAAGCATACCGATGACTTCAACTTCTGAAGCTCACTAGTGTCCATCTGTTTCTTGGCTGGGCCCAACTCAACACCCCGAACGCGAGTCGCAAAGTTTAAAGAACATAGGGTCTCATTCATGTCTTTCTCTGATGGGCTAATTTGTACATACATCAGTGTCTTGGAGTCACCACCTGATTCATGTAAGTATATAATTCAAGATTCATGCATGTATGGAAAAGCTCATGTACAAAGTTTAAAGAACATAGGGTCTCATTCATGTCTTTCTCTGATGGGCTAATTTGTACATACATCAGTGTCTTGGAGTCACCACCTGATTCATGTAAGTATATAATTCAAGATTCATGCATGTATGGAAAAGCTCATGTACCATTCAAATATCCTTTTGTCCATTCTTTTTCTTCGTTATTATAAATGGGACCCATAGTTTAAGCTTCAAAGTCCCAACAACAAGAGATATTCCAAAACATAATATGTTGTTGACAACCATAACTTGATAAGCAAAAAACAACTCATTATATTGAGAAAACCCGTGAAAACCCGATGTAATATTCATTTTATTTTTTTCATCTTTTGTTTAGGAATGTAATATATGTTATTATAAGAAAATAAAAAAAAAAACGAAAAATAAAAGAAAATTATAAGTATTTGTTATACATTGTAAAAATTAAATACAGTGTTTACAATTTACTACCCTCAAGCCTCAACTTCACAATATGTATCAAAGTGACTACAAAGTATTCCTAATCAAATAAAAACATATGACTTACCAAGAGAATCTTGAAGCAGATGTGTTAGCTTGGAATTTCTGCATAAATATTCATTCAAACAGGTAAGATAATGTGACACAATTAGTGTAACTTTTTGTTTCCGAGAGAAAATAAAGATAATAAAATGTAACCTGCAGAAAATAATGATATTAAAAAGTAACCTGTATGGTACATGAGTTGTTTTTGAAGCTAAAGCCGATATGACATCCCCAAGTGCAGAAAGAGATCTATTAATGTTTTGCGCTTCTTTGAGGCGGTCTCCTTGAACATCAGTTTTTGCCAGTCTCTCACTTCCTGCTAAATCCACAAGCCAAAGCTTGCTCTTGGTGCACTCATCATTTATCAGATTCTTTGCTCTTACTGTTATGCAAATCATACTGCAAGGATATATATGATGTCAACATTTATAGCATTTCCTTTAGTGTTTAATTTTTATTTCATGAAGTAAAGGAGACCGTAATTACAATTTCATAACAAATGTACTGTTTGAGAAATTCATTTTCGTACCAACAAAAATAACCATACCCAATAAATCCCACTCATAGGAAACAAACAAACAGTACTAAGCATACAAACAACTACTAAAGATACAGGGATAAAAAGCTACCAATAACAAAGCAATGAGGGAAGGGTAAGTAGCAGCAAATATACTATCATACAACTACACATATAAAATGAAAATGTTAAATGGCATAAAGAAAGGCTTAGTTACCAATGAGATCTACTACTATGGTCATTGACATTGTTTGAACCCACAGCCCTAGCATTGTTACCAGCCTGGAGAGCATTCCAGACCTCACTAATATTTTCAACTTTAGCTTCCACAATTCCAGGCACATGATGAGAGCCTTCACTAGCTTGCCTAACTTCCAATCTGTAGCATGGAACAAAATTGGAATAATGTTTTATCAAAAGAAATTTATAATGTTTCTAGCATGTGTAATAGCAAAGTTTTTATGGTAAAATATTGAAAATTATGATTGTTTTGATATTAGATTTAAAAGTATAGCCACTTTAACTAACGATAGATGTTTTGAAGTTTTTTTTATGTGATTTATTTAAAAGAAATTTCCTTTATATATAACTAATATCTCATATTGATTGCTCAAAGTTAAAAAATATCTTTTGTAAGAAAATAAATCAATTGCAAACAAATAAAATTATATTTTATATTAACCTATATGAGTTATTTTATTTAAAGTTTATTATATATTCAAATTGTGTTAAATTCAATGTTTTGGGTTCTATATTTTCAAGAACACAATTTTAGTATCAAATTAAACCCGGTGATACCGATCAACATGGCTACTAACATGTGTGTTCTTTGAGAATATGAATTCCAAAGCCTTGACTTGAAAGTATGCATAATGAAAGTTAATTAAAGCAGGTTTCATTTGTACACAATTTTCTCAATAGTAAAATGTGAATAATACAAAATTTTGAAGAAAAAAAGGGTGTCTGCATAGTTATTAAATATTAATAAAGTTTATATGATTTCAAATAATGGCGCATGATATGATAACATAATGAGAAAAATGCATACGGAACGAAAATGACATTTTTAATCTTATTTGTTTTTTAATGTATCACAAAAATATAAGATTTTTTAATATGTGCTATTGAAGTCCTACATAGTACCATAGGAGCACTTTACTTGAGACAATCTGACATAGCAAGCATATTTTATTGGAAGGAAAGTGTAATAACTAATAAGAATCCCAAATCCAATATCTTACACACAATACTGTTATTTTTTAACTTATGAAAAGAAAAGTATCAAATATATCAAGTACAACTTACTTTTTTGAGGCACGTGAGGTAGCAAGCAAATCCCTGATCTGCTCATTGTACACTTCCAGCACACTGATTGAAATCATACAGCTGAAAATATCTTTTCTTTCGTCAACTGTATCAAATAACGCCTCCAATGTTCTATAGTTGACTCCACGATTCTGCTCTGTACCCTCCATTGTAAAAGTCTTTCCTGTCCCTGTTTGCCCATAGGCAAATATACAGACATTGTATCCATCCAACACTGAGATCACCATAGGTAAGGCATCTGCAACCACATCAACTGAAACGACAAACAACAAAATCCTTATGAGCCCATAACATGTTAGAGTTCTTGAAATGATCAATAGAAAAGACAAAAGTGAAAAGGTTTACTAATGAAAAAGTTATTTGGGTTATGTTTTATCTCTACAAGCAGCTTCAAGGTCAAACATGTTGACCATGTGACTTAAACATCAAGTACATTTGTAATGCATAGAACCTTCTACATCATTTTAAATTTTAGAAACAAATTATTTATTCAAAGATATTGAAATAAAAAAAATTCCAGCAAATCCGAACTGACCCGTTTCAGTTCATACCTAAAAGTTGGAAAAAAACCACATCTTTCACATGCTGCAACGGCATCCCAAAAAAGGGGTGCGTGCGTGTGTAACAAGGAATCTGTGGCCCATAAGTTGAGCATACCTTGACCATCATTTGGGGTGTAGACACGGTCAAATCTGTATAATTTTTTTGTTGAACTTCCAGTAACTATTCCAATATCTCCATCTTTGCTAGTACTGAAGTCTACAACCATGGCATGCCCTGCTGAAGCTTCATGTTTATCTAATGGCCGACATCTGCAAAACACTCTAATGTTTCCTGATATAACAACTACTATTAGTCAACAGTCAATCATAATTTAGACCAATATTGTGAATATTTTTTTCTTATAATTTATATTGTTTATGCTAATGGGCATGTAGGTAAGTTTGTATCAAAAAAAGGAATTGGTGCATTTATTTTGCTAAGAAAGAAGGAAATTGCCTTTAGCTTCTTGCACTTGGTTGTAAAGTTTTCTCCTCTTTAATAGCTCCTCATTGTACTTCTGTTTAAGATCTTCAAACTGTGCAACTGCAAAATACACACTAGATAAGATAGGTCATAAGCACTTTGTTGTAAAGTTCTCCTGCCAACTCACCTTGTCTTTGAATAGCAGAAATCACAATATCCATATCTGGAACCAAATTGGCACATTCATGTGCTTTACAAGAGAGCTTGGTTTGTTCCTGCTTCATGATCTGTATATAAAAATTTAATCACAATGAAACTCATTTAATACCTAGAATCTTGGTTTAAGAAAGTATGAGGCCTTTCAAGGCGTCTAGGTCCCAAAATGCAAGGCGCAAGGCACGTGCATCACATATGCTAGGTATTGCTTTATGTACTACAAGAACCAGTGTCCCTCATCAGTTTACATATTAACCTTTTATCAAGGAAACCTCTCATAGTTTCTTCATCATCTCAGTTGTTTCTCCATATTAACCTCCTACAAACCCTAACTTTGACTAAATTTGACATAGAAGTGCATAAGGCACCTAAGGCCTGCACCTTGCCAACAAGCACACCTTATAAACCAAGATATGGAATATGTAAAATGAGTTCAGATACGCACCTTAATGTTATTTCCTAGCGCATTAATGGCTGTAATCCAATAATTCTTCTCATGATCATGCTTTCTTGTAGCATCTTTTAGCTTGGTTTCTTGTAGACCCATAGCTTGAACTACACAAATTTTATAAATTCATATTAAAATTTTGCAAAACTGTATGTAAGATATGAAATGAATTTGAGCTTACCTAGACAATGATTTTCAAATGACTTTTTGTCAAGTTCCTGGTGAACTTTTTCAAGCTGCTTATTCAAAGATGCAAGTGACATCCATGCCTCATAACATTCATTTGTCTTCATTAGGCAGCGAGTATTAAGCTCTTCTATCTTCTTCTCATACTTTGAAATGTGCTTTGTTCTAAGATTGTTAAAAAGTAAAGTATCGGGTACTTTTGGTGCTTCCTTGATACATATCCCGCTGACAACTGGTGTTCCAATAACACCTTTAAATTTTATTACTAGCACTCCATCCAGGCCTACTGTGACTCTGATATCCATCACTTTTAATGGTCTATTGGCACCAACATATGAATACACATCAAGCTCCGACACAGCCTGTCAATATTCAACATGAAGTCTTTTAAAAACTATGTTGTTGCAGAAATGTTGGTGGGAAAAAGAGTTAATTGCATAGATAGACCCTATGGTTTGGGTAAAATAACATGCTTGGGTGCTAAGATAAATATGTTAAGAAGTTTGGTATTTTTGTTTTCAATTTGGTAACGAGTCTTGTTATTAAGGCTAACTTACATTAACTTTTTTATTAAACTAGGGAGAAATCACCAAAATACACTGACGTTTTTAAAAAGTGAAAGTCAAAGAATGAAAAGTGAGGATATTTTGGTCAATTCACCATAATTTAACAAAAATGTTAACGGAAATTTCCCTTAATACCCAAACTCGTTACAAAATTGAGAGTAGAAACCCTAAACGTGTTACTTTTAAATCTTAGTACCCACATGTTAGTTTGCCTCAACCACATAGACATCTATGTAATTAACTATGGGAAAACTGTATTTACCAATTCATCTTGAACAAGTATATCAAATACCCTAATTCCTTCCGGACCATTTGTATTTATGATTTCAGCAAAGTAAAGATCAAGAAAATAGTCTCCACAAGACAAATCATCAAATTGGTAATAAAAGTTCCCAAATCGAACCGATTGATACAAAGATGACAAACTACCACACTCGAGTATAGTTTCATTGGTTCTCAAAATATCCCCTCCTTTAAAAGCTTGATCATGCATGATGCAGATACCGGAATCTCCATCATTTTGTATGTCTTCACCACCAGCATTTATAAACTTCAAAACTTTACCTGATTCACACAGTAAAGATTAAATTTGTGAGTTCATATGCAGTCAAACATTCAATTGTTCATCAAAGTGACTGCAAAATGAACTCTATTTAGGGTTTGTGTTTAAATTGACAGTAAGTTTGTTTTTGATGAAATCAACCCTAGCCCCCAAGTAAACCTGAACCCATGACTCGAGAACTTCTGAATCTTCAACAAAAAGATGACCAGTATCTAAACCTTTTTTTGAAATTAACGAAGAAAAATGAAGCACAAACCTGAGGCGTTAGACTCCAAAAGGCCCGACCGAACAACTTTCGAACCTAAAACGCACAAAATTGAATCATCAATGTCGTCTTCATTACGGTTACAAGAACAAGAGTGATCAGAAGATGAAAGATCTTTATTCTCCATCTCCGATGCTTGTTCTTGTCCTTCTTTCATGTAAATTGAAAATCAGAAGGAATAGGGAATTGTTTTCTTCCGTTCAAATTGTTGGTTGATCGATTGATGTTCTTCTGTGTTTGGAAATGTGGTTGTACTTTGAATTAAACTGAATGAGATCTTGATTTTCACGAAATGGTGGGGATTGATTGCGTATCATTTGAATTTCAAAAAGCTAACGAACACTGCAAAGAACGGTAGAATCCGTTGGGCCCAACAGTTGATCATTATTGAGAACCCCTTTATGCGCGGACCTTTTCTGCGATTTTTCTAAATGAATAATCGTGATACCTTTAGTTATCTTGGCAGAAGTCCGTGTAATAGGTAGATCCCTTGCCCTCTGTTGGTTTGGAACTCGAGATTAAACTCAAGATTCCTTCACTCACTCTTGGACCATGATTTTCAAGAAAAAAAGTTAAGTCTTAATCACTAGACTAACTTTGCTGGATAATCTTGAATTTTGCGGCTGTTGATTGCCGGTTTGCCGCAACGTCCTGGATTTCAAATTGATTCATGGTCTTGAAATAAATGAAAATGTTTTTGATACAAGAGAGTGTGAATAATGGCTTTTATATTTTATTTTTTTTTAAATTGGACTGAAATCATCACCACTCTTTATACCGACGACCATTAAAAAATTCCGTAAAAAGATATATAGGAGCCCGCCTGTGACACGCGCGTTAGAGTGGGTATGACGCTCGATACAACTTTTAAAATTTTATAGACGTGCATCAGAGTTTACGGGCGTCGGCTCCTGTAAAGAACACGTGTAAAGCTTTGTTTGGTCATTTTTGCGAACGTCCACCTATACACCTACAGGCGTCGACGTTCATACATGTATTCTTAGTCATGAAAGATTCTAAATTGATAAATCAAAATTCTTAAAATGTTAATAACAATAACAAAATCAATTATCTTTTTAATAACAATAAAAATTAAAATTAGCACTTACGTTTTACTTTTTTATGTTTATATAAAAAAATTTCATTTTGATTTATATTATTCTTATTTTTTCATGTTATAATCTATATAAAAATAGATGACTTAAAATGAAATAAGTTATCATTAATTATTAAAATTATAATATTTGAGGTTTATAGTACTATTAACAAGTGTCAAAAATCTTAGATGTATACTATTTGAATAAGTCATGCCTCAAATAGTTATTTCTAATAAATATTTAAAAAATGTATAGATATTGGTACACCGGTGTATAGATAACAACACTTTTTGTATTTTTTTAATATTAAAAGATATTAAAAAAATATGTATATGTAAAAATTATGTCAAATAAGCTAGCATATTTTTAGTTGTATATATATATATATATATACAGTAAATTGGATTTTATTTTAATTTTTTATACAGATTTAAGAGAAAAAAGGAAAAAAATCAGATTGTATTAAGTAATTAACCGACCATTGAGGCATTGATCGACGGGTCCATATAAAAAACAAACTATTTTGGACCGGTTTCTCGGTCCGACGGGCTGGTCCGGTGTAAAACTCCGGCGACCATCTTTGATTCCACAAACACCGCAGCGCATAGAACTCCGGCGACCACAAGTCTCTCCATCGGTTTACAGTTCCTCTATGTTGCGAGAAATTTGATCCATTCTGTGCATATCATACGAAGCTTCGAGACACCTTAGGCCCAAGTTTAGCATAAATTTGGCAAATAATCGATAAATCAGTTCCATTTTCCTGTTCCGGTTGTGTAGATTTGAACTCCAAGGGCCGAAATAACAGTGATTGAAGGTGCACTGGTGTGTTGCTGACTCGATCTTGCTTCAGAAGCTTTTATTTAAGTTGATTAGAGGCAGGTCGTGTTAGATATGTTATATATTGGAATCAAATAGTAGAAATCAAACCTCGAACTTGTATTGAATCTTCACGAACACAATTGCTTGGATTATCTCTGAATCGTGTAATCACTTTCAGATAAACCTATTTGAGGGTTACTCACAATGATTTATCGGATAAGACAGAGATTACTGCACTGTAGAATTTGATTCTATAAATTTCTGTGTGATGAAAACCAATTGGATTGATAATCTGTGTGTGTCTTGGAAAGAACCAAAAGAATCAGAGAAAAAATATGTTCTTTCTATTCGATCATTCACATTATGCATATCTTCCAATATATATATGTGGTCAAAGTCCCATTCAATGGAACCGCCAAAAACGGCGGTTACACTTCAACATATATATACATAATATATATATTAAATAATAATATATAACATTAATTAATTGAAATTAATTATATGCAATCTTATTCAATACAACCGAGTCCATACTCCTACATCTCCTAACTCGATTGATTACTAATAAGATAAATCTCATCGACAAGATAACACTAAAATTACCAACATTCCTCCCCCATTTTAGTGATATCTAAGATTAACTCAAACGATCATCACAGAAATACAAACATATGCATAAATGAAAATGTCCCATGGATTGAATTTTCATTTTAGTATATTACACGATACAAATATTAGAATAACAGGGTATCATAATAGATTGAACCCATGTTATCCATTTAAATACATGTAGGTAAATACACATATGTTTATAAATCAAATTCCACCTGACACAATATTTTACTAGCTTGTGTCCTAATCCTTCAAAGAATATATCAAAGCTCAAGTCCAAAGCTTATTGAAGCGGCTAAACTTCATATTCTTATAGGTAGTTCATTACTCTTGCACCTGCACTGCAATTTATCAATGAACTATTAAGAAGTTATACTTCAACCTCCTTTAACTTGCAGTCTGAACACATACTTTGGGATGATTATGTTAATGTGTTCCAATATCTTTTTGACAAGCTTACCTCATTGAATTCCGCATCTAACGTTGTATTAGATGGGAATTGGGCGTCTTGACATAAGATATTAAAGTATATGGACTTTAAACCCATCCCCATGACTGACTTATTCACGAGATCTCTTCCTAACACTTAAGTTAGTTAATCAGCCAAAATCACTAAGATCTTACAAATTCAACAGATATCACAATACGTGTAACGAGCTCATTAATTATTATATGTATAAAACATAATTGTCTAGACTTTCCATTATACACCTGACCATAATCCTTAGTCAGCACTATCTCACTTGATAGATATTTGTGATATCAGTTTTGACAATAATGGAACCTTAAAGATCAAATTCCTTAGCCGTTCAGCTTCTTTACCATCGGCTGCTAAAGCCACAAATTCAGATTCCATTATTGAATTGACAATGCAAGTTTGTTTTTTTGATATCTATGCAATTGCACGACTACCAAGTATGAATAATCACCCACTTGTAGAAAAGTGATTTTCCATATTTGTTATCTAACTTGCATCAGAATATCCTTCAAAGACTGAAGGAAAACCATAATAAAACAAACCATAGTTCATGGCTCCTTTCAAGTATTTAAACTACATGTTCACAACTTGCCAATGATGTGAGCATAGATTACTAGTATACGTACTTAGTTTGCCAACCATAGCATACATCAACATTCAATTGCCTAAAAATACTCCAATTGTGAAATTAGAATACCCAAATTAGGCATAAGTATGATGTTAAAATCTATAGTGGTACTAACAGGAGAGCAATTAAAACAATTGAAGTTGTTCAATACTTCTCAACGTAGTGAGAATGAGTTATGACTGCACCATTGTTACTCCTTTTGATCCTAATCTCAAGGATAACATCTACCTCCCCCCTTATCCTTCATTTCAAAGTTAGAAGACAATAAGATCTTTGTTTTATCAACCTGATCTTGGTCAGTACCAAAGATCAACATGTCATATACATATAGACAAATAATCACTCCTTTACCAGAAGAATTAAATTCACTATAGACACATTTGTCTGCTTGGTTTAGAAGAAACCCATGACATAAGATTATCTAATCAAACTGTCTTAACTTAGAAAATTTGCTAGACATTATCAATTAACTAAAACTGAAACTTCAAATTAGAACAACAAGCACCAATCCAAATGTACAGATAATAACAAAATTATGTTATTCTATACACGTAGATCAAAGCAAGTAGTTTCACAAAATGTGAACATTGAATTAGATTCATACAGAATTTGAATTTCAATATAGGGAATTCAATTTAATATTTTATGCATACATGGCAATCCATACTGTCCAATTTTATACATATATTTATAATTGCATTCCAATTAACAGTTTACATACTTCAAGTTTAACCACTGAAAATTTTAATTGATTTAATATATGCCAATATACACTAAGCGAAAATGACATGTTTATTTCTAATTCCAACAAGATCAATTTCAATTAATTGAATTATATTGCACAAACTGTGTAAAACAATAAATAGTTTCATTATTTGAAATGATGATTCCTACGAGACCCATGAGTGGGTATGTTAATTTCAAATGCAATATATTCAATTTCGGGAATTGTGGAAACTTGAAAGATGCTATGAAATTGATTAAGTTATTTCTAATTTTTGTCTGTTTCTCAACTTTCTTTTCCAGATCAATTCGTGAATTCCAAAATTTTCACAACCAACGTAAAATCAAATGTAAGTTTATCAAATCCAACAAACCCACATAATAACCCAATGAAAATTTAAATCGTGAATTTGAAGAACAAGTTTTATCAATCAATCAAACCCTAAATAGGTTTATCTTTGTTAGATTTGTTATATATTGGAATCAAATAGTAGAAATCAAACCTCGAACTTGTATTGAATCTTCACGAACACAATTGCTTGGATTATCTCTGAATCGTGTAATCACTTTCAGATAAACCTATTTGAGGGTTACTCACAATGATTTATCAGATAAAACAGATATTACTGCACTGTAGAATTTGATTCTATAAATTTCTGTGTGATGAAAACCAATTGGATTGATAATCTGTGTGTGTCTTGGAAAGAACCAAAAGAACCAGAGAAAATATATGTTCTTTCTATTCGATCATTCACATTATGCATATCTTCCAATATATATATGTGGTCAAAGTCCCATTCAATGGAACCGCCAAAAACGGCGGTTACACTTCAACATATATATACATAATATATATATTAAATAATAATATATAACATTAATTAATTGAAATTAATTATATGCAATCTTATTCAATACAGCCGAGTCCATACTCCTACATCTCCTAACTCGATTGATTACTAATAAGATAAATCTCATCGACAATATAACACTAAAATTACCAACAGGTCGTCCTTCGTTAATCTCAATATGAAGCACAGGCTTATTGTAGTGGATCGACCAATTGTTTTTCATATTACAAAAATTACTGATGTTCATAGAGTTTAGCTTTAACTGATGAAATTGGGTGCGGATGTGAATATGTTTGGCAAATACCTGCAGATAGAATATTATAATGAATCTTCAATCGCTTCCAGAGTCTATTTTTGTTCCATAGCTTTCGATTATGTGAGTGTTGCATTCAGGCAAGCAGACTGCAAACACATACCTAAGCCCTTTCGGAGGAGGTAATTGTATATTACTATATTCAAGAACTATTTCAGTCCCATTGTTGTCTTCAATAGTGATCATTTGATGTTTTCATACAACTACCAATATTTGACAGATTATGCATCTGATTTTCTTGATTATGCAGCTGCTTTGATTTCCATGAGCATTTATACAATATTGTGGACAGAAAGAATGTTCTTGTAAAGTATTGTTTCTTGATTGATTGTTGATACAATACAGGGGCTCTTTTATAGCCAAAACATAGTAAAGTAACTAACATCAACTACTATAACAGAAAATTATAACAGACTAACTGGTTTCCTACTAACTTGTTTACAATACAAATATACATGCTCTAATGGTTTCCTACTAATTTTATCAACATACCAACGCATCTTCTTGGAGTAAATTGTGCTCAATTAAGGTGAATATCATTGCTTGACAGGCTCATCTTATGAGTTGGATGATCATGTGTGCATCCGCTTTAATTATGCCAGAATGATGTGGACTGTTATCCTTCAGTGATTGAACTTTGATATTCCTATGCCCAACACATTGTTGAAGCTATTTGAATTCCTAAGCTGCCAAAGATCAACTCCATGACAGGTAAAGTTTTTGATGTTTCGTGTCAAACAATTATTTGGCGGTGGTAAAAGAACATAAATGCATACAAAAAAAATACCGATATGTTTCTAATTCATGAGATTTGTACACTCAACTATCTTCTCTAGGTTGTGGTAATTCTTGCATGTTACTATACTGCCTTTGAAGTGAGGGACTCATACATGTGAATAGTGAATGCTTACGCTTTTTCCTCAACTTAGATCCAAAAAGGATAGATCTAAATGGAACCTTTGAGCTAGTGTTTGACTTGTTTATTTGACCTATTTCTTCTTCCAACTTTGACAAAGTCTTGTCTATGTCAGTCTGTAACATCCTGACCCTTT
This sequence comes from Mikania micrantha, assembly GCA_009363875.1. Taxonomy (NCBI): domain Eukaryota; kingdom Viridiplantae; phylum Streptophyta; class Magnoliopsida; order Asterales; family Asteraceae; genus Mikania; species Mikania micrantha. Next base: position 16,892,090 of record CM018691.1, read on the forward strand.
CAGTTGCCTCTCTAAGCTCGTTTAAAACCTTAACGTTCTCTTGCTTCATGTTAAGAACCTCTCCTTGAAATGTTGCAGCTTGGTAGTTATTGAGGTGTACGTTGGTTGTTGTGGTTTCAGATTCTGAAATAACATTACTGTTCAGGCCTGATAATTCATTTTGAATATCAGAAAGTGATGTTAATCTGTGTTGCAAGTCATCTTCTAATATTCCACTCTTCTCCAACCACAAAATTATCTCTGTTTGCATGTCTCGCAAATGTCGATATAGAGGTCGGATATCGTTAGCATAAAGAAGATGATGATGATTGTGTCGTTGTTTACCACTTCCATGCTCAGGCTTCTTCTCTTTCACTTGTTTTATCTCTTGTAGTAAATCATGGAATGAATCCTGAAACCTGTTGATTTGATGATACGCGGTGCTAAACCTTAACCATAACTCCAAGTTTTCTTTTCGTAAATTGTCAATTTCTGCTCGAACCTCCTCTTCAACCTCTAACATTTCATGACCCTCATCTACCCCCTCCGCATGTTCTTTTGTTCTTTGTGTTCCTTCTTCGATCAAATCTGGAGTTTTCTTTGATTCATGGTTTGCAATTTCATCAACTTCTTTTGAAGGTTTCTTTAAATCAAAACCGGTAGTTTCATCATGTTCTTTACTTCTTTGTGTTCCTTCATCAACCAAATCTGTGGACTTCATTGGTTGACATTCTTTGGTTTCATCAGGTTTTTTTGTACTTTGTGTTCCTCCATTAATCAACTCTCGAGCTTTCTGTAATTCAAAATGTGCTGTTTCAACTAGTTCTTCTATTCTGTGTGTTCCTTCATCAATCGCATTTGAAGCTTTCGTTAATTCAATGTTTGTAGTTTCTTCAAGTTCTAATTCTTCTTCTGTATATTCAGGAATCAGATCTTGTGCTTCTTCATCAACCATATCTGAATCATTCTTAATTAGTTCATTTTTTGTAATTTTGTCAAGTTTTTTCCTTTCTGACCAATTTTCTAGTTTTGTTTCTAACTGTTTTATTTTTTCATATAAGGTTCTAATCTCAGCATCTTTTGAGTCATTTGAATTTCTCAACATTTTCATCTGCACAGCAGTTTTGAAAGATCTTGCACGATTCCTGTTTTCAGTTTCATTGAGCTTCTGTTTTATTTCTTTCAAGTTTTTTAAAGTTGAAGTGAATTCTTCCACCAACATATCATCTCCATCCTCTATGACATGTGAGAACATTAGGTTCAACTTGGGTTCATCATGTTCACCAATGCAATCAACATCTTGATCTTTTATTATAACCTGACTTTCATTAAATGCTAGATGTTCAGCTTCTTCACCTTCATCTTTCTCATTAGGTTTCATTACAAAACCCTCTAAATCATCACCATCTTTTCTTTGTCTTTCTCTCTCTTTTTCTTCTAATCTTGGAGATCTGTGGGTGTTTTCCTTTTCTGATTGGAAAACCACGTCATCTTCTTTAATGTCTTTATCTGGTTTTGCAATTAAAAGATCATTAGATAAGTTATCAAGACGAACACTTGCCTCATCAAAACTGGTTTCCAACTGCGCATTATGGTCTTTAATTCTTTTATCAAGCATCTGAACTCTCTCCAATTCTTCCTCTAGCTTCTTGATATTGATGTTCTTGTTATTTGTTTCAACAAGATTGTTATTTTCTTGTTCTAAGCTTTGAAGTTGCTCATGAAAATCATCAATATCAAACCTTAGCTTTAATACTAGTGCAGTTTGAGATGCTAAATCAGTTTCTGAAGTGAGCACCTTATCAACAAGTTGTTCAATCTTCTCAGCTACTTCAGATATGGTGATTTCTTTCATTGTTTCAAGGATTTCTTCTTTAGTAATTATTTTTTTATCTTCAATATATTCGTCTTGTTTGTCAAATTTAATAGCGGGTTGTCTTTCAACCAAACTTTGTTGATCATCTTCTTTCTGCATATTTGGATCATGAAGATGCTCTTCACCATTTTCTCCTAAACTTGTCGACTCTTTCTCTTCTATCTCTGCTTTTTTGTCCTTTACATGTTCAGTGCTTTGTTCCATGTTCTTCAAGTTTATATTATTGTTATCACGTGCTATCAAAGCCTCAAACTCTTTCTTGATATCTATAACCCTATGGTGTTCGACAACTGCTTCTGTTTTTAACCGTTTTTGCTTATGTTTTAGCTTATCAAGTGTTTCTTTGCACATCTTTAATGCAGAAGCTGACATTCGGGTTTGAGCATCTTGGTCATCCATCGCCTCACCAACTGCAAACTCATGTTGCAAATTGCTAATTTTAATATGCATTTCATTGATATTCTTTTCGATTTCCCAATATTTAGATAGCGCATTCTCATATGAACTCTTTACAAACTCTTTCTCAGTTTGAAACCCTAATATATCCTTTTGAAGCTCATCAATTTTTTCAAGTGCTTCATCTTTACTCAATCCTGAGCTTTTGGAAACCCTAGAAGCATTTTCATCAACACCTATTTTCACTAATCCTTTTTTGCACATCATCTTTGTGGGCATTTTGGACTTTTTCTTGAGCATGGTTTGAACTACACTTCCCATATTTGGAAGGTTGTTTTGTTTAGGTGGCAATGGAACATGTGAATTTGCAGGGACCATGTTCTCATCTTCATCAACATTTGATGCAAATTCTTCATATGCCTCTTCTTCAAATGACATTTGAACCCTTTCAGGAAAGACCATCGCAATGGTTCGATTAGCACTTTGTAGATCCCTTGACAAATGGTCATATCTTTCCGCTAAAGCGCGATATCCTCGAAAAGTGTCTTCAACAAAGTTTACAACCTCATGCCTTTTCTGGTAGTATTGTTCGGCCCTAACCCTGAACGAATCTCCATCCTCGGTTATAATTTTGAGTATGTATTCCACCTTTTCCTCCATATCTGTTCATCAACATAAAAACATATGAATGATTATTTCTATTGACTATTATCTTCTTGATTGATTTTTATATATTTTAAACTAAACACATCAAATCTAGCTAGATGCAAGTCATGCAACTCATATTGGTCATAAGAATTGATGTAGATGATCAAAAGAAAACCTTATGAAATGTACCTAGGAGATTCTGGTCTAGCCATTTTGATTGTTTGGTCCTGATGTGGCTAGCCCACCACCAAGAATACGCGTTTCTTGCTGCTCTTGCCAGCATCGCGTCGTTTTTCCTTCAAATAAACTCCCACAAGTGCATAACCATTTCTTGCAGGCCAAACCTATAATCTTAATGTCAATTATGTATCATTTTTACCATTAAAGATTTATAAAAGGGCATTGGTATGATCATATTGTAGGCGTTGAAATTGTTGATCTTTGGTCAAATTGTTGGCATTCAACGAGTTGCATGACGAGTAAACGATGACGTTTTAATAGGGTTGTGAATTGGTTGATAAATATTAAAGGTGGGGATATTAAGGTTCCACCATTCGTGAGCGTAAAGCTCGGAAAATCAACTAATTTGTTTCTCATTTCGCATTTCATGAGCACAATAATTACCATTTCATCCCAAAACACAAAAGGTGCAACTGAAAAACATTAAATTATTGAGAACCAAGTGAAAATATTAAACAATTACGAATCAAATGTATTATTTTTAGCAGTTGGATCAAATTATTTTTCAATTAATAGCTTATTTCCTTTTTATTTTTAACCGTACAATCCCTACTAATTTTTAGTTTTTTACCTTTTGTTATTAAAGGCTAAAAGTGAATTTATTTAGACTCTTGTTATTCTTATACTCTCACTACATCTTTTGTGCGGTTTGTATAACATACATAATACGACTTATACGCTAGGCTTGTGTAAAGTATTGAATTATGAATTTGAGATGTTTAGATATTGTGGTTATTTAATTAATCGCGCTTAGGTTGTGAACTTTTGATGATTTGATGTTTTGCTTTTAAAAAAATAAGCTCCTAGTGGACCTAGTGAATGTTTGTTCTCAATAAACAAAACTATTTAATAAATATTATATATACAAAAAGAAGTTGTGTTAATATTATTTTTTTATGTATTCAGCTTGAAGTTGAATAAGATTTATTAAACAAGAAATCATAAATGTAACTTAGAATAAGTGGTAACCCTTTGAATTACAACTCAAAGTTCAATTCCTCTCCATTTTAAAATATTAATCAATATACGACTTAAACTAAAAAAAATGGCCGTAGATTTTTCCACAGTTTGATATCATTCAATAATATAATTAAATAGAGGAAATATCAAATAAAAAGTTTATTTCCTCTAATAATGCTAAAAATAATTTTTAAAATCTTCAAACTGACTCTAACGAACTCCGATTGAATTCATTTCGATCACATTGGAACCGTCTTATTAAACCTTAAATATTAACCTTGGGGTTTAGCTTTAACAATAAGTTTTAAAGTTTAGATTTTAGGGTTTTTTTAGCTTTTAAATTTATCTTTAAGTTTAGGGCTTGTTTTTAAGATTTTGGTTTTAGTAATATGGTTTATTGTTTATGATTTAATGTTGGGTTTTAGGTTCGATAAGTTAATTCCAATGATGCAAAAATGGAATTTATTTGGTCGGTTTTCAAGTTTTTAAAAATCATTTTTAGTCTTCTTAGGTAAAATAGACTTTATGTGAGAATCCTTCCTTAATTTATAATAACTATCATATAATATTAATACTAAATAAATAAAAATCAATGATAATACTTAAATAATAAAAATAATAATAATCAAAATTGTTGCAGATGGTTCAATTTATTGTTATAAAATAGATCGATAACCGATGCGAACAATTTTTGATGTACATTTTAATATTCGTGATGGTTCAATTTATTGTTTAGGAAGAATCCACTAGTTTACATACAAAATCAAATACTAAACACAATATTGATATAAAAATGCATCAACTACTCTTAATTATATTGTTATAATGCTTTGACTTACACAAATAAACCAAACAAAAACTCTATTTGTAGACTTAACTAACATAATCATATTTAAAATATTTAAGGATAATCTAAACGTGATTTGATTTATCTATAAACATACTAGATGTCTATTAACCAAAACAAACAATAAAAGACTTCAAAAGCAGCCCTAGACTTATACTCCTACTTTGAATTCTTTCAAAACTTGCAATCCAGGGGTGAAACCAACGATTAAGTCCAACGATATATGTATTCTTGGTGTATACTGTATACACATGAAACAATGTAGTTGAACATATCACAAACGTGCTTACTAGTCAAAAACTAGACAAATCGAGGTTAAAAAGCTCATTATTATCCTGGCGGACCTGACCGCAGAATCAGCTGGTTGGTTTCCGGTCGGAATTAATAGTTAAACAAAAAAAATATAAATTTAAAAGATTATATTTAGTTTTAATTACACAGTTGGTATATGTGAAATGTCGATTTTGCACTGATGGTTGTTAATTCAAGAAATTATAAATGTCGTCCAAATTGTTTGTAAAAGATGTAACAATGATGATCCCTATAACTGATAACCGTTAAATTTTAAGTGTTAAAAATTTTAAAACACTTAAAATACCCTAACCTATTTATCTTTATTTTTATCTTCAAAACTTTCAAACCCATGTCAACACCGGTGCAACCTTTTAACACTAGCAATAGCCAGTGGGTTTTTAGAACAAGTACGGGAGGTGCTACCGCACATGACCTATTTTTTTAGGAGGCCCTAATTTTTTTAAAAAAAATTGTATATATTATATATATATATATATAAATTTATTTTACTACAAAAACATATAATTTACATTTCAATTTTTTAAATATATTTAACTCAGTTACAAATTTTATAAAAGCTAAAAGAAATTTTTTTCCTTAAACATTAGAGCTAATAACTCATTGCAATTTAAAATTTAGGTAAAAAAATTAACTCATTTCATATTTAGTTACAAACTAATTAACACACACGCACACATAGGGGTCCATTTTTAGAATTCGCACAGGGCACCTAATCTCTCAGAGACGACCGTGGCAATAACAAACCACCATTGCCATTCCTATGAACCACCACCATCACAAACATATCTTCAACGACATATTTGCCGTAACACCACCGACATCATACACCATCACCTACATCTACACAAAATTTCATCTTTTCCGACCAATTTTCTAACTTTAAAATCGGCAAAACAGAACATAATATCACAGTCACTTCTTATTTTATTATGATTTACAGTTGTAAAACACATAGTAATGTTGCTTGTTTCTTTCTTTGATTGACACACAAGCCTATGATTTATCCCCTTGTCAGGAGTGGCCCTAAGAATTGAGGTATCCGGGACTAATTTTCTAATTTTAAAATCCGAGAAACAGAACATGATATCACAGTTACTTCTTATTTACAGTTGTAAAACGCATGGTAATGTTGCTTGTTTCTACGTCTGATCGACACATTAGCCTATGATTTATCCCCTTGTTGAGATTGTATGGTGATGTAAATCGTTGCTTCGACGAAGATGATACTTGCTACACCGACAATGGAGGTGATGGGGTAATATGATGCAGGAAAGATGGTGGGTGCCAATGGTAGAGATTAAACACTGTCACACCCCGACCCGCAGCGGAAGTCTTAGCAGAGTCTTAGTGTCAACAGTAAATAACCTCAACATAGATTAAACGAATGATTTAAATAAAACATGGATATTTATATATAAAAAGTTATCGATAAATGTTAAAACATTACAAATTTAACAAACACCAGTTTTAACATCTTGATAGCCGGTCCCAGATAAATATCCCAAAACACGCTCGCTTTCAAGAACCGATTTTTCCTTTCCCCAAACAGCAATGCTACTTACCTGAGAAACATACCAATTTAAAAACAAGTGTCAACCAAACGGGTTGGTGAGTTCACATGTTTTATAATCAAACATTTCAACAGATTATCATGGAATAGAAGGTAATATTTCAATGTTGTGCTAGTGAACATTTCGTAGACTAGCTAGGTCCTACGAACCGATAGACACCATGAGCTCATAATCAAACCGAAACCAAGGAGCAGACTCCCTCCAACATATATTCTCCCATTACTCAAGGACCATGACACCTGGCCGGGGAGTGGGTTGTCAAGCCCGATAGATCTACCAATATATCATGCGGTCCCTCACGAGACTAATGATTACGACTGCGGGCACAAAAGTTATCAATGCGCAAAACCACTTGGGAACAATCCACGAGAACCATGCCCAACTGCACTTACTCAAGAGCTATCAATCATATCATACCACACAAGCACAAATATTACAAATATCCTTTTCCAAAATATAGGCAGTTTCTCCCCCGATTTTAAAAACAAAACTGTTAAAAAGGGGTCGTGAAACTCACCTCAATGGGTTCCTGCTAGCAACAGAGATTTCCAAATAACCAGACTATAATCACTAGCGCCCTAAAACCCAAGGGACACATTAACAGTCTAAACAAAAGTCTACTATGTAAGTTGTTCACCCAACTTAACTAGACTTAAACACATTTCACTAAGGAAACCAGATTTCACACAAATGACCCAGTGGTGACTTGAATTTAGTTATTATAAATCATAAGTTAACATTTTTAAGTCACATTATATCCAAATAATTAAGTTATCTTTGTTAAAAATCTATTTTAACTCCAAACTTAATTATTTATAATAACTAGTCAAAAATGACAATTTTATCGTATTTTACCAACAAAACCAACAACGCAACATACAAGCACATCAGCATGCATTATGATCTAAGTGACTTCTAATACCTCAAAATAAGTATTTTATACATATTTTTACTCAAAATTTGCTGTGTAAAATCAGTCACAAATTTATGTCGAAATTTTGTGTTAAAACGACGTTTTTACGCCATTTTTAGACATAGTTTTCAAGTATTTCATTTTATACTTTTCTTACAACACTTATATATTAAAATTTACATATTTTTATCATAAAAACTTATAAATTTTCTGATCAAAATCAGATTCATAAAGTAATTCTTTTTATACGTAAAAAATGGTCGAAAACGCGTGTTTTCGGTTCATAACGACTATCCATTAAATATATTTTTGAATCCACTTGATTTTATGCTTTAAATATTTTATAAATTTGCAAAATTTACTGTTAATAATATTTCCAAAATTATTTTATAGAAAATCTTTACTTTTTATAGTTTTTATTTTACTAAAAACACTAATTTTTAGCTTTAAAAATTATGGTTATTTATTTAGTCATCTCTTATCAATTTTATAACAAAATATTTATATTTTTAATTATTTTAAGACTTTAGAAATCAGGTTTTACAATTTTCTTATTATTTTCCAAAACTCAATAATATTTTAAAATACTTGTATCCATGCATGTATCCATATAAAATCATGCATGCATGTCATGTTTTCTACCATGTATATACTTATGTATATTTACATTATCCTCATTCATATGTATACATACACATGATCACATACATATACATACATGCATGTCAACAAAACCTATTTATACATATATATATGTATATATATGAACACACACATATATATATATACATAGATGTTCATGCATGAAATTTATATCACATACACATACATATTTATACATGTATATGTACATGCATGTGATTAAAATCATCATCTAAACAAACTCATCCATGTATGTATGTATGTATATTTTGAAAGAACATAAACACTCATATATATATATATATATATATACACACACACACAGACACATTACGACACATATTATCATCTTTTACACCAAAACCCACTTGATTTAAACACATTCTTTTGGGTGAACAACTTTAATAAAAACCCACTTAATAATAAAGAGATTTATACCTTTAAAATGGTTTCAATAGTTGATTTATTTGATCAAAACTCCTACAAAGCTTCAAGAATCATCAAAAACTCTAAGACATGATGGAGATAAAGCTTGAATGTGGCAAAGATGGAGGTTAAAGAGAGAGCAAGGGGGTGGTGGACGTGTTCAAGAGAAAGAGAAGAAGAAAATTGAAATTGTTGGAGTATGTTAGGTTCTAAAATAATGATTTCCCTTGGATTTATAAAAATCTTCATGATTGTATTTCTCCATAATCTTGACATGTGTCTAACACATGTCTCCTTCTTGTGCATTCTAGATAAAAACAGGTATATTCTGAGTCCTACAGTGTATAGATCGTGTACCGAAAATCCGGTAAAAATCCGATTTTTATTCTAAAATTAAAAGAATATTTAATCGTACTAAAACGCAGATAAACTCGGTTGTCAGTAAAATCAACATTTTTCATCAAAATTCACGGTTTTCATCGTTAACTTTATTTATCCATTTATGATTTATCATTTTATGCTAAACCAAGCATATCGACTAAATTCGTTAACTGAGTCGTCACCAACGCTCATTAAAACATCGCCGAACGGTTCGGAAATCTCAAAAATTCACCAAATGCAAATCAATGCATTTAAACAAAACTCTGTGCTAGACTATTTAATCAACATTAATTTAATAATAAATATTAAATTATTAACGTATTAAATTAATCAAGTTTAGTACACTAACCATTATAGATCATTATTCGTAAAAATACCGGATGTCGCAAACACTGACGGAGCTTGAACGTTTTGGAAGGGGAGGAGATTTACAGACCCATAATACAAGTTAGTTTTTTGATGTGATGGGTCGAAACCAATATTTTTAACAAAAAATAACCTTTCGATCAAAAAATTAACAATAAAACAGAAAAAGAGAGGAGGAGTTGCCCTCGGCCCTATAAAAGCTTCGTCCTTGAGGTGTAGGTGACGGTGGTTTCAAAGGTTGCAATGGTAGTGGTATCATGGACGGACCTTCTTAGCCGTCCCTGTTTTTCCGGTCAAAAGGGTCGGTTTCGTAGTATTATGTCGGAAAATCTTTCGGCTCCATTCGTTTCCTTCCTAAAAATCCTTCGGCCCTCTCTGTTTTCTTCCTAAAAAATCTCTCAGCCTCCTACGATTTTTTTCAAGCTCCATCAATGAGTGGTATGGGTTTGAGGCTTTGATAATAAAAGACGAAGATAAAGGGTAATTTAGTTATTTCGTATCTACTTAACAGAAAAAATTAAATACCATCTGACCACCAAAGGATTATCGTTGTAACATTTCTACCTATACTAATAAATAAAGGTTTTTATGCCACATGGCATGTTTCCAGAGCATCTCAAGCTTTATTTCCGCCTCTCTCTCATATTAAATACTTTTAAATTAAATATTAAATATACTTTTATACATTTTTAAAATAAAAAAAAAGATTTATTAATACATTAAAATATTTTAATATTAAAAATTCACTTTTTTTAAAAAACTAATTATAAATTATAAAATTTTAAAAAATAATTATTTGAAACACAATGTTTGAAGAAAAACAAACTATAAAAGAAAGTAAGTGTTTAAAGAAATAATTATTATTTTAATACTTCAAATATTAAATCATATGAAATTGTAATCATAGTTTATATTAAAATCGTCTTATATTTTCTAAATTCTTATTCATTCGTTATATTTCTTTATTTAATCCGTATAATACACGGGTTACTAACCTAGTATACAAATAGTTCGGATAATTATTTGTAATTTTTGAAGTTAGAAACCATTAGTTTAAAATCGATATACATAATTATACCAACAATGTAATCAACTCTTATATTCAATAGTAGAATAGAATGAGGTGAGGAATTTGAAAGTTATTTCCATGATGTTATATATAAAACTCAAAATTTCAAGCCTTCTTTCATCGAATTTGATCAAACTCCTTCAGGAGCTGTGTTTTCCGGTGGCTGCATCGTCGACCGTGATTCCAACGGTGTCCCTTCAACAGCACTGACGTTTGGCAATAAATCTCCCAACTGCGAATATCTTTCCGGCGGCATCCGATCGGAAACGGAAACTGTAAATTCGATCGGAAAATAAGGCCATGAGCAGCAGTACGTTTCTCTTCCGGGCAACGCCGGCGGTGTTAAGTTTTAAAAGTCACGTGATGAGTCTGTGCATGTGATTTGCTAGAGTCTATGCACGTAGTCCTTTATTTGTGTTTTGAAAGAGTCTTGATTATGTGTCCGTTTGTTAAGGAAGTAGTTGAGTCATGGGTTGTGTTCCACGTTCTTTGTTTTTAGTCGTGATTGAGTCTGTACTTCTATAAGAAGGTTTATGTTTTGTTGAATGAAGTTATCAGAAATTGTTCTCTGGATCCATTTGTGTTTTACAAGTGGTATCAGAGCAAACTTCCTGGTGAGATCAATTGAGAGAGAGTGATGGCTGAAGATACCGTTTCTTATCAGAGTGTTCCTCGATTCGATGGTGACTATGAACACTGGAGCATGGTGATGGAGAACTTGCTCCGATCAAAAGAATTTTGGTCAGTAATTGAAACGGAGGTTCCTGAATCCAGGGAAGGAGAAACCCTGACGGATGCTCAGAAAACGCATCGCGAAAGTTTGAAATTGAAGGATTTGAAGGCTCGGAACTATCTGTTCCAGTCCATTGATCGACAGATCATGCGCACAATTACGCAAAAGGATAGTGCGAAGCAAATTTGGGATGCTATGCAGACCAAATATCAAGGAAACGCTCGGGTGAAGCGAGCTCAGTTACAGCGGCTTCGAAGAGATTTCGAAGTTTTGGAGATGAAAGAGGCTGAATCGGTGACCGAATACTTCAATCGCGTCATGATAGTTGCTAATGACATGCGTTCCTTTGGTGACAGGGACATGACTGACTTGAAAATTGTTGAAAAGATCCTTCGATCTCTTACTAGCAATTTCAATTTTGTCGTGTGCACGATTGAGGAATCAAGAGATCTTGATCTGTTAACCATTGATGAACTTCAGAGTTCTCTTTTGGTTCATGAACAAAAGATTAAGAAGAAACCAGCAGACACACAGGTGTTGAAGGTTGAGTCTGATGCAAGTGCCTTCCGAGGAAGAGGAAGAGGACGCGGTCAATCATTTAGAGGACGAGGAAGGGGTAGAGGAAGAGGTCGTGTTGAATTTGATAAGTCCACAATCGAGTGCTATAGCTGCCACCAACTTGGACATTTTGCTTATGAATGTCCAAAGGGTGCGGCTCAGTATGCAGAATTTGATGATAGTGAGGAGCTGTTGTTGATGGCTAATGATGGTGCTGAAGTAGAAGATAAGGTTGGGTTATGGTTCTTAGATTCTGGTTGTTCCAATCATATGACCGGGTCTAAGGACTGCTTTGTCTCACTTGACACTAGCTATCGACATACAGTCAAACTTGGTAATGACCTCAAGTTGTCAGTACAAGGGATTGGAGATATCAGACTTTCCATTGAAGGTCAGACACATACTATCACTAAAGTTTATTATGTGCCTGATTTGACTTCAAATTTGCTGAGTATGGGCCAGTTGCAAGAGAAGGGGCTGACCATCATTATCAAGGATAACATGTGCAAGGTCTATCATTCACAAAGGGGATTACTGATTACTTCAGTAATGACAAAGAATCGTATGTTTTTCATTCAAGGAGTAATTAAGGCAGCTGTGTCACAATGCCTTCAAGTAAATGAAGAGGAAGCCACTCACATGTGGCATAGGAGGTTTGGGCATTTAAGTATGCAGTATCTCAAGACTATGGAACATAAAGCTTTGGTCAAAGGACTTCCCAAGGTTGCTGATCAAACGAAGGTGTGTGAAGTTTGTCAATATGGGAAGCATCAAAGAGAAACCATTCCAAAAAGAAGTACTTGGAGGGCATCAGAAAGACTCCAGTTAATTCATACCGATGTTTGTGGTCCAATTTCTCCCAACTCTCCCAGTCAAAAGAGGTACATTTTAGTCTTCATTGATGATTACTCAAGAAAGTGTTGGTTGTATTTCTTGAGTAACAAATCTGAGAGCTTTAATTATTTTAAGAAATTTAAGGCCTTAGTAGAAATAGAAACTGGGTTAAAGATTAAATGTTTAAGAAGTGATCGTGGAGGGGAATTTACATCCACTGAGTTTAATAATTTCTGTGAAACTCATGGGATTAAGAGACAACTAACCACAGCCTATACACCACAACAAAATGGTGTGGCTGAACGCAGAAACAAGACCATTATGAATATGGTTAGATGTCTCTTAATTGATAAAACAATGCCAAAATGGTTTTGGACTGAAGCTGCAAACTGGGCTGGGTATGTACTTAATAGAAGCTATACAGTTACTTTAGAAGATAAAGTGCCTGAGGAAGCTTGGTCAGGGCAGAAACCAACTGTAGAACACTTTAAGGTGTTTGGTTGTATTGCTTATGCACATGTCCCCTCCCAAGTTCGAGTCAAGTTGGATGAAAGGAGTCAAAAGTGTATCTTTCTGGGTGTTAGTTTAGAATCCAAGGCTTACCGTTTGTATGAACCTGTTCAGCAAAAGATTATAGTAAGTAAAGATGTTACTTTTGATGAGGATGCGAAGTGGTCTTGGAATAAAAATGAGTTGGGCTCTTCTGATTTAATTTTACCCGAAAGTTATGTTGATGTTTTAGATGATCATACGGTTGAAGCTCAAGGTTTGAATCAACATGGTGCTGCTTCTTCAAGTCATGCTACTGGAGATGAAGAGACAAGGATATCAACTGCACCAGAAGGAGTAATGGGTGAACAGGAAACTCCTTCTGTACAACCTCATGTATCAGCTCAGCATGCATCATCTACCTCACAAGTAGAAGAAGAAACTCAAAATGTGGGAGTCAATGAAGTTGTGAGAACTTCAAAGCGAAGTGGGAAACAGCCTGCATGGTTGTCTGATTATCAAACAGAAGGTTTCTCTGATGAAGAAGTGAATTTGGCTTTCTTTAGCTCCTTGGGTGATCCTATCACATATGAGCAGGCTGCTAAGGATGATAAGTGGGTAGAGGCAATGAAAGCTGAGATGGCTTCAATTGAAAGGAATCAAACTTGGGAGCTTGTTGATCTTCCTTCGGAGAGTGTACCTATTGGGGTTAAATGGGTTTACAAGACAAAGTTAAATGAGAAAGGGGCAGTAGACAAGTTCAAAGCAAGGTTGGTTGTAAAGGGTTATGCACAAAAGAAGGGTATTGATTATAATGAGGTCTTTGCGCCTGTTGCTAGATGGGATACGATTAGAACCATTCTGGCAGTAGCAGCACATAATGGGTGGATTGTTAAACAACTAGATGTTAAAAGTGCGTTTCTCCATGGAGAGCTGAAGGAGACAATCTATGTTGAGCAGCCTAAGGGTTTTATCAAGTTGGGAGCGGAAGAGAAAGTGTATAAGCTTAAGAAGGCCCTCTATGGTTTAAAACAGGCTCCAAGGGCCTGGTTTACTCGCATAGAAGGATATTTTGTTAAAGAAGGTTTCAAGAAAAGTGCACATGATCATACTTTGTTCATAAAACAAGTGTGGAACAAGGTAATTATCATCAGTTTATATGTTGATGATTTAATTTACACAGGAAATGATATTGAGCTGTGCAAAGAGTTTTGTAACTCTATGAAGAAGGAGTTTGAAATGACTGATTTGGGTCAAATGAAGTATTTTCTTGGAGTTGAAATCACACAAAGGTCAGGATCAATTAGCATGGTGCAAAAGAAGTATGCCAAAGAAGTGTTGGAACGTTTTGGATTGTGGGAAGGTAATTCGGTGAAAAATCCAATTGTTCCTGGTTCAATCTTTGCTGTTGACAATGATGCTGAACAAGAGGTTGATGACAGTGAGTACAAGTGTCTTGTGGGAAGCTTGATGTATTTGACAGTTACAAGGCCAGATTTGATGTTTGCTGTTGGTTTCATTGCTCGCTTTATGACAAAACCTAAGGAGTTCCACATGCAGTTGGCGAAAAGGATACTAAGGTATGTCAAAGGAACTTTCAATTTTGGAATAACTTATTCGAAATCTTCGACAGGCAAGCTGCAGGTGTTCACTGATAGTGATTATGCTCAAGATATTGAAGATAGAAGATGCACATCTGGTTATGTTTTTCTTCTCAGCGATGCAGCAATCAGTTGGAGTTCACGCAAGCAGGATATAGTTGCTTTGTCCTCAACCGAAGCGGAGTATGTTGCAGCTGCAAATTGTGCATGTCATTGTGTTTGGTTAAAGGGATTACTTGGTGAGCTGACTGGAAAGAAGCTGGGAATAGTAGAAATCAATTGTGATAACAATTCTACTATAAATTTGTCTATGAATCCAGTTATGCATCGTAGAACAAAGCATATAGATGTGCGATACCATTTCTTAAGAGAGCTTGTGAATAAGGATGAAGTTAAATTGCTGTTTTGTCCTTCGATTGAACAAATTGCTGATGCTATGACCAAGCCGATCAAATTGGAGACATTTGAGAAGTTCAGAGATTGCATGGGAGTTCGAATGATAGAAGATTAAACTGAATGGTGAACCATATTTCAGTTTAAGGGAAGGTTTTGTTAAGTTTTAAAAGTCACGTGATGAGTCTGTGCATGTGATTTGCTAGAGTCTATGCACGTAGTCCTTTATTTGTGTTTTGAAAGAGTCTTGATTATGTGTCCGTTTGTTAAGGAAGTAGTTGAGTCATGGGTTGTGTTCCACGTTCTTTGTTTTTAGTCGTGATTGAGTCTGTACTTCTATAAGAAGGTTTATGTTTTGTTGAATGAAGTTATCAGAAATTGTTCTCTGGATCCATTTGTGTTTTACAGGCGGCAAAGCTTCCGTCGGTATCTCAACCACCTGAAACGCCCGATCACATTTCTCACACCGTTAACAGCATCCTTCAAAAGCCCTAGGATACTCGTACAAATGGTAACAGTACGGACACAGTGTCCATAAACTCTCCGACGAACATTTGTTACCGGAATTACGCCTAACCAGCATCTTCTCGCGATGAATTTGAACATCTTTCTCCCTCTGATTCTTCACGGCATCCAGATCAACATTAAAAAATTCGAAAAATTCATTATCGTACGCAGCTTTCGTCTCCGGATCTGATAAAACCGACCACGCGTCACCGACGAGCTTAAACGCCGATTCAGATAACGAGAATTTGTTCTTGTCTGAATGAAGGAGGAGAGCGAGACGACGGTACTGTTGTTTAACAAACTCCAGATCATCGGCCCGGTGGATGTCGATCTGAAGGATGGCATACCAGTGGTGGTGGATGTCGTTGATCCGTTTGTCGCCGGCGATTAAGACGTCGGCAATGGCCATGATCTGATCGGATCCGTCGAGTAACGGTTCCGTTTCTTGAGCTAAGAGAGCGAAATCACGAGCGGCATTTAGATCTTTTTCTTCCAGAAGCTTCTCGGCGATTTGAAGCAGTCGATCGGCTTCGTTCGTTGGTTGCATGCCGGGAAACGGTGTAATTCCTGGGATTTGGTTGAGGGGACGATGTGACTAAAAAAATTAAACATCAAATATCATGTTTGTGTTTATGACATACCTTAGTTTAAGCAATTACATTTTTTTTAATGATAAATCATAAATTACTTTAAATCTAATTTTTTTTTTTTCCAGTTTTGAATCTTTGATCTATTAATTTTTTAACTCTCAATGAATACTTTTTTAAGTTCGAACACCCACGTAAATCTAATGACGAAAGAGCATCAATGCCTGACAAACACAGAACGCTAGCTACTCAACCGGTTCACAATCCATAAGAAAACCAACCACCCTAAAGCATAATGTGGGTAAAAATCTTTGTACGAGGTAATATTATACCTAATACTGAAATTGATAAGTCATGAGAATGTCTTTCACTAAATCAGTTGATCAGAAATTAATTAGTTGACCTAATCTATTTATACTAATAAATAAAAATAAAAGTGGACACATGCCACAATTTTAAGCATTTTCACAATAATTTTCCCGCTTCTCTCTCCTATTAAATGCATACACATTAAATAATATATTCAAATTATATCTCAATTAAAAATAATTTTTAATTCATATAATACACAAATATTAAACTATATTTTATAAAAAATGTATTTTTTTAAAACCAGTTTTTTTTTTAAAATGAAAGTGTAAAAGAACAAACTTTCATAACAAATGTTTAAAAAAATAATATTATTATTTTAAGTTTTAACTTATATTCAATTTCAATTGTATTTTATATAAATAAACCCTTTAAGATGTTTTGAAATTTTTATTAATAACTATTTAATATATTTTTATTCAACCCGTATGATACACGGGGAACTATCCTAGTAATCTAATAGATAAAACACATGATTTGATTTGTTTAACTTTTTTAATTCAGACTCTTACATTTTTTTCTATTGGTTGGGGTTTACAATCTATAACTAATTTGATCTACAAGCGTTCAGTTTTCGAATCAAATTTGAGTACTCAAAATTCGATTCGGTTTTAATTCTAAAATCACTAAATCGAAATTTAAATCGATTTGATACACACACATAAGTTAAATATACTTTTGAATATAAATATAATTTTTATATATAAAAAAAAGATATTTTAATATATTCACAACATATTAATACTAAAAAACAAACTTTTCTAAAAACCCAAATTAAATAAAATTTTTAAAAAATAACTTTGAAAAAAATTAGTTTTGAACAAATAATATAATAATTTTATTACTGAAGAAATTCCATATTAAAAATCTTGTTATATTATATAAACTATAATTTGTGACTATTTATTATATTTTTTTAATTCAATCTGTATAATACACAGAGTAATAATTTAATATATATATATATATATATATATATATAAAACAGGCTTAATAATTAAGTTATTTAGTTAAAGGTTTAGATCACTTAATATTTTAAATCAACAATAATTTGCAAACAAATTTTAAAGAAAATTTTTAGTTTAATTTAAATTTAATCAACACGAATTTGATTCGAATTCAACTTATGAATTCAAAGATAATTGCATTTTGAATTTGATTTTGGGTTTAAATTCAAGTCGAATTGGAACACCACCAAAAAATTCAAAATTTGAAATTATCTGATTCGTTTTATTTAAGTTATTCAAAATTCAATTTATTGAAGACCTCTAATAAGGACACAATGATCTTTAAAAAAAATATAATGACATGTAAAAAAGACATAATTACTTGTAAAAAACACAAAAACAATGATTATACACAAATGTTTATGAAAGACATAATGACAATAATTAGACACGATGAGCTGAATATTTTTTATTTTTTATAGCAACACTATATTCATTTTAAAAATAGAAAATGCTCGTTTTTATAATATATGTATTTTTTAAAATAATATCGTATATAAAAGTTAATAATGTTTAAAAAATATGGAGGGGAAGTGGTCATGACTAAATTATGATACAACAATTTTTCTGTTAAAATTTTAAATTTTCTCTCTCAAATTTGATTTCATAGATCTAGTGATTAATAATCTTTCTTATAGTTTTTACAATAAGAAGCTTATTTAGTTGAAGGTAACCCTGTATATCTAATATTTGTATTTACAATGCCTATATTTTAAACTTTTATAAATTCTTAAATATTGAAGTTTTTCTCCTCGACTTTCACTTTCACTTCCTTCACAAGATGCCGAACCAAAGCAACATATTTTAGTTTGCAAATCGTGGCCAGAAGAGGTGCCAAAAAAATGCTTCATTTTTAAAACTAGACTCACAAGAAGTCCCTCCAGTAGACGAAGGAAAACCCTTCAATTATCAAATCGGAAAACCATTTGGTACGTGGACGAACCTATATACCTATTTGAAGACGAGTAGAGCTATGTAGACCAATATGAAAGCGTGTTCATGAACCATTCGGAAACGAGTTTCAATACTCATTTGAAGACGAATATTATTTAATATTCGTTAAATGACGACTCTCGTTGGAAGTAATTAACAACTCATATTTATTTGTATTATGTAACTTCAGATGTTTTATATATGTATTTTTTAAATGAACGATTTAAAAAACGAATTTTAATGAACGAACAATTTTCAAAAAGACGCTTACAAAAAATAAATGGTTTTAGAAAAAAAAACGTATTTATTTGTATACTTAAAACGCATGCTAATAGATAATAATCATGAAAATAACAAAATAATAAAAAATAAAGATGACCAAAGTTCATGTGATTTGAAATATAAATAGTTTAAGAAACATATAAAATAATAGTAGAGCAAATTGAATTGTAATAATCCAAATTTTGACTTATTACTTATTAGCCGATAATAATTTATAATACACTAGACTATAAACCCGTGTATTATACGGGTTTGTAAATAAAAATTATTTAATATTTTACTGATGTCTTTATAAATTTACATAATTAAAATAATTATATTAGTTATTTGTTTTTAATATTAAAAAAATTTAAAAAATAAAAAATGTTCTTAATATGTGTGTGTATAACATTAAACATAGATGAGTATTAATTTACTATATTTATGTAAACAATGTATATAATTAATAACATTAATTGTGAATTTTATATTAAATTTTAAAAATAAACATTTATGTTTGAAAAAAATAAGAGAATGACATATGACATTATTTGGAATCAATTATTAGTATAGAAAAATTTTTCATTTTCGCTAATGATAATACATCTTTCATTTTCGCTACTAATTAAAGACAATCATAGTAGCTTAATCATCATTGATTTATATTCAATTTTGATTCAATTTTTGTTCAATTTCACTTGTAAAAAGAAAATAACAGATTTGTCATTGACCAAATATTTTTGAATCATTATTGGTCAATATGTCATAATTTTATCACTAAAATCTATTTTAAAAAAAAAACCATTTATTAAAAATATTGAATAATAAAAATAATAAAGCAGGAACAACAAAAATAATATTAATATCAAAAATAATCCAGCAAAGTTAGCCTAGCCTATTAGTATTATTTAATGGATACCAGGTGAGGGGATTTTAAAAAGTAAAACTTTGCTGGATTATTTTTGATATTAATATTATTTTTGTGACAATTTAATGGATACCAGGGTTCAAGTTTTACATGTGACAAATAATCTAGCAAAGTTTTACTATTGGCTCTTTCTCCTTGAAAATCAGGGTTCAAGTTTTACATGTGACAATTTAATGGATACCAGGTGAGGAATGAATCTTGAGCTTAATCTCAGGTTTTGAACCAAAAGGGACGATAATTTACCTATTTCTACGGGGTTCCCGCGAATCAGAGGGTTACGGTTTCACGGCTGGCGATCGATGAATCGATCTTAGCTACCGACTACCAAGATAATTGAAAGTAGCATGACGGGTCCATCTGCCGTTCAAACAAATATCAATAATAATAAAACTAAATTACACTTTAATTTATTCTCATAGAAAATAAATGTTTGTTTACATATTTTGTATGATTTTATGTTTTTATAAAAAAATTGTATAGAAGTCATGATATAAGATTTGATTTTGCTGTATAACTTATGATCCTACAAATGATATATAATAACCGGTTTTAAGAGTATACTGTGTAAGTTGTCACAACGCGCAGGAGGAAAAAACCTAGTTACGATTTAAATCCATGGACGTTTTGATCATTTACTATGCTAGTGAAAAGGACCAAAAGGGTTGTATATTACAAAGATTAGTTTTTAAAAAAGTTTGAACTGAAAGTGTTAAATAGATTAAACCACAAGAACTAAAAACAAAATTTCCTTTTTTGATTTTTAAAAATAAATGCAATACATATCACCTTTAAATTATTACCCAAACTACGAAAACAAAATTGTTGAATCCTAAACCGGTTAAATCAACCTATTTTAAATTGGTTCGTCGCCGAAACAAGACGAGTGTGTCATTTAGATTTTAATAAAATTGGTATACCATCAACACGAAATGTGGTTGTCAAAAATTGCACTATTTAGTTTTGTGCCGTTGCGGCTTCTAGTTTTACTTAAATGTGATTTGGGAGCAGTGGCGGAGGTTTTAAGGGGCCCGGGGTGCCCAGACCCATGCCGTTTTTCTGGTCAGAAGTCTTGATATAGTAGTGTTCGGTTGAAAATTTTTATAAGTATTGAGCCCGGTCCCTTAGGGTTTTCTTCGTAAAATTCCTAGAGCCCTCTTGGATTTTAAAAAGTAATAAAGTTAAACTAATATTGTAAGTTTTAACATTACCTTTAAGGGTTCACAGTGTCGGTTTTTATCTTATTCATTAGCCGATCTTGATTTTAAAGTTTGTTTTATACCTTTAAATTAAAACTAGGTTTAATCCCACCCGCGCGTTGCGGCGGGTTATCATAGTACATTTCCGATACGGGTATTATATATCATCTGCAAAATCATAAGTTACATAGCAAAATCAAATCTCTCATCACAAACTCTATATAATTATATATATATATATATATATATATATATATATATATATATATATATATATATAAACATAAAATTATAAAAAATTGAAAAAACAAAATTTAAAAGTTTTAGTGGCCAAAATTAAATAAACAAAACTTTATATTATATAAAAGTTTTAGTGACCAAAATCGAAAAAACAAAACTTTATATTATATAAAAGTTTTAGTGGCCAAAATCAAAAAAAAAAACCTTAAAAAGTTTTAGTAGCCAAAATCGAAAAAACAAAACTTTATATTATATAAAAGTTTTATTGACCAAAATCGAAAAAACAAAACTTTACTATTAAGTTTTAGTGGTCAAAATCAAAAAACAAAACTTTATATTAAATAAAAGTTTTAGTGGCCAAATCGAAAAAACAAAACTTTAAAAAGTTTTAGTGGCCAAATTCGAAAAAATAAAATTTTATATTATATTAAAGTTTTGGTGGCAAAAATCGAAAAAACAAAACTTTAAAAGTTTTTGTGGCCAAAATCGAAAAAACAAAACTTTATATTATATAAAAGTTTTAGTGACCAAAATCGAAAAAAACAAAACTTTACTTTTAGTGGGCAAAATCGTAAAACCAAAATTTATATTATATAAAAGTTTTGTGGCAAAAATCGAAAAAACAAAACTTTAAAAGGTTTTAGTAGGCAAAATCGAAAAAACAAAACCTTATAATATATAAAAGTTTTAGTGATAAAAATCGATAAAACAAAACATTAAAAGTTTTAGTAGCCAAAATCAAAAAAACAAAACTTTATATTATGTAAAAGCTTTGGTGACTAAAATCGAATAAACATAACTTTACTACTCCTTCAGTTAATTTTTAATATATATATTAATGGGTCTTAGCTGTTGAACATTACATATTTCAAAAATTGTATTTGCAAAGGAAATTATTGAGAAGTTTGATTCAAAGTGTATAATCAATGAGTTAAAAAGTTTAAAGGTCGTCACGTTGAATTGTGATTCATTTCCGGGTACTCACTTTTTCGTCTTAAACATTTTATGTCTTGTTTGATGCAAATATATATATATATATATATATATATATATATATATATATATATATATATTTTGAGCGGAACATATATTTTATATTTTAAACTTTAAATTGTTTGATCCGACCCGAATTATCATGTGTCAACTTGATTTCTTAGGCTCAAACATAGCGATAAGAAAAAAAAATTTGCCGCATGACTTTCGGCCTCCTCGAACATATTTTTCAAGCTCCGCCACTGTTTGGGAGTGTTTATCTGTACAACATAGGAGAAGCAATTAATTATTCTAATTGTTGTACATGTAAAAATACAACAATTCCGGCATTTATTTGAAAAAAAACAGTTAATCGTTGCAAAAAAATTAAAATAATGATAATAATCGAAAACATATGTTTCCAACACGAAAGTAAATTCAGAGGGAAGTACTTGGTTCATTTTTGTCACAATTTTGGACGTTCTTCAACCTTTTTTATAAAAAAAAAATGCTCTATAATTAAATTCCATTAATATTAAAAAAATATATCTCCACTCAAACAATTTATGTTTCTCAACAACTTGGATTTACTCCCATGCGACATTAATTACAAAATTAATTATAAAATATTTCAATGACATATTGTTCAATTATTTTCTAATAAATTGTTTTAAGATCCTCTTAATTTCTCTATGATCGCGTTTTCCTACACATCAAACATGATGGTTCATTCCAAGGTGAACAAAGAGGTCAAAAAAGTAATAGAAACTTCAAACAACAACATCAAACAGGTTCAGATTCAAGTAGCTCCGATCCATCAATGATGGATGGTCGGGTAGCAGTCATGAAACAAGAAATGATCGACCCAGCATCCCAAAGGCATGCTCTTTCTGAGCGTAATCGAAGAAAACGAATCAATAAACACTATGACACTCTTCGACAATTCTTCCCTCGGTTAGTCAAAGTACGTATATGTAACAGTATAAATACAATATCTTTGGAAAAGTACACAAGTCTCTCAAAAATATAAGATTATTATTCATCCTTACATATATATCATTTTATGTATATATAGGGCATGAAATGGTTAACAACTCACTGGTTTTGCACGAACTCAAATAATACTGTCAAGATCAAGCCAAATTTTGAATTTTTTTAATATCATTTTAACGCATGTAAAACCTTTCTTCTTTTATGTGTATATGTAATAATTTCATCATCGTTTAAGAGTTAACATTGTTGTAAGTTTTTTGTTACAATATTGTAAATGTTTAACTAAACCAAAAAACTTTCAACGATGTTAACTTTTAAACATTGATGAATTACACATACACATAAAATAAGAAAATGATTTACTTGTGTTACAATAATGTTTAAAAAAAATCCAAAATTAGGCTTGATCTTGACGGAGTTATTTGGGTTAATACAGAGACAATGTGTTATATTTTATTCCCATACATACATACATACATACATACATACATACATACATACATACATACATACATACATACATACATACATACATACATAATTTATTGTGTATGAGTTGGTGTTAGTAAAAGAAAGAAGGAAAAAAAGTTTAAAATCAACTTTAAACTTTGGTGTTAGTTAGTGTGGTTTAATTCTAAGTACTCATTGCTTGACTTACCTCTTATTTTTTAGCACGAGTCGAGGAAGGGTCCGATCACTTTACAATCCGTCTTACGCAGTTTCTCTATATTTTTGTGACTGTTTTTCTCGACTTGAAAATGAAAATCAAACGAATAAAGTCAATAAACTAAAAAACACCTAAAACTATTGTAGTAATTAAAATGCTATTTTACACCGAACCACGTTACCTAAAAACAAAGTTTACTTGAAAATTTAATAAAAAAGTAAACATATATTATTTAATTGAATTGGAGAAAGATATATATGAGTTACCAACTTACCATATTTCTTTCCAACTTGTCATATCATATAAATACTCAGTTGTAACATGAAAAACAATAAGACAATCACATTTATTAAATATCATTTATTTAATTAATTAATTTTTATCAAAATAAGAAATTATTCACATTTTCAAATAAATCAATATTTCTATAATTGATTCAAAATTTTAATTAGCTCATTTAATAATTAGTTGTTTCAATATTCAACTATTCAACATGTCAACAACAACTAAAAAATTTGTTTTAGGTTGGTTTTTATTTGAATCATTCAATATTTACACATTGTTAATTATATATTGCATTGTTTACAGTTAAAAGTATAAAATGTTTATAGCTATTAATTTTAGACAAATGTAGTAAGATTATAAAGAGAACAAATGTTATATATAAAGCGTTATTTAATAATTGTGAAATTTTGTTGTAATTTTTTCATTATTGTGAGTTATTATCTGTTGCAAATATGTAATTTTCGTCATTTATAAATATTACATTTTTGTTAATTTTTTTGTATAACGAATACATTTTTTAATTGAGGTAAAGTTTCTATAAAGAGCTGGCCATGTTACTAACGTTTGTTGTGTTACAGACTGACAAGGCATCCGTTTTATCCGAAACAGTGCAACGTATAAAAGACCTCAAAAACATGGTTTTCGACTTATCATCGTCGCCTTGCGGCGACGATGATTGGTGTTTCAACACCCGGAAAACATTTTTCATACCCAGTGAAAAAGACCTCGCAACTGTCGGTTACTACGACAGTGGTGAAAAGACAACTGTCCGAGCAGTTGTCTGCTGTGATGACAGGCCAGATCTAAACCACGACTTGATGAAGGCGATTAATTCGGTTTGTGCAAAGGCGGTGAAGGCGGAGATGGCGACAGTGGGTGGGCGGACACAGGTGGATGTGGTGGTGGAGTGGCCGGAACGTGGTGGTGGAATGGAGGATGTTGGGTTGTTAAGGACAGCGTTGAATGCGGTGGTGAAGGATCATATTCGCGGTCGTAGGTTTGTGAATGGTGCTAATGTGTATGATGAAAATGAAAATGGGCATGATGATGGATTAATAATGAAAAGTTTATAGTTGTATGGGTTTTAAAATTATTTTATATTAAATGAAAGTATAAATTATGCTTTAATTTTGGGTTTTTTATACGATCCGAGACATGAAACTTGCTGTTTTAACCATATACATAACTAATAATAATAAAAATAAAACTAAGGAGTCGTTTGGTAATCTCTGAACAATTAAGTGTTGAATGATGTCTGAATTGTTAAGAGGTTATGAACGACTATGCAAATGAGAGATGTCGTCGGAGAGGAGAGGTTTTCGTCGTTGTTGGAGGTTCTCGGAGAGGAGAGATCTAGGAGGTCGTCGGAGATGATTGAAGATGTGGAGAGGAGCCAACCTCTTTCAATTCAAACACATTCATACATATACCTAGATCTGAATCATTCAGATGTCCATTCAGGCATTTTTTTTCCACTCAGATTTTTGAAACAAACGGTCTGAATCTAAACAATTCAGACATGATCTTATTCAGACTCATTCAGACCTACCAAACTGCCTCTAACTGTTTAATCTAACTTTCAACGCACTCCCATTAGGGACTAGCCTGTTTGGTAATTACCTTTTGAGCCTATTGAGTAGACTCGATATCTATATCTACAAATTTCTCAACAAATTACTACTAAATCAACCATTATGATCAGAAAGATGGAAGTAACAGGGCAACCCAAACCCATGAAAAGCTTTGCCCCTGCCTGTGAACAGAGATTGGGATAGTAGTAATGCAAGATGGTTTACTTAATTTGCTTGGTCGTGCTGCATATGGTTATGAATGTAATTATATACCTCTTATGCCCCCCAAAGCAACCGGTGGCGGCCAAAAAATTTTGTTTGTAGGGGTGAACATTTTTTAGGGTCGTTTGATAAATGCTATATAATAATCTTTTGTTTTGTGTATGTTGATTAGGTTAAATCTAGTTAGGTCATGTCCAAAAAAGACAATTAAACTAAATTAAGCATAACAAAAATATAATACGTTTAATTTATTCTCTACAAGGTTTTTTTTCCTGATATTTATGCAAAACAACATTTATGGAGACTATTTTAAGTAACTATTTGCTCAAAAATCAAGTACAACTCTAACTTAAATTCTAACCACAAGTCTAACTATGCAAATTGGGGGGGAGGGGGGGTGATTGCAAAATATTAAGGAGATCGGTCAGAATTTTAACACACACATATAAAATTCTAGAAAGACGATTCCTCCCCAATTATCAACATGGGTAAGCCCCTAAAAGCGACGTTGGTCATTCCAAGCAATTGAGCTAGATTAAAATTCATTGTATCCATACATCATCATGTTCCTTTAATGTTCTACGTTCAGAAATCAGGACTAATGTTGGGTGTAAATTCAACATCCTAGCCACGATATTAAAAAAAAAAAAAACTCGTTCAAAAGCACAATTACTAACCCTTTAAAATAAGCAAATTCCTCACACAATTAAGATATGAGTTGATAATTCTTTGAGAATAGATCTACACACCTCTAGCTTGGAGTAGATCTGCGAAGCATTGTTATCGCAACGATCTTCATGTGACTATAATCTGATATCATCTGACGTGAGAATAAGTATACCTATAATCGAAGAAGGTTCGTATGTAAGCGAGAGTACCAAGATAATAAATGCTCTAAATGGCTTATTGTCATATCGTCTATGGTATACATATTCGGTGATGGTACCCGTCATTGTTAAGAGGTGGTGCACACTTAGCATGATCTTCATGCAACTTATCATGGTACCCGTCATTTTTTGTATTCTTATAATTTTCAGATGTAACACCCCAACCCGACTAGAGCTGACGTGTTACTATTACAGATATCAAATCAAAAACATCAATCTTTTAAATCAAAACAAATCCTTAGATAACATTCGAAATAATTTAAAAAGAAACATAGTCTTAAACATGTTAAAATAAACATTAAAATGTCTTTTATTAAATAAATCATCTTCAAATTCTCTCATCACACGTTCCCATGATTTCCCTGATTCCCTTGTGTACCTGTTATAGAAATAACAGAAAACACAAGAAAGGAAAACGGCTGAGCCAAAAATTGCTCAGTAACGGAAGAACAATAGTATTGATAAAAGACAAATAAACATAAACGAATACAAACGTCATAATACAGAACTGATGCAGGACAGACATTTAACTGATCATGTAAACTGAACAGAACATATGAACACGACATAATATTTCAATAAACGGTCGTGTATTTATACGGAAACACCCTGAGCCAAACAGATAAAGTGAAAGATATCCGGGTAGCTACTCCCGTCCATCAATCACAGAGATGGTGTGTGGGGCGTACACACATTGTTCCATCCCCCAGAACATATAACATATAACAGAACTAGGATCGACCCATACGCCTCTCATATAAAGATGGCCAGTGTACTCCCTGAGTACTAAATAGAGACGCCGTGACTATTTATTACACACTGTCACGATAAGTGTCACATCACTGACGCCACAATGATGTGCCAGATAGCTCGGGTAACAGAGTACAAGGACTGAAGAATAGCATAACTATCTAACATATAACAGAACGCATTGATCAAGTCTGAAATCTTATTTCCTATGGAAACATGCAATAATGAGTACAAACTAGAAAACCTATTGCATGCTATAACAATCAGTAATCAGAACCGATATTCAAAACGGTTAAGAACATAAGAAACTGAGTAATAAACGGGTCATAGCAATGGAAGCAAATTTCAAGATGCTAGACCACCCAACTAGTAAAAGAAAGCAAAATACTATGGTTTGAAGGAGATAGGATCCGTACCTTGATTTAGCAAAAACAAGCCACGTAAGTCTCTTGCGCAAATCGTATCTGTGCCTATATTTTAATCATTTCGATCAAATTACATGACTACAATTAAGTTGTATTGTTAGTTAAATTTTATGTTCCAGCGAAACTCGAATTCTTAATTAGTAACTACCCGATTATTCGTTTAATTTCGTTATTGTTAGACCTCCAAAACAACCATTCTAAACTTAATACATGAAATTCTTCATAATATCATTTAGCATGAATATCTCCACATAGAAGCAGCATTCAAATTCCTCCAACATTTTAATTATAGATTAGATTTACATACATATATATACATCGAATTTATGATCCTAGCTTTGATTTTAATGACCCTATAACCCACTACTGTGTTAGGATGCAACTCTAATAAGATGGTTAGGGATAAATGTGTCTTTTCCTAAGGTGATTTTATATGTCAGCTTGTTTTTAAACTTTCTTTGCGTTTCATTCTTTTTATGAAATTGACATACATATATTTACATTTCAATTTATGTGTGTGTGCAGCTTACAAGTATGGGAATTAGCAGGCATGCAGTAACACGAATATTAGCCAAAACGTGATTATGTTATCTTCTAAATGATTGATTTCCAGATTATTAAGGCTTTGAATCGCCGGAACACGTCGATAACACAACACCATATTTGAATAATTAACCCCTAGAGAATTCAACAAATGAACCAACTGTTACCTTATCTTATAAAAATGGAACCAATCAAAAAAACGTGATCAACTTGTTGGGTAACAGCAACACCAACCTGCTGCATAATCAGGAAACAATTGATATGTTTTACTTCATAACTTCATAGAACATGAACTTACGATCTGATTAATTGTGGTTACCTGATCACACAAATCTGAAAATAAGAACTGATAGACTGCCCAGGTAGGTGCAGAAGACCGGCTGATTGAACAGAGGCGTAGCGCGGTGTCGAGGACTCGAATAGAACCAAAGGATGAAACGAGAGCTCGAGTCGGCTGGCCAGTAAAATCGTGACGAACCAGACTTCGATGGTGGATTTGGCGGTGGTAGTAGGTCGAACAAGTATAGGCTGAATTGCTTCCACGATTGGGGTTTTAAGAAAACTATAAACTGAAAAATAGGAATGTGGTTGACTAGGATCATCATCCCCAATTCCTAAGCGAGTTTGTTGCGATGGAGATGATCAATGGAGATCTAGATTTGACCGAAGAAGAAGGGAAGAAACTAGGTTTTTGTTTTGGGGATTTTGACTAAACCTCTTTTGAAAACTCACGTATACTTATATATATTCTTTGATGACATATTTATCATATTCTATTATTATTATTATTATTATTTTAGATATTATAATTCTACCCTCCTTGAAAGAAAATTTCGTCCTCGAAATTTAAAAGGTTGGAGATGTAAAAGATAATCTATTACAGAACTTTAGGATTCATGATTTCCAACATCATACCAAATACAACAGAGTGTTGAAATACTAGCAAGTGTGATCTACCAAACAAGTCACTTTTCTCCTTAGTTGAATTATATGTAGTTTAATTACTGAAACATATAATTAATAACTAATCTAACTCTATGGCTAAAATCCAATAACTAAAGTTAGATAACACATCAATATTCATGTAACCGATGAATAATAACTAACCGTATAACTGAGAACTAAAATCAGGTAACTGGTTCAAATAATGAAAGCAAATAACTTATTGTTAATCAGATGGCATAACTAGAATAGGTAACTAAAACATATAAAATTATGAAAAACGTGTAACTGATAGCTATTCGGATAAAAACAAAAAAAAATACGCAGCAAAACAATTAAGAACACGAACCTTCAAGATTCAAACAAATTCGGATACTGGGAAAGTATTTTGTCCTCCATTTCCCATGTGGCTTCGCGCTCTGAATGGTTCTTCCACAAGACTTTTACAAAAGGAATCGTCTTCTTTCTCATAATGCGTTCTTGTCTCTCAAGAATAGCTTCCGGTTCTTCTTCAAATGATAAATCCTCACGAATCTGATGAAGATGATAGTTCACAACATGAAGCGGATGATAGTTGTACCCTCTCAATAGAGATATATGAAAAACATTATGCACATGTGATAGCTGAGGCGGAAGTGCTAAACGATATGAAACATCACCGACTCTTTCTAAAATTTCAAACGGTCCGATGAACCTAGGGCTAAGCTTTCCTTTAAGACCAAAATGACGTATGCCTTTGCAAGGCGAAACCTTTAGAAATACCCGGTCACTGACATTAAACTCCAATGCTCGACGATGTCGGTCTGCATAACTTTTCTGTCTGCTCTGAGCTTCCTTTAACCTTTCACGAGCAATTGTGACTTTTTCAGTGGTGATCTGAACCAGGTCAGGTCCTTCAATAATCTTCTCACCAACCTCTTCCCAACAGATGGGTGCTCTACATTTACGACCGTATAATAGTTCGAACGGTGCCATACCAATGCTAGCTTGCCAACTATTATTGTAAGCGAACTCAACCAAGCACAAATAATCATCCCAATTCCCGGTCCATTCTAAGGCACATGCTCGAAGCATGTCCTCAAGTGTTTGAATCGTACGCTCTGATTGACCGTCAGTCTGTGGATGAAATGCGGTACTGAACTTTAATTTGGTGCCCCAAGCAGCCTGTAAACCTTTCCAAAAATGAGAAGTAAACCGCGGGTCTCGATCAGACACGATAGAAACCGGAGTACCATGAAGTCTTACAATCTCTTTAGTAAATACATCGGACAATTTACTAATAGAGAATTCTTGTTGAATAGGAAGAAAATGAGCCGACTTTGACAATCTGTCGACTATAACCCATATGGCGTTGTTCTTTTTGAATGTCTTCGGTAACCCAATCACGAAATCCATAGAAATGTCCTCCCATTTCCATAATGGAATATCTAGTGGCTGCAACAACCCACTAGCTCTTTGATGTTCAATTTTAACCTGCTGACAAGTAAGACATCTGCTGACATACCTAGCCACGTCTTCTTTCATACCATTCCACCAAAAATGCTGACGAAGATCCCGATACATCTTTGTAGAACCTGGGTGGATAGAGAATGACGAACCGTGTGCTTCAGTTAACAAAGATTCCCGAAGAGCGGAATCATCAGGCACACATAAACGTTTACCACACCAAACAACTCCATGTTCATCAATCCTGAACTCTGATTGTTTTCCAACCTCCAAGTTTTCTACTACTGCCCAAAGCTCACCGTCATCATGTTGTGCATTCTTAATCCGAGAAATTAAGTCTGGTTCTATCTGAATTCTAGCAAGGTACCCGTCAGACTTACCAATATGTAGATCAATACCCAACTTGTCAAGATCAGTTATTAATTGAGGCTGCAAGTACAAAGAAGCTATCGTCCCAGAGTTCTTTCGACTCAACGCATCAGCTACTACGTTAGCTTTCCCCGGGTGATACTGAATGTTGGCATCATAATCTTTTAACAGTTCCAACCATCGTCTTTGTCTCATGTTTAACTCTTTTTGTGTGAAGATATATTTTAAGCTTTTGTGATCAGTAAAAATATCACAAGTCTCTCCATAAAGATAATGTCGCCAAATCTTTAACGCAAAAATCACAGCAGCAAGCTCAAGGTCATGCGTCGGATAATTAACCTCGTAAGGTTTCAACTGTCTAGAAGCATAGGCAATGACCTTTCCATGTTGCATCAACACACATCCGAGTCCCTTCTTAGAAGCATCACTGTAAATTTGGTATCCACCTGTGCCCGATGGAAGAGTGAGAATCGGGGCAGACACCAATCTTTTCTTCAACTCTTCAAAGCTTTTCTCTCGATCAGCATTCCAAGAAAATTTAACTCCCTTTCTCAATAATTGAGTGAGAGGTAACGCGATAACAGAGAATCCTTCAACGAATCTACGATAATAACCGGCGAGACCAAGAAAACTTCGAACCTCAGTTGCCGAGGTAGGTATAGGCCATTTAGTAATCGCCTCTATCTTAGCTGGGTCCATCATAATTCCATCAGCTGACACAATATGACCCAAAAACGCTACTTGACTTAGCCAAAAATCACACTTTGAAAATTTAGCATAAAGTTTCTTTCTCCGTAAAGTCTCAAGTACGATGCGAAGATGGCCTTCATGTTCTTCCTTGCTTTTAGAATAGATAAGAATATCATCGATGAACACGATAACAAACTTATCAAGAAACTTGCAGAAGACTCGGTTCATTAGGTCCATGAAAACAGCCGGAGCATTTGTTAACCCAAATGGCATAACCAAAAATTCATAGTGCCCGTATCGAGTACGAAAAGCTGACTTGGACACATCTGAATCTTTGATCTTCAACTGATGATATCCCGATCTTAGATCAATCTTAGAAAAACACTTTGCGCCCTGAAGTTGATCAAATAGGTCGTCAATACGAGGCAAAGGATAACGATTACGAATAGTGATCTTGTTCAACTCTCGATAGTCGATGCAGAGTCTCATGGAACCGTCTTTCTTCTTCACGAATAATACCGGTGCGCCCCACGATGACACACTTGGTCTAATAAATCCAAGCTCTAATAACTCCTGTAATTGCTCCTTAAGCTCCTTAAGCTCTAAAGGTGCCATACGATAGGGTGCTTTAGAAATTGGTTCAGCACCAGGAATAAGATCAATAGTAAACTCCACCTCACGATCTGGTGGTACTCCAGGTAACTCCTTTGGAAAGACATCAGGAAATTCACGAACGATCGGGTAATCAGAGATACTAGGCTCATCAGAAGATGTAGCTTTTACTGAAGCTAAAAATCCAGCACAACCATGCGATAAACACTTCTGAGCCTTAAGAGCAGAGATGATTTTCAAAGATTTTCGAGGTCGAGTCCCTTGATAGATGAGTTCGGGACTATGAGGATTTCCAAATACAACACGTCGAGTTTGGCATTCAATTGTAACATGATGTCGAGATAGCCAATCCATGCCAAGAATAACATCAAAATCACCCATTTGCATGGGAAATAGGTCCGCTTTGCGAACAATGGAATCAATTTGGATCGGACAATCTTTATAAACATATGATATAATGGTGGAATCTCCTAATGGTGTGGTAATTGTCAAAGTAGGCTCTAATGTCGTAGGTGCAATCATTAAGTACTTGACAAACATAAGAGAAACAACTGAATGTGTAGCACCAGTATCAAACAAGACATAGACATCACGTTCACATAATCGAAGTGTGCCAGAAACGGTACCTGGAGCATCAGCTGCCTCATTAGTTGTTAATGCAAAAACACGTCCTCCCCTGGCAGGTTTAGTAGCATTCTTTCCTGTGTCAGCTCGAGGGTCACGTTGAGGGCAATCCTTAATCATGTGTCCAGCATTTCCACATCTAAAACATAATCCTCCTGCCAAACGACATACTCCTTTGTGTAGTTTCCCACAAGAAGTACATGGAGGTATAGCATCCCGATTCTGCTGAGTCTGTTGCTGATTCAATGGCTGGGCTCGTATAGGTGCAGTTACCATTTGTTTAGAGGCATGTTTCTGGTTCTGGTTACGATTTTTCCATGGTCGAGATTGATTATTGGTGTTACGATCGAATCGTTGTCGGCGATCTTGTGGGGGTGAGGATTGATTCCTTCCCGATTGTGAAGAAGACTGATCTCGATCGTTTTCCCTAGGCCGTTTCCTATTTTCATCAGATCTCTTATTCCCGTCCTTATGATCATTATGCAAATTCTTAACCGCATCAACAACTTCATTAATGTCTCGAAACTGAAGATTCAGAATAAACTTTCTGTCTCGGTCACAAACTCCCCATTTAAAATCTTCCACTTGCTTCTCATTCGAGCCTACAGCTGTACCCAAAAAGCTTACTAGTCGTGTGAATCTGGTCTTGTATTCTGTTATATGCTCCTCATTACCCTGCCTGATAGCAGCATATTCCCTGAGATACTCGTTGCGATCCGCAGCAGTGAAATGTTGCCTATAAAACAACTCTTTAAACTCCTCCCAGGGAAGTGTAACCGCATACTGATCTCCTCCTCTAGCCAACTTCAATGTTTTCCACCATCCCAGTGCATCATCTTCCAACTTGTAGGTTGCTAGTCTAACTTTGAAGGCATTATCCACACCAAGCACCTCAAAAAGTTTTTCAATGTGAGCAATCCAATTTTGAGCCTCAAATGGAGTAGCAGCAGTACTAAATGATTTTGGCTTTTGCTTCTGGAAACGCTCAAGCCAAACATGAATTCCAGTAGGTGCTGCTCCTACACCAGCTCCACCTTGATTAGGAACTGCTCCCCCACCAGCTCCACCTTGATTAGGTCCATTACCACCATTAGCATGTTGTTGCATTTGTTGAATAACAGTTTGAGCGGTCTGATTCATCAAATTAGGCAGGATTCCAGAAATAGCAGTGTTGACAGCATTGGTAACCAGAGTTTGCAACTGTGCATTATCTGAGGTGTTGGTCTCGTTGCGTCTGTTCACACGTCTCTTAGGAGGCATCTAACATTAATTAACATGTGTGAGTAAGAATAACAATTTAAGTGAAATACGAGATCCTAACCCAACGTCTACCCATTACCTCACAAGTTCTGTTAATAAAGTTTAAGTTTTCTACAAGAAAGAGCCTTTGCTCTGATACCATAACTGTAACACCCCAACCCGACTAGAGCTGACGTGTTACTATTACAGATATCAAATCAAAAACATCAATCTTTTAAATCAAAACAAATCCTTAGATAACATTCGAAATAATTTAAAAAGAAACATAGTCTTAAACATGTTAAAATAAACATTAAAATGTCTTTTATTAAATAAATCATCTTCAAATTCTCTCATCACACGTTCCCATGATTTCCCTGATTCCCTTGTGTACCTGTTATAGAAATAACAGAAAACACAAGAAAGGAAAACGGCTGAGCCAAAAATTGCTCAGTAACGGAAGAACAATAGTATTGATAAAAGACAAATAAACATAAACGAATACAAACGTCATAATACAGAACTGATGCAGGACAGACATTTAACTGATCATGTAAACTGAACAGAACATATGAACACGACATAATATTTCAATAAACGGTCGTGTATTTATACGGAAACACCCTGAGCCAAACAGATAAAGTGAAAGATATCCGGGTAGCTACTCCCGTCCATCAATCACAGAGATGGTGTGTGGGGCGTACACACATTGTTCCATCCCCCAGAACATATAACATATAACAGAACTAGGATCGACCCATACGCCTCTCATATAAAGATGGCCAGTGTACTCCCTGAGTACTAAATAGAGACGCCGTGACTATTTATTACACACTGTCACGATAAGTGTCACATCACTGACGCCACAATGATGTGCCAGATAGCTCGGGTAACAGAGTACAAGGACTGAAGAATAGCATAACTATCTAACATATAACAGAACGCATTGATCAAGTCTGAAATCTTATTTCCTATGGAAACATGCAATAATGAGTACAAACTAGAAACCTATTGCATGCTATAACAATCAGTAATCAGAACCGATATTCAAAACGGTTAAGAACATAAGAAACTGAGTAATAAACGGGTCATAGCAATGGAAGCAAATTTCAAGATGCTAGACCACCCAACTAGTAAAAGAAAGCAAAATACTATGGTTTGAAGGAGATAGGATCCGTACCTTGATTTAGCAAAAACAAGCCACGTAAGTCTCTTGCGCAAATCGTATCTGTGCCTATATTTTAATCATTTCGATCAAATTACATGACTACAATTAAGTTGTATTGTTAGTTAAATTTTATGTTCCAGCGAAACTCGAATTCTTAATTAGTAACTACCCGATTATTCGTTTAATTTCGTTATTGTTAGACCTCCAAACAACCATTCTAAACTTAATACATGAAATTCTTCATAATATCATTTAGCATGAATATCTCCACATAGAAGCAGCATTCAAATTCCTCCAACATTTTAATTATAGATTAGATTTACATACATATATATACATCGAATTTATGATCCTAGCTTTGATTTTAATGACCCTATAACCCACTACTGTGTTAGGATGCAACTCTAATAAGATGGTTAGGGATAAATGTGTCTTTTCCTAAGGTGATTTTATATGTCAGCTTGTTTTTAAACTTTCTTTGCGTTTCATTCTTTTTATGAAATTGACATACATATATTTACATTTCAATTTATGTGTGTGTGCAGCTTACAAGTATGGGAATTAGCAGGCATGCAGTAACACGAATATTAGCCAAAACGTGATTATGTTATCTTCTAAATGATTGATTTCCAGATTATTAAGGCTTTGAATCGCCGGAACACGTCGATAACACAACACCATATTTGAATAATTAACCCCTAGAGAATTCAACAAATGAACCAACTGTTACCTTATCTTATAAAAATGGAACCAATCAAAAAAACGTGATCAACTTGTTGGGTAACAGCAACACCAACCTGCTGCATAATCAGGAAACAATTGATATGTTTTACTTCATAACTTCATAGAACATGAACTTACGATCTGATTAATTGTGGTTACCTGATCACACAAATCTGAAAATAAGAACTGATAGACTGCCCAGGTAGGTGCAGAAGACCGGCTGATTGAACAGAGGCGTAGCGCGGTGTCGAGGACTCGAATAGAACCAAAGGATGAAACGAGAGCTCGAGTCGGCTGGCCAGTAAAATCGTGACGAACCAGACTTCGATGGTGGATTTGGCGGTGGTAGTAGGTCGAACAAGTATAGGCTGAATTGCTTCCACGATTGGGGTTTTAAGAAAACTATAAACTGAAAAATAGGAATGTGGTTGACTAGGATCATCATCCCCAATTCCTAAGCGAGTTTGTTGCGATGGAGATGATCAATGGAGATCTAGATTTGACCGAAGAAGAAGGGAAGAAACTAGGTTTTTGTTTTGGGGATTTTGACTAAACCTCTTTTGAAAACTCACGTATACTTATATATATTCTTTGATGACATATTTATCATATTCTATTATTATTATTATTATTATTTTAGATATTATATCAGAGCCCACAAACTAAAATAAAACATATATGCAAAAAAAACCCAACTATACAAGGATCATTATTTTTAGGGGCCCTAAACCATTGTTTAACCCATTGGGTTGGCCATGGCAAAGGAACATGGTCAAGCTACACAAAATCTCAACCTATTAGGTCTAGATACCGTAGGTAAACTGATCCGATTAATATAATCTTATACATAATTCTTTAGTTTTATAAAGTCTCAAATTCATTTGAAAAATAACTACTAACTAATTGACCATCTTGTTCACATTTTTATTAAGCATTAGATGTTAGATATAAGAATAAATAATAGTAAAAGGTGTGGATTTACTACTATGAGTAGGCACTAAACCTTGCATAAAAGTGTTCCCAAGTTCTTTCAGTACCGAAATTAGTCATTGTCCGACAAGCTACCGTCGCATCCATTTCATTAGGAATTGATGATCTTTTAACAATACCTTCTAAAAGATTCCTTGGTTTGTTTTTTTGGTTTTAATTATTTTATTTTGTAAACAGCAGATTAAAAGTGAATAAGGCGAGTTGAGAAATAAAAAATAAAGTTGTATACTAATGTTGAGCACTAAAATTTACCCGAAATATTTAAGAATCGAGGATATTTAGGGATATGCAGGAATATAATTATACATAATCCATAACTGTTTATATTTAATTTGTTGTTGAGATTGTAGGTCAAACACGTCTGCAACTTATTTTCCTATGAATCTGGAGATGTCAACAAATATTCTACATGAAGATCTTGGACCATATGGACTCAACGGTATTATTTTTGAATGAGTCTAACTCACGATTGGATTAATGTCGAAATAATAGGAGTTGTTACTATGACCATTTGTTATACAAATTGTACATAAATACCGAGGCAATGTTCAATAATAGACACACAATACACTTAGCGATTTCACATGTTATTCAACACGACTAGCATCGATCTTATTGTGCTCTTTCTTTGTATTTTATTTACATTTACATTAATAAACTAGGCAGAGTGACATTCGTCACCTCCCGAGGTTTTTATGCCGGCAATCCTAATGGATTAAGGTATTTTCCTCGTATAAATCTTGTGTGTTAAGCTGTTTATTTTGTTTCATATTCTTTAATATCCCTAGGGATCCTCAAGGATAATTTCATCGAAAATTACATATAAGTAGTTTTTCTGATTTAAAACACAAAACCCCACTTTACTAATTTGGTTTTGATAAAAATTATACTTGTTAATTTTTACCTGAACAAGTAACCCTAGCAAAATGGATGGGTGTTGGTAATGGTAATAAATGAGTTTTAAGCAAAATCAGTTTGGGTCTATAACAGTCGTTTTAAAAAATATTAATTTAGTTGAACTTAAAATGAGTTATAAGTAAACAAATAGTTTATTTGCATAATTTATCTTCAAATATATTATTAATAATTATTACACGTTTGAATTTTACTATATTTTCGTAGTTTTTAAGTTACCAATCTTGACTCGTTTTGTATTAAGATGTTATTTCGATCCATTATATGTTATGATACTACTTATTTTGACTCAAAATATAATAATTGTTTAGCTAACTCAACACATTTATTATAATTTAGGTCAAGATTGTTAGATATATTTAGAGAAAATCATTCGCTTATGAAGCAGAGGCAGCTACCTCGAGTTCAAATCCAGGTTCACCACCCACTCATACCGGCCCTTTGTTTTTTTTCTATTATTTTAATAAAATTATTATATATATTAAAAATGATGAAAATGAATAGTTAGAATATATATATTATATAGTGAGTGGGCTCCATTGTTATTGTTTATTATTATTACTATTATTATTACTATTACTATTACTATTATTTAGGTATCTGATTCATGTTGTGATGTTTTTAAAATTTAGATTTTTAACTTTAAAAGTAGTAAATAGAGATAAGACTATTAAATTTGAGAAATTTGCTTAGATATTTGGGTTTTTATTAAATTTGAGGGATTTGTTTAAAGATTTTGGTTTTAATTAAATTTATGATATTTGTTTATAAATTTGGGTTTTTCTTCTAATTCAAATGATTGGTTGCCCATTAGATGGATTTTGTGAGTACTTTTTTTTATAATTTTTATAACATAATTGTGAGGATTTTGTATGATCTTATGTTTTATGAAAAACTTGTCTATATTTCGTGATAAAAGATTTGATTTTGCTATATAACTTATACTTATACAAACGATATTTAATACACATTTTTGGGAGTGTGCTATGATAACTCGTCGCAATGCGCGGGGTTTAAACCTAGTTTTAATAAAACATAAAGTTGTATAGTTGACCGGTCTAGCAGTCAAAGGGTTCGGAACTTCGGATGATGATTTAGAACCAAGACAATATTATTATATTAAATTGCCAAGATAATCTCTTGATTTCATAAATTATTTATGGAGTAAATTACTTATATGGTCCTTGTGATTTTGCTAGTATTTCACTCTTAATCTCTAAGTTTTATAAATTACCCATATGGTCCCTAACTTCTAACATTAACAACACATGTATTCCTTAGGTCACAAAATTACCCTTATATAATTAACCAAATTACCCTCACATAAGAACAATATGGGTTACAAATATCAAAAGTTAGGAACCATATAGGTAATTTATGAAACTTAGAGACCAAGAGTGAAAAATTAACAAAGTACATGGACCATCTCAGTAATTTACTCTTATTTATATGATCTCAAACTTTAAATATTTGTAACATATACAGTCTTTAGACGAGGTAATTTGATCAAGCATGCGAATTCAATTTGATGACTTAAGATCTGTATGTTTTACAAATATGTAAAAATTTAAAACCAATAATTTATAAAATATAAAGACCAAGATTAAAAATACTAATATAAACCATTTCAACAATTTAGTCATTTTATTATTTTTATAAAAAATTTATTTACGAGGATCCGTCCTACGATATATATATATGTATATACAAGACACATGGATGCACACATCAATATATTAAGATGGTGGCAAGCAAAGGAGGCGGTGGCGGCAGTAGCGGTGGCGGTGGCGGAGCCGGTCTTACGAACCTGATTCCACCAACAACTGCAGAGTGTTGCATGTGCGGTGATTATGGCCTATCCCAACAGCTTTTCAGATGCAAAATCTGCAAATCCCGATTTCAGCACAAGTAATTCGATCAAAATTCTTCAATTTCGTTCAAAGATTTCACTTTTGATCTTAATTTTTCACAAATTTCAAAGTTCTGTCACAGATATTGCAGCAATCAGTACCCTAAAGCCGAATC
This sequence comes from Mikania micrantha, assembly GCA_009363875.1. Classification (NCBI taxonomy): domain Eukaryota; kingdom Viridiplantae; phylum Streptophyta; class Magnoliopsida; order Asterales; family Asteraceae; genus Mikania; species Mikania micrantha. The sequence continues at coordinate 16,932,413 of CM018691.1, forward strand.
ATACAAATCCTGCAATTGGTGCTTGACTCAGAAACACGAGTCCGGTAAGTCAACCAGCCCGTCGTCTCCGTGCATAAACAATTCCGGCGACGATCACCGTGATCATGATGTCAGGAACAAAAGAAACGCCGATGATAAAACCAGTCTGATTAAGAAAGTACATAGATTGTCGCCGGAGAAGGAATCTCCGAAAAGGGCCGCCGGCGGGATTGTGGAGGAGAAGAATCATGTGGTATTGAGAAAGTCAAAGTCAGCGAATCATTTAGCAATCGGTGGTGGAATCAAAGCAAGACCATTATTCAAAAATAGGGTGAGAAGGTATAAATTGTTAGATGAGGTTTCAAGTCAATAAAATAATAAAAATATCTACTTTAGCTAATATGCGTGTACTTCATGCATTAAAACTTGTACATTCGTATGTGTGGATTTTAAATAAAGTTGGGTTGTATATTGTAAAAAGTTATCTAGTGACCATTATAATTAGACACCTTTTTTCAATAATTATCTTAGTGATGCATCCAATGTCAAATGAAAATATTCTTTTTTTTGAACGGGTAATTTTTGGATAACTGACTGAACATTGCAATATCATTATGACACTAGCGACCCGATCAAATTCAACATCAAGTCATCAGTGATGAAGAAAACTTAACATTTTGAGAAAATCTCCTTGTGAGATTCGAACCCAGAAACATTTGGTTACTAAACCTTATCTTATCATCAAGATACCACTAAGCTGTATGAAAATTATTCACAAATCTTGAAATAATGCACGAATTTCTTACATTTATATAGAAGATTGTAACGATATTTGGCGTGTTAATTGGGTCGTGCTTGCGGATGACGGGATAATTTAGGTTATGACATAATAACATATTTTAAAATCTCAAAAATAGAAGGTTAATTTAGACAGGTCAACTCACAACATGATCGTGAACCCAACCTAACCCAATTAGCTAAATATATTTATGGTTTTAACATAATACTAACCTGAATTTGTTTACCAAATTTAAACCTTACTAATTTATTTTGTAGTCCCTTTCATTCATGTTACAAGCTTATATTTCATAAGAGAAGAATAAATCGTAAAAGTTATAAATATCTTTCACTTATTCTAAAATATACTTGTCATATAATTTCCTACTTTTTAAGATTTTATTATCGTTGTCTTTGTTTTACGAAACTCATTTGGCATAAATACTTGTAGTAGATTCTTTTTACATTTCTTTTACAAAAGTTCATAAATGTTCTTTTTTCCCTTTTCTTAGCAATTTGAAGATATTTTGTGGTGTTTTTTGGTTCAATGTATGGATAAGTATACTGAATACATGTTTCGTTTTTGATCTACTTATTTCACGATATTTCACCATAAAACACACCATTGATAATGAGTGTGAGAGAATCGATTATATTAATAACGTCGTGAGATAGTTCGGTCCATATCCGGTGTCAGCGTTAGAGCATTGAGAGGACCCTTTCCTAGCATGAGAGGACCGGGAAGGATGCACCTCTGGTGTACCAGTTATCGTGCACACGGTAAAGGCTGGGTAGCCAAGTGTGAGCTGATAGATGCTGAAAGCATCTAAGTAGTAAGCTCACCCTAAGATGAGTGCTCTACTATGTCACCTTCCCTAGATCCTTCGGTGGCACAACTGAGACAACGACAGTTCTTTGCTCCCCACGGGGATGGAGCGACAGAAGTTTTAAGAATTCAAGAGAAGGTCACGGCAAGACGATCCGTTTATTATTACAATATGTGTCAAGTGGAAGTGCGGTGATGTATACAGCTAAGGCATTCTAACAAACCAGTAGACTTAAACCTTGTTCCTACATAGCCCGATCAATTCGATATGCCGATCATAGTAATTTATACTAGAAATAACGATGGTATATAATGTCTTAAATTATAGTAATTTATAATATTTCTCTCCGACATATTAGCATTTATTATGCATTATATTAACATGATTTAAGATGATGTTTAATGGGTACTTCAAAACTTAGAAATAAACTCATACTACTTAACCAAATATGTTTTATCATTAAAAACTTTTACTAAGAAAAACCAAGAAGGAAAAAATAATAATGAAGAGAAAAATACAGTGTTTGAGTTGATTTTTAATGTATCATTCTCCAATTTAATTAAACTATCTAAGTTGTATTGTCTTCATGTATGATCTTCAAAATTATCTTAAGTTGAGTGATACATGTTCATTATTTTTTAATTAGTGAAATGTATAAGTATCCTTCACCAACATAATCAAGTAGTTGAAATTCTTGTGTTTCTCCAATTGGACAATCTTAATTGAATGTACACAATTATATGTCTCGAGTCCCATAGGCGTGCCAATTAAGCAATGTTTTCAAACCCGGACCGGACTGGTCGGTCGGACCAGGATTTGGTATCAAGGGCGGCCCGATTATGTGTTTGGAATTGTTTTGAAGGAACCGGGCGGTTGAACCAGTTTTTTAAAAATATTTTATATTTTTTATTATATATAATATATATTTATATATTTATGACGTCATCCGGTTTTTAAATCCGGCGCGATCGCTGATAAGTAAAGAGACCGGTTCAACGTCCGGTCTCGTTTTAAAAACATTGCAATTAAGCCTTTATATGATTAGCAATATTGTCATATCAAAAACCCTTATCAAGAATATCGAGTGGAACACACTATAGCTGAGGGAAAAGGAGTGCAAACTCATATTTTCCCCATATATTATCTATTATGTTATACAATTAACAACATACTTTGAAATGATGTTAAATTGATGACAGGGTCGGGACCTCTAATATAAACTAATGCTGTTAGATTAGTTATATTGCGTTGTTAAAACTTAAAAGTCTTTCATTTGAGACAATAAGAAACCTAGTGTATGTATCGCGAAAAAAATTTGTGTGCTTGGTGCAAAAACATTTTCCATATTAAATATGTTTTGGTCTTGTAAACTTAGGGGCTGTTTGTTTGGATATAAATGGGTCTGAATATCAGACCGTTTGTTTCGTGAAAAAAGCATGTCTGAACGAGCAAAAACGTCTGAATCAACATCTGACTTGGTGTGGAGTCTGAATGAGAAAAACATGCCTGAATGGGGACGGCTTGGTGTTGATCGAAGGGTGAAGATGACCAAGGGAGCGACGACCGTCGCGGCTCCACTGTCGCCTTAGCTCCACCATTGCCACTCCACCTCCTCCTCTCCACCGTCGCCACTCCACTGCAAGGTACGACGACCGAAGGGTGAAGACGACCAAGGGTGAATCGATCGGCCCTGGTTCACAACCAAGGGTGTGGAGTCTGAATCTGTCGACGATCGGCCCTGGTACACAACCCTTTTTGATTTAAGAATCGGTGATGATGGTGGTGGAGGCGAAGGCGACCCTGACGTTGATGGCGATGAAGATGACAGTGGTGGAGGCCGGGGCTGCAGCGGAGGAGAGGCGGCGACGGCGGTGGAGGTCGGGCTGAGGTCGACCGCTTTTGATTTAAGAATCGGAGGTGATGAATGATCGTGATATTTAGATTTTTTAAATAAAAAGGGTAATTTTTTTATTTTCCATTCAGCCGTGGAACCAAACAGTCTTAATCGGTCTAGCACTTAATGGTTCAGACCCTCTTAACTATTCAGAAATCTTAACCATTCAGCACTTAATGGTTAAGACGTTACAAAACGACCCCTTATTCATCTAAAAGTTTAATAGAATCTATTGATAATTTTAGATCACCAATGTAAACTGTAGTCACATTGAACTTAAATAAAATGAATTTTGATTAAAACAATGGGCAAATTCATAATTTATATTCTCAAACCAAGGGTCAAATAATATCTTATGTCATTTTTTTATATAAATTCTCTCTTTAGGTTCGACATAGTCGTTGTAAATTGTGATTATATGAACCCTAGAAATAAACTTTCAGATAAATATATAATTAATGTTGTCATTGTAGCTTAAGGAATTTCATGTTGATGTTATTTTCAAATGTCTTGTACCTTATGAGATTTGTGAGACCGATTAAACATTTAAAGATTATCACAACCACTACAAAGGAATATGTTTTTTTTGGTAATCAATTAATTGGATTAAAAAATAAATAAAAAACCTTTGGATAACAAGTCATGTCTACATCATGTAAGACCTCAAACTCATTTGGGTTAAACATCAAAATTATATTTATATAAACTGTAAAATGTTAATTCATTGTAGTAGAATACTATGTAGTAAACATAAATTAAATGTTCAAATATCAAAACAAACAGTATCATTCATACAAGCTCTCTAGTTTTATAGGATTGCCAATCACTTTTAGCCTTTTAGGTAATCTTTAAGATCTGCCGTATGCCATTCTATTATTATTATAACTAAGTGTTTCATCTCCGCTCGTTGTTTCGGAAAACTCCTGTGAGTGTATCATATTTAATAGAACAGTGGTTTCCTAGTCGTGCATTAACAATCAACACAATCTTGAGTACATAAATGCGGATAAAAACACCACATTGGCTGTCAGTTTATCAAAAAATTATAACGCATGTTTCATCGTAAAAACGCATATTTCGTTGTAAAAGCAAGTGTCATCCATCATAAACCATGAAAGCATACTTAGTCGTAAAAGTGAGCGTCAAAAAATCCGAATACAAAAAAGCAAAAATATAAAAAAAAAACTCACAAATGACAAAAGGTTACCATTCGTCTCGTTCATCATTTTATATATATATATATATATATATATATATATATATATATATATATATATATATATTGGGTGAGGTTATAGTAAAAAAGGTTAAATTGATGAGAAGTGTGAGAAGGATTATAGGCATTAGATCTACAATTTAATAGTTAAGATTAAAGTTGTATTAAAAAAGTTAGTGGAAGGGTATTTTAGTCATAGACACTTTTGTTGACTTTTTATCATGTTCCCCCCATTTTTTTAAACAGACATAACTTTTATAAACGATATTATTTTTTAAAAAAAACTACATCAAAAAAACGAGCATTTTTTTATCTTTAAAACGAGTATAGTATTGTTATATAAAAAATAGAAAAATTACGTATTCTTTCACCTTTGATATTTGTGTAATGCGTCATTGTGTCTTTTTGTCTGTTATTGTGTCTTTTTGTTTGTGATTGTTTCTTTTTGTTCGTCATTGTGTCTTACTATTTTTTTATAAAATGGAGAGCTTTAAAAATAATAATGCAAAACCACACAATCACGTACTTTTTATATATAAATCATAATGATAAAACATAAACAAATTCATCTAATACATAAAAAAACAATGATAAGATATAATCAAATTGTCAAAAACATAACACAATGACCTGAACGTAAAACACAATTATAAGTATATTGCACAATGACCTGAATGTAAAACATAATAATGTGTATATTACACAATGATATGAACGTAAAACAAAATAATGAGTATATTAGACAATTACCTGAACGTAAAACACAATGATGTGTATATTACATAATATAAAGATAAAATACAATGACTCGAATGTAAGACACAATGATGAGTAATTACATAATGTTCTGAAAATAAAACACAATGATGAATATATTACACAATGACATGAATGTAAGACACAATGATCAGTATATTACACAATGTTCTGAAGATAAAACACAATGATGAGTATATTACACAATGACCTAAACATAAAACACAATGATCAAAATGTATTTTTCAAAAAATAAAGACAATTTATGTTTTTTAAAATTATGAGTTTTAAAAACATAATGATGAAATAACACAATTATGTACTTTTAATACATAAAACATAAAAAATAAATAAGAACAATTTATTTAATGCATAAAAACAATAACAAAATACCAAAATATGATACAAAAAATTAAACACAATAATAAAAAAATAAACACAATGAGCTGAAGCATTAAACACAATGACCAAAATACCCTTTTTATTAAATTAGATAAATGCCACTTGTAAATTTCACAATCCTTCTCACCATTCTCACTAATCTCACACTTTTTACTTGAACCTAATCATATATATATATAATTGTATTCAAATTAAAATCCTAATACCAACACAATCTTTAATACATAAACGGAGATAAAAAAACATCACAGAGGCTATTAGTTCATCATAAAATCTTAAGGTGTACTTCCTCATAAAAGCAAGTGTCATCCATCCTAAAACATTGAAAGAGTACTTAGTGCATGTTTGGGATTCCATTCAAAACTAACTATTTAACTTATTGACTTAATGAAAAAGTTGTTAAGTTAAAAAGTTGTTTGGTAATTTAAAAAGCACTTTTTGTCACACCCCGGGCCGGCGGGCTGGATCGACTTTCCCGCCGGGCGGAAGGTTCCCCGGGCGCGATATCGTGAGTGATAATCAAATGATCAGATTGTTTACATAGCACATGATAATATAAATGAGAAATGCTAACACATCCATGATATAGAATTACAAGATTAAATTACAATGTATCGTTCATAATTTAATCGAGTAAATCTATCAAAAGAATCAATATAACTATATCTTGTATATGTACAAGATATACAAAAGATGATTCGTTGTTCTTGTCACCAAAAGCATGCAACACAAAATAACGATAGGTCTTCTAAAAGTCCACTAGCTTAATCCTTGCATTTATGTAGCTACACCTGTTCGTCACCTGAGAACATGTATTTAAACAAAGTCAACACTAGGTTGGTGAGTTCATAAGTAAGTTAATTGAAAACCTTGATTCATTCACATGCACAATCACAATGTATATTATGTTACTTGTATGTCATTTGTTCACTTGTTCACCCAATGGCTTCTCAATAGTTATATTTACAAGTAATATCTCATCCTAGTAGTGATGCTTATATATAGGGCATATGTAAAGGAACTAAGCCCTAGCCAACATCCCACCACATCACTACTAGAACTCCACACAACTTGCAATACAACTATTGATTTCCATTCCCAAATCCACATGTCCATATCGTTCTTGAATCACCTGTGATAACTTGTATAGAATAATATAATGATATAATTGTAGTTATTGAACCGAAGTATAGATAACCATTATAAATGTTAAGGGTATTAGATTTATCAAATCTGTTCCTTGTATTATTCTATATTTGTGGGGTTAACTGTTGTTTCACTTTTAAATATTAAGAGTGTTAGTTAACCACCTGTATTTTGTTCTTGAACTATAGTGCATAGAGCCTAAAAGGAATCCATTGAAATCCTCACGTAATCAGATTTCAATGCATCCGATTTACCTCTACCACTTTGTATACCCAGAGTCCTCATCGAAACAGTTACTAGTAATATGACATGAGAATATACATTACTCAGTCTACTAGTCAACAAGAAGCGATGGATTAATTACTTTTCACTGCAGATTAATATCACCATGTGTCGTTTTCCAGAACCTGACTTGAGGTAGCCCTGTCACCGGTCATACGTTACCGGCCAATGAATCAATTACGATCAACATACTAGCCCTACAAGCTAGAGGTTTGTCAAACCTATGGTACCACTATGCTATCGTCGGTTTAGTCACGTCAAACTAACTGGTCAGCGAATTAAAGGGGCTTACATGATCAACTTGTACAATTGGCACATGATTGAAGTGATATAATGCGACAGGTCAATAGTAACTAATTGTAATTGTGTTCATCTGTGTTGTTGTTCTCTTTGTCATATGTTCTCTATGTTATTAACAAAGTTAAATAAGAACTTGTCTTATTACATTATGTTAATTCTTTGAGTGAATGATGTTGTTATCATGAAGTTACATTATCATGATTATCATTCTTTGTTCCCTGTTCTCTTGTAATATGTGTTGAGTTGTAAAGCTAAGTGTTAAAAGGTTTTATCCTAATACACTTACTTAACTCTTGTGTCGAATGTTATTACGAAGATATATAATATCTTTACAACATTCATGTGTTTGACTGTAATTGTTCCAATGTCTGTTTATGTAAGAATAACTGAGTGTTATAAGATAAAATCTTATAACTATATTATTATAATGTGTTGATGAATTAATAAGATATATTATCTTGTTCATCTGATTATCCCTGTCATATCGTGATCATACAAGCATGCATACAATGATAAGCGATAATAAACAGTTAAGTATTATCTAAATCAAAGTATAATTAACATGTTAAGAAGAACTTTTAAATAAATAAAATTAAACATGTTTCTCAGCCCCGAGAGTTTAAAATCAGTTAAGATTAAAGTAAAAGGGGCATATGAACTAACCTTGTTGTTGTAGTGGTTGACTAAGACTCAAGAATGCACGCGCTCGCTGTTGTCGTACTGATGTTGTATTCACAGTCATGTGTTTGATTAAATGTTAATTGAGTTACGATCCCTTATGTGATTGTTCTTTTTGAAATCTGAGTTGTTAATTGAGTTGGTGTAGTGAAAATGACTCATTCTTGTGATTTTCATAAGAATGGCTCATGCTAATGAGTTTTCACCCGAATGAGTCATTCTCCCGAATGAGTCCTGAATGAGTCCCGAATGAGTCAGTCACCCGAATGAGTCTCCCGAATGAGTCATCCGAACGAGTCTCCCGAATGGGTCCCGAATGAGTCATTCGCCCGAATGAGTCACCCGAATGGCTCATTCTCCCGGCTCATACTCCCGACTCATACTCTCCACTCATTCTCCCGACTCATTCTCCACTCATTCTCCCGACTCATTCTACCGACTCATACTCGCGACTCATACTCCCGTCTCATACTCCCGACTCATTCGGCCGAATGGCTCATACTCATGGGCCATTCACCGGAACGGGTTTTCAGCCATGGGAGAAGACGATTTCGGGGTATAGTCGTATATATAGTCGTTTTGAGTGGGTTTAGATGAGTAAACTCATTTAGAAAGTGTACGGGTCGAAAAGGGGTGTTTTAAACAGGCTAAAGTTCGGTTTTTGTCGGGTTTGTAGAAAACCCTAAAAACTGAAACTTCTCTCTAAGATTTCGAAATTTTGAGATGGAGATAGGGCCGATCCTTGGTACCTTTGTGTAGGGAATGTCGAGAGCTTCGATTTGGCGCAAGAATGAGATGATTTGGTTGAGTTTTGAGTGAGTTATGGTAGAGAGAAGGTAGAGAGAGAAAGTGTGGCCGGAAATGGTTTCTAGAGAGAGAAAGTGGAGGTGTTGAATGAGGAAGAAGCCTCATTTAGGGTATTTATACCCCGGGGGTGTTCGGGTTCGTTTCGGTTGCTCGGTTTTCGTCTTCGCGTATTTTTACGCGCGTGTTATTACGGTTACGTAATTAAATAATTGAACACATAATTTAGTTTTCTTGGATTATTTTTGATGAGTTTCAAAATTGTAAAACGTAAAATATTATATTTTACTTATTTTTACTGTTTCGTTCGCGATCAGACCGTTAAACCTCGTTAACGCGTAGTTTTACCAGAATAGTTTTATAAAATTCTTTTTAGGTAATAATTCCAAAGAAATCTTTTAAATTTATTTTCCTTATTTTATTATCGTTCGAATCGTTTGTCGGTTTCGTTTCGTCAGATCGCGTCAACTTCACGCGTATTCGTTCGAATCGTCACCCGAACGAACACGAAGGGGATTTTGCTTTCTGACTTTTGTTTTCTACTTTCCAGTCATCATTTCAGAACGTTAAACTCACAGATATGTTTGTGTGAATCGTCACCCACGCAAACACACTGTCAGTTTGCTATTCTGAAACAACACTGCAATAGTGCTTGAATTGTGTTTCCTCACTGACGGACTCAACTAAACTTCCTGTTTTCACATTGTTTTCGTTCTGATGTGTCGGCCATCTGATTCCTGTCATCTGGGGATATCAGATCGCAACCGACTTGTACTTGTCGTTTACTTGAACACCGTTGTATCTCTTGATTCGTTGTATTATTCGTACTTAGGTTTTCACCTAAATACTACAACTATTGTTTATTGTGCGTGTTGTACTTACAGTATTTAAGTTTTCATTTAAATATATACAACCGTTTCCTGTATTTTGAATTCTGTTATTACAAACACTGTTCACGTACTTGTATTTACACATAGTAAATAATGAAAGTACACGTACCGTACGGACTTGCCGGACAATCTGATACTTGATGTTACAGTCTCCCCTTGTTAAAGAAATTTCGTCTCGAAATTTAAGCATCAAAGTCGGGCTTTAATTCTCAAACAGGTGGGGATACTTTGTCTTCATGTTGTCCTCGCGCTCCCAGGTAAATTCTGGTCCGCACTTGGAGTTCCATCAAACCTTTACAATAGGGATACAGCTTCGTTTCAGTCTCTTGACTTCACGTTCCATAATCTCTACAGGTTCTTCAACGAAATGTAATCGTTCGTCAACTTGTATTTCTTCCAATGGTATGATCAATGATTCGTCAGCTAGACACCTCTTGAGGTTTGATACATAAAAATATCGTGTACTCCGCTGAGTTCATCAGGGAGTCTGAGTCTGTATGCCACAGGACCTATGCGTAGAGTGATTTCAAACGGTCCGACATACCGAGGTGCTAGTTTGCCCTTAGCCCCAAAACGAACTACGCCTTTCCATGGGGACACTTTCAACATTACTCGGTCACTCACATCGAATTCCAAAGGCTTGTGTCGTTTGTCTGCGTAACTCTTTTGGCGGCTACGTGTTGCTTGTAGTCTCTGTTGTATCTGGGCTATCTTATCAGTAGTTTCCTGAATAAGTTCAGGCCAGTGATTCTGTTGTCTCCCACTTCGGTCCAACAAATTGGAGACCGACATTTTCTACCATAGAGTGCTTCAAACGGAGCACATCCAATGCTGCTGTGGTAGCTGTTGTTGTAGGAGAACTCAATGAGAGGTAAGTGTGTGTCCCAACTTCCACCGAAGTCTAGGATGCATGTTCTCAACATATCCTATAGGGTTTGAATGGTGCGCTCGCTTTGTCCATCCGTTTGTGGATGATAAGCAGTGCTCAAGTTAACACTTGTCCCTAAGGATTGTTGCAATGATTGCCAGAACCGCGAAGTAAATCGACTGTCCCGGTCTGAAATAATAGACAATGGCACTCCGTGCCTCACTACTATTTCATCAATGTATAATCTTGCTAGTTTTTTCATCTTGTACGTTTCTCTGATCGGCAAGAAATGAGCGGACTTGGTCAATCGATCAATGATGAGCCAAATAGAATCGTGTCCGCTGGAAGTGCGGGGTAGCTTGGTAATGAAATCCATAGCTATTTGTTCCCACTTCCATTGTGGAATCTCTGGTTGTTCCAGCAAACCCGAAGGTTTCTGGTGTTCTGCTTTGACTTTGGCACATGTAATACATTTACCAACATAAGTGGCAATGTCTTTCTTCATACCCGGCCACCAATAAAATGACCTAAGATTTTGGTACATCTTATCAGCACCAGGATGAACTGAGTAACGTGTCTTGTGTGCCTCGTCAAGTATAAGTGTTCGAAGTTCATCTACTGCTAAAATCCAAACACGATCCAGATAATAGATAACTCCATTTTGTTTTGTCTTGAATTGCTTCTCGGCTCCACAGTCGAGCTCGCGTTTCAGATTGTCTCTAGCCACTGCTTCTTGTTGTGCTTGTAAAATGTGATCTCTCAGACTTGTTTGCATAGTCATTCCCATTGCGCGAACACGTAAGGGTTTGACTCTTTCCTTCCGGTTCAAAGCATCTGCAACAACATTTGCCTTGCCCGGATGGTATTTGATCACACAATCATAATCGTTCAGGAGCTCAACCCAACGTCTCTGTCTCATGTTAAGCTCCTTTTGATCAAATATGTGCTATAAGCTCTTGTGATCTGTGAAGATAGTGCATTTGGTACCATACAGGTAGTGTCTCCATATCTTTAAAGCAAAGACAACAGCTCCCAGTTCGAGATCGTGTGTTGTGTAATTTTTCTCATGTATCTTCAGCTGTCTTGAGGCATAAGCAATGACTTTGTCTCGTTGCATCAAAACACATCTGAGTCCCTGATGAGAAGCATCACAATACACTACAAAGTCATCATTGCCCTCTGGGAGTGTTAAGATTGGAGCATTGCACAATCTTTGTTTCAGTGTCTGGAATGCCTCTTCTTGTTTCTGAGTCCACACAAAAAGTTCAGACTTCTGTGTGAGTTTGGTGAGAGGCAAGGCTATCTTAGAGAAATTCGAGATGAATCTCCTGTAATAGCCTTCCAATCCCAAGAATGATCTGATCTCTGTCGGGGTTGTAGGCACATCCCAGTTCTTGATTGCTTCAATCTTGGTTGGATCCACGTGAATACCATCACTGTTAATCACGTGACCCAAGAACTGAATTTCTCTCAACCAAAATTCACACTTGGAGAATTTGGCATAGAGTCGTTCCTCCTTCAGAAGTTCCAAGACTGTCTTGAGGTGTTGTTCATGTTCCTTCTTGTTCTTTGAATAAATCAGTTTATCATCGATGAAAACGATAACAAACTGATCTAAGTACGGCTTACACACCCAGTTCATTAAATCCATGAACACAGCCGGTGCGTTCGTCAATCCAAATGGCATCACCATGAACTCGTAGTGACCATATCGGGTACGAAAGGCCGTCTTTGGTATGTCTTCCTCTTGTATTAGGAGCTGGTGATAACCTGAACGCAGGTCTATCTTTGAGAAGTATTGAGCTCCTTGTAACTGATCAAACAAATCATCAATCCTCGGTAACGGGTACCGATTCTTGATGATGAGTTTGTTAAGCTCTCTATAATCGATGCACATCCTGAACGATCCATCCTTCTTCTTAACAAAAAGAACAGGAGCTCCCCACGGGGAAAAGCTCGGTCGGATGAATCTTTTGTCAAGTAGTTCTTGTAGTTGGTTGGACAACTCCTGCATTTCTGATGGTGCGAGTCTGTAAGGAGACTTAACTACAGGAGTGGCTCCCGGAATCAAATCGATTCGAAACTGCACCGATCTTTCGGGTGGCAGTCCCGGTAAATCATCCGGAAACACGTCCGCATAGTCTTTCACAATTGGTACATCTTGAATCTTGATTTCCTTCTTGTCTTTCATGACCACATGAGCTAAGAATGCGACACATTGTTTTCTGAGGTACTTGCGAGCCTTCATGCATGATATTATCTTGACACTGCGTTTCGCTTGGTCTCCACGAATCTCCAATATCTCATTGTTCTCCACCGGAATGCGTAGTAGTTTATCGAAACAGATGAACTCAACTCGGTTAAGAGATAACCAATCCATTCCGATGATGATGTCGAAACTGCCCAGCTCCATCGGTATCAAGTCGATGGAAAATGTGTGATCACCAAGTGTTAGTGGGCAATTCCTAAATACTGTGTCAACTGTAATCTGTTTGCCATCAGCTATCTCAATAGTGTAAGGGGAGTCTAACAATTCCTCAGCATAATTAAGATGGCATGCAAAGTCGGATGAGAGAAAACTCTGATCCTCACCAGTGTCAAATAATATGGATGCATAGAAGTCAGATACGAGAAATGTACCCGTGATCACGTTCGGGTCCTGTCGAGCAGCAGTTGCTCCAATCTGGAAAGCTCGTCCTCTTGGTGCTTGAGCCCTTTGTTGATTTTTCTTGGGACAATCCCGAGAAAAGTGTCCAGGGTCGCCACAGTTGTAGCAAGACCTGTGATTAGCAGCAGCAGTAGTAGCTGCATTGTTATTTCTGTTTAGAGCTCCCATGCTCTTGCAGCGGTTTGCCCAGTGACCAAACTTTCCACAGTTGGTGCATTGCATGCACTGAGTGTTTGGTGCGTGATGATACTGGCAAGTGTTGCACAAAGGTGCAGTTCCAGTGTAGGGCTTTCTGACTTGAAGTGGTGGTGGTTGATTGAGCATTGGGGCTTGAGTGGTGGCAGCAAAGTTTCTAGCCACCTTTTGTTTCTTAGCCGGGCGTTTGTCCGGCTTCTTGGGAGTTCCAGCTTTGGCTGATTCAGCCTCTTTCTTGATTGCCCCAGAGGCAACCATCACGTCTGTCATTGTTGATGACAGAGTAACCGCCATTTCCATAGTAGTGGGGTGAGCAGCAAGGATAAAACCTTGCATACATGCCGGTAATCCCCCGATATACCGTCCAATCCACTTTTCCAATGTTGGCACTATATCCGGTGCCAATGCTGCCAGTTCATGAAATCTTGTGGTGTAGGCCAGATGCCCAGCACCAATCATAACCAGGTTGAGTAATTCGGTCTCAACCTTTTTGACTTCATTTCTTGGGCAAAACTCTGCCCGCAGTAATGCCTTGAAATCATCCCACGGCATTGACAGGGCCTCATCCCTGCCTCTGGTAGTAACCTGAGCGTTCCACCAAGTTAACGCCCGTTTGAGAAACGACCCCGCAACATACTTCACCCTATACTGTTCCGGGCAGTTGCTGATCTCCAGTGTTGGTTCCATCTTTTCGATCCATTGGATCAATCCAACGGCTCCTTCACTGCCACTGAAACTCGGTGGCTTGCATCCCACAAAGTTCTTGTAGGAATAGCCTTGATGGTTTCGGGTGTTTCCACTGCCTTCTCCAAATGAGTTGGCAATGTTGTTGCTGTTATTGGTGTTCATTCGGTTCATCATCTCTAGGATTACATCCCTCAGCTGACTGGTCAACAGTGTGGCCAGTGCAATGGTAGCAGGATCCAGTTGATGAACTGGTGGTGGCGGAGGAAGAGGTGGTTGTATAGGAGAGTCAGGCGGTGTCGGTGTAGAAGAATGAGGAGCAGAATCCTGTGGTGGTGGTGGCAATATAGCAGGTGGCGGTCTTCTCGACGACATTCTGATCATAACCGAAAGAAAATCGGTTAGTGCAGTGATCATACGCAGAAGACATATGCAAATAGAATCCTATATCACATGATTTCTATATGAGGGTCCCTAGGTTATAGTCTAGGTCAAACCGTTTAAAGTAATACGACCTATATTTCTCTATAACCCTGGCTCTGATACCAATCTGTCACACCCCGGGCCGGCGGGCTGGATCGACTTTCCCGCCGGGCGGAAGGTTCCCGGGGCGCGATATCTTGAGTAATAATCAAATGATCAGATTGTTTACATAGCACATGATAATATAAATGAGAAATGCTAACACATCCATGATATAGAATTTGTGAGGCCCCGATTTCGAGCGACCTCACGTACGTTGGTCTCGTCATAACACATAACCCTTAAACTAAAAACTTTCATAATCATGCAGCGGAAATTTGAACATCGTTTGATAAACAGAATACAATAAAGTATCTGTATCAAAAACATATCGAATTGCCAAAACCATCAAACTTTCTTTATCTGGATGCCCGAGCTCCTTGCCTTCTCTGACCATAGCTTAACCTGACATACATGCTAAATCAAGTCAGCTTACGCTGGTGAGTTCTAGTTTTCGTAAAAAATCATAAACGTTTTGTTAAGTTAAAACATACTTAACATAAAACATCATCACATAACATAACATATCTTATTCATAACATACATAACTTCACATGACATAGCTTAAACACATAACGTGCTTTTCCTCATAGCATACCTACCTAACATATATATCCTGATAACATCATTCATACGGTGAAGGAATTTCGTCGTCAACTGCTGACCTAAAGTCAAACAGGCTTGTGCAGCACAAGACTCTATAACTATCAACACGCAGCTGATAACTCATACATGTATAAGATTTCTTTAACATTATCAACCCGCAGCTGATAACTCAAGCATGCCTAAGATTTCTTTAACTGAACTGACGACACATATTCGACAGGCCTGTTCTTGCACAGGACTTCTGCCTGTTCTTGCACAGGACTTCTGCCTGTTCTTTCACAGGACTTCTTAACACATCAACCGAAATTGATGGCTTATACCGGCATAAGACTCCATACTTACCCAGTAACAAGTACTGGAGCTACCATACTTACCCCATACGAATATGGGAGCCACGTCATACTCATCCCGTAACAAGTACGGGAGCAACCATACTTACCCAGTAACAAGTACTGGAGCTACCATACTTACCCAGTAACTAGTACTGGAGCTACCATACTTACCCCATACGAATATGGGAGCTACGTCATACTCATCCCGTAACAAGTACGGGAGCAACCCTCATTCATCATGACATTTTATGCTAGCACTATATCATTAGTCAGCATAACATCGTAACGTTATCCTAATAACATAGGATAACTCATGACGACTATCATACCCAGTTATAGTCGTGGTTGACTTTCATACCCAGTTATAGTCGGGGTTGACTCTCATACCCAGTTATAGTCGTGGTTGACTATCATACATTCATCTTCCTATAACACGTATAGGAATATCATTCCTTCATCATTCACGACACACTAGCATCATATGATCATTCTTCGTATTCATCATAACATCATAACATTTCATGCTAGTTTCTTATCATCATGACATCATTATGTTGTCCTAATATCTTAGGAATCATCATATCATGTCATGCCAGTATCATTTCATCATACTATCATAACATCCTAGCCATGAATGTATATCATGCTATCATTATATCATCAGATCATACATTCGGGCATTCATTAACTTTTCATACTAGCATCTTATCATCATAGCCTTATGCCTTAGCAGCAAAGGCACATATCATATCATAATATCTCATGCTAGCATCTTTATCATCATGTCATCACTTACATGTTACAATAGAACCCATTCCTCGCATTCTACATCATACCTTCATCCTAGCAGCCTAGGATTTCATCATAGCTTAACATCTGTAATTATCCTCATAGCGTGTTATCATACCTCTCATCATCATGTCTTACTAATATGAACACATCATACTTAGCATATCATCATGTACAAATCATATTAACACCTTAACACGCACACATAGTCATGGCATATCATTATTCATTTATCGTCACTTAAGCACATAATATCATGAACATAACGTTAAGCATGTATGCCAGCCCAAAACATTAAACATAAAAACAGGGCGTCTAGAACTCACTTGATGTCTCTCGGTAGCGAGATCACTCACAACTGGTGCTAATGGTATAGTCCTGCATTGGTTTACATATAATATTTTATATACGTTTTAACATACTGATTAAATCTTTTCTGAACGTCCAATGTCAAAGACATTGCCTTAATAACCATCAAATCGTTAGTGTTGTTGATTATCTAGCTAAAACAGTCTCTATACAGTTGAATGGCTTAGGAATGATCAATCCTTGTTATTGATTGTGATTAGTTTGAAACACTTGGATTTAACCTTGCATATCAAAATTAATTAAACTAATCACCTACCTTGTCATAATCAAATGGTTTAAACCACTATAACCATTGTTATGATTCCATGCAAACCGGGCATTACAACGGCTCAAAACAAGGATTTTCCCATTAACAGTTCGAGTTCTTCACTTATAATCAATCCTAGCCATCATCTAGGCAATAATCAACAACCCTAACTATATCATTACGTTCAAAAACAAGATTTAATCAATCATAATCAATCTAGAAGGTTAGAATGAACCGTTACCTCTTCAAACAAAGTTCTGCGGTTAAAAAGACGATCCGGGCTTGCAGAAACGTTCCCTGGTTCGATCTAAACCTTGAGAAGCCTTCAAAATTGAAGATTTGAGGGATTGGAACTGATTTTTCGTGGGTGTGGAGGCTGAATCGTCGAAGATAAGCATAAAAATAAGTTTCTTGATGCAATCTTGACTTTTTAAGCAAAATATCCCGTCCAGAAACCTTAGGCGCATCGCCCCACTCGGGACATCAATCTGGGGCGTATCGCGCGGGTCCATGGCGGCCAGATCTTGATCTTATCTTCGTTTCGCGATTCCGGGAGCATACGAACTCCGTTTTGCGCACGGTTTTCGCCCACGTTCACGATTTTTCGAGCTCTTTCCAATGGTTATAATCTCAAGACATAAAGAGTTCAAAATATTTGACCTCTAATCTATTGCTATATTCGATTCAGTGTATTTTGAAATCGGAGCCTCGTTTCACTATTTCGCTCAGACTCATTCTCTTCATTTTCGAGTTATGATTCTAACCTGAGAATTTTGAGTTGTCACACATATCATCGTGGATTTCAAGCACGATCAAATGTGCTTATTTCTTTGACAACGAAATTCTTCGAACATAAACAGTTACCGGAATCTCGCACGTTTATCATTAAGCTGCTAAATTTTCGGGTGTTACAAATCTACCCTCCTTACAATAGGTTTCATCCTTGAAACCTATTACGTCTCAAACAAATGTGGGTAGAGTCGTTTCATCTCGTATTCCAAGTTCTTGACTTGTCCAAAGACACGTTCAAAACTTACATTCTCTTCTTTCAATCCTTCCTGTTGCGCCTGCTTGAGTTCGTCCAGAGAGTCTGACGTGAAGCATAAACTATGTTGTTATGCACCAGCATATACAACAAGATCATCATTTCCATCCGGCAGTGCTAAGACAGGAGCTTGGGTAAGTTTCTCTTTTAGCACTGTAAACGCTTGTTCTTGGTTCGGGTCCCATTCGTACTTTACATCTTTCTTCGTGAGCTTCGTCGGTGGTGTCGCTATCTTGGAGAACTTCTAAATAACTCTCCGATAGTAACCGGCCAAACCAAGAAAACTGCATACCTCCGTAGGTGATTTCAAAGGCTCAATTTCATAACTGTTTCAACTTTAGCTAGATCTACCATAATGCCTTCTGGGTTCACCACGTGACCCAGAAATTGTACATCTCGTAACCAGAAAGCGCATTTGGAGAATTTAGCATAAAGTTTCTCTTTCCTCAGGATCTCCAATACCTCACGTATGTGGCAAGCAAGGTCTCCCTCGTTCTTTGAATAAATCAAAATATCATCAATAATACTATCACCGATCGGTCCAACATCGGTTGACATACTCTGTTCATCAAATCCATAAAGGTTGTAGGAGCATTCGTCAATCCAAATGACATAACGAGAAACTCGTAATGTCCATAACGTGTTCGGAATGCAGTCTTTAGAATATCCTGCTCTCGAACTTTCAACTGATGGTAACTAGATCGGAGATCTATCTTTGAGAACCAGCTTGCACCTTGCAATTGATCGAACAAGTCATCAATTCTAGGTAGAGGATACCTGTTCTTTATGGTCATCTTATTCAGTTCCCTGTAGTCAATGCACATTCGCATACTACTATCATTCCTCTTTACAAACAGCACCGGGGCTCCTCAAGGAGAGACACTCGGTCGTATAAAACCTTCATCAAGGAATTCTTGTAGCTGGGCCATCATTTCCTTCCCTTCGGTGGGAGCTAAACGGTAAGGTGTTTTGGCAACGGGTTGCGCCCCCGGCATTAAGTCGATTTGGAACTCAATTTCCCGTTCCGGTGGTAATCCAGGCAATTCCTCAAGGAATACATCAAGGAAGTTACACAACACGGGTACATCATCAATCGTGCTCATATCCGTATGTTCCTCAATCACCTAGGCCAAGTAGGCTACACATCCTCGCCTCATCATAACATCAGCCTTGATCATCGAAATGATCTTCGGCGCATACATCGCTTTATCACCATAAATCGTTACGGAGCTCCCATCCATCGCACATAAACATATCAACTTACGTCGACATACAATGTTAGCCTCGCATTTGGCTAACCAGTCTATGCCCAAGACTACATCGAAACCTTCCAAGGTTATAAGAAACAATCGTATTGGGAACTTATGACCCTCTATATCAACATAACAATCATCTATAGCCCCAGTCACCCTGGTCATCTTACCAATCGCCGTTTCTACATCAAATACCCGATTTATCTTCTTAACCTTCCCAGATAACCCATCTTAGAAAGTAGAGGATACAAAACTCATACTGGCACCATAATCAAACAATACAGAAGCAGTAATATTGTTGATAGAAAAGGTACCTGTGACCACATCCGGGTCCTCAACAGCATCATCCTTTGTCATCGTGAAGGCTCGTGCTTTAGCCTTTTGCTTTTCCTTTCCCTTTATCCCCTTTCTTACCCGAGCCCGAAACATTAGCCCGTGGTTTCTTGCAATCCTTGGACATGTGTCCTAACCCATTGCAGTTAAAACATCGAGTAACATTCGTGCAACTGTTAGAAAAATGTCCCGTCTTTCCGCACCTGAAGCATAAATTAGTGCCTAACGGGCACTGTCCCGTGTGGTTTTTCCCACACTTGTTGCATTGGCTCATCTCCTCTCGCTTCACTTTCTTGCTTGAGAACTTTTGTTGGTCTATTCGACCCCTCTTAGCCCCGGAGGATTGTTCCATCTTTTTTTCTGCTTTCAGTGGCTCATCAGACATCACATCATCCCATAAAATACCACTGAGTTCTACAGTGGAGTCAAAAGTCTTTGAGGCATTCTCTTTAACATGAATCCTGACCTTTGGAGGCAAACCCTCCATGTACATCTTCACCCTGCGTTCCTCAGTAGAAACTAGATGAGGAACGAGCCTTGCCATTTCATTAAATCGTGAAGTGTACTGCCTGTGGTTTAGACTTCCTGCTTTCAGCACCAGAAACTCTCTTTCAACTTTATCCAGCTCGTTCTTGGGACAAAACTGCTTAGTAACCAGTTCCTTTAGATCATCCCAAGTCATCTTCTCCATATCAGCTGTATCCTTGGACTGCTTAATGGTGTTCCACCAGTGAAGTGCCTCCTCGACGAAAGAGTGAGCTGCAAATTTAACAGCTTGGTCCACTCGGCACTCACTGATGGAGATAACAGCCTCCATTGCAGAAATCCAGTGGCAGGTGGCCACAGCATCCTTCTTTCCATCGAAGGTCGGTGGGTTACACCCTTTGAAGGCCTTGTAGTCACAACCCTTCAGTTTCTCTGACATAGAATCACCGCTTTTATAATCGATGATCACAACTTCATCATCTCCCTTGGTACTTTCCTTGGTTCCTTCAGACTTGTCTTTTAGAGCATCCTTCAGTGCCTTAGCAATTATCGCTGGTAGTTTATCATCCATAATCCGGTTCACCTCGTCCGAAATAGCCTTCACCACGCTAGGCTCTAGAGTGAACTCTTCTTCGTCTTCCGGTGGCTCACTGTGCTCACTTTCTCCTTCGTTGACCGGTTTCTCGGTCTCGACATGTGCTTCTTCAGGTTCCTGTGGTTTCTTACGTGGACTACCCTCTTGTCCAGCCATCTAACTATCTACATGATGCAACAATTGATGAGTCAGTACAGAAATCAGTTTAGCACGAAATAAGCTTTGTAAATCGTTAATGACGTTGATCAGGTGTTATTAACCATTTACCCAACTCATAGGCTCTAAACGTTTCCCATCCCATCTCCTCAACGTGCATGACACTAACTACCTTTCTAACCTTACCCCTACATCTTAACTCATACATAACATTCATACATAACATTCAGCTCGTGGCATCCGTTCATCCGTGGTTGGCAATCCGCATCACTTAATCCCATTTTCAGTTTAAGTCTTGGCATTTGGGACGCCAAGATCTCTCAAACTATGACTCTGATACCAACTTGTGAGGCCCCGACTTCGAGCGACCTCACGTACGTTGGTCTCGTGATAACACATAGCCCTTAAACTAAAAACTTTCATAATCATGCAGCGGAAATTTGAACATCGTTTGATAAACAGAATACAATAAAGTATCTGTATCAAAAACATATCGAATTGCCAAAACCATCAAACTCTCTTTATCTGGATGCCCGAGCTCCTTGCCTTCTCTGACCATAGCTTAACCTGACATACATGCTAAATCAAGTCAGCTTACGCTGGTGAGTTCTAGTTTTCGTAAAACATCATAAACGTTTTGTTAAGTTAAAACATACTTAACATAAAACATCATCACATAACATAACATATCTTATTCATAACATACATAACTTCACATGACATAGCTTAAACACATAACGTGCTTTTCCTCATAGCATACCTACCTAACATATATATCCTGATAACATCATTCATACAGTGAAGGAATTTCACCGTCAACTGCTGACCTAAAGTCAAACAGGCTTGTGCAGCGCATGACTCTATAACTATCAACACGCAGCTGATAACTCATACATGTATAAGATTTCTTTAACATTATCAACCCGCAGCTGATAACTCAAGCATGCCTAAGATTTCTTTAACTGAACTGACGACACATAGTCGACATGTCTGTTCTTGCACAGGACTTCTGCCTGTTCTTGCACGACTTCTGCCAGTTCTTTCACAGGACTTCTTAACACATCAACCGAAATTGATGGCTTATACCAGCATAAGACTCCATACTTACCCAGTAACAAGTACTGTAGCTACCATACTTACCCCATACGAATATGGGAGCTACGTCATACTCATCCCGTAACAAGTACGGGAGCAACCATACTTACCCAGTAACAAGTACTGGAGCTACCATACTTACCCAGTAACTAGTACTGGAGCTACCATACTTACCCCATACGAATATGGGAGCTACGTCATACTCATCCCGTAACAAGTAGGGGAGCAACCCTCATTCATCATGACATGTTATGCTAGCACTATATCATTAGTCAGCATAACATCGTAACGTTATCCTAATAACATAGGATAATTCATAACGACTATCATACCCAGTTATAGTCGTGGTTGACTCTCATACCCAGTTATAGTCAGGGTTGACTCTCATACCCAGTTATAGTCGTGGTTGACTATCATACATTCATCTTCCTATAACACGTATAGGAACATCATTCCTTCATCATTCACGACACACTAGCACCATATGATCATTCTTCGTATTCATCATAACATCATAACATTTCATGCTAGTTTCTTATCATCATGACATCATTATGTTGTCCTAATATCTTAGGAATCATCATATCATGTCATGCCAGTATCATTTCATCATACTATCATAACATCCTAGCCATGAATGTATATCATGCTATCATCATATCATCAGATCATACATTCTGGCATTCATGAACTTTTCATACTAGCATCTTATCATCATAGCCTTATGCCTTAGCAGCAAAGGCACATATCATATCATAATATCTCATGCTAGCATCTTTATCATCATGTCATCACTTACATGTTACAATAGAACCCATTCCTCCCATTCTACATCATACCTTCATCCTAGCAGCCTAGGATTTCATCATAGCTTAACATCTGTAATTATCCTCATAGCGTGTTATCATACCTCTCATCATCATGTCTTACTAATATGAACACATCATACTTAGCATATCATCATGTACAAATCATATTAACACCTTAACACGCACACATAGTCATGGCATATCATTATTCATTTATCGTCATCTTAAGCACATAATATCATGAACATAACGTTAAGCATGTATGCCAGCCCAAAACATTAAACATAAAAACAGGGCGTCTAGAACTCACTTGATGTCTCACGGTAGCGAGATCACTCACAACTGGTGCTAATGGTATAGTCCTGCATTGGTTTACGTATAATATGTTATATACGTTTTAACATACTGATTAAATCTTTTCTGAACGTCCAATGTCAAAGACATTGCCTTAATAACCATCAAATCGTTAATGTTGTTGATTATCAAGCTAAAACAGTCTCTATACAGTTTAATGGCTTAGGAATGATCAATCCTTGTTATTGATTGTGATTAGTTTGAAACACTTGGATTTAACCTTGCATATCAAAATTAATCAAACTAATCCCCTACCTTGTCATAATCAAATGGTTTAAACCACTATAACCATTGTTATGATTCCATGCAAACCGGGCATTACAACGGCTCAAAACAAGGATTTTCCCATTAACAGTTCGAGTTCTTCACTTATAATCAATCCTAGCCATCATCTAGGCAATAATCAACAACCCTAACTATATCATTACGTTCAAAAACAAGATTTAATCAATCATAATCAATCTAGAAGGTTAGAATGAACCGTTACCTCTTCAAACAAAGTTCTGCGGTTAAAAAGACGATCCGGGCTTGCAGAAACGTTCCCTGGTTCGATCTAAACCTTGAGAAGCCTTCAAAATTGAAGATTTGAGGGATTGGAAGTGATTTTTCGTGGGTGTGGAGGCTGAATCGTCGAAGATAAGCATAAAAATAAGTTTCTTGATGCAATCTTGACTTTTTAAGCAAAATATCCCGTCCAGACACCTTAGGCGCATCGCCCCACTCGGGACATCAATCTGAGGCGTATCGCGCGGGTCCATGGCGGCCAGATCTTGATCTTATCTTCGTTTCGCGATTCCGGGAGCATACGAACTCCGTTTTGCGCACGGTTTTCGCCCACGTTCACGATTTTTCGAGCTCTTTCCAATGGTTATAATCTCAAGACATAAAGAGTTCAAAATATTTGACCTCTAATCTATTGCTATATTCGATTCAGTGTATTTTGAAATCGGAGCCTCGTTTCACTATTTCGCTCAGACTCATTCTCTTCATTTTCGAGTTATGATTCTAACCTGAGAATTTTGAGTTGTCACACATATCATCGTGGATTTCAAGCACGATCAAATGTGCTTATTTCTTTGACAACGAAATTCTTCGAACAAAAACAGTTACCGGAATGTCGCACGTTTATCATTAAGCTGCTAAATTTTCAGGTGTTACAGAATTACAAGATTAAATTACAATGTATCGTTCATAATTTAATCGAGTAAATCTATCAAAAGAATCAATATAACTATATCTTGTATATGTACAAGATATACAAAAGATGATTTGTTGTTCTTGTCACCAAAAGCATGCAACACAAAATAACGCTAGGTCTTTTAAAAGTCCACTACCTTAATCCTTGCATTTATGTAGCTACACCTGTTCGTCACCTGAGAAACATGTATTTAAGCAAAGTCAACACTAGGTTGGTGAGTTCATAAGTAAGTTGATTGAAAACCTTGATTCATTCACATGCACAATCACAATGTATATTATGTTACTTGTATGTCATTTGTTCACTTGTTCACCCAATGGCTTCTCAATAGTTGTATTTATAAGTAATATCTCATCCTAGTAGTGATGCTTATATATAGGGCATATGTAAGGGAACTAAGCCCTAGCCAACATCCCACCACATCACTACTAGAACTCCACACAACTTGCAATACAACTATTGAGTTCCATTCCCAAATCCACATGTCCATATCGTTCTTGAATCACCTGTGATAACTTGTATAGAATAATATAATGATATAATTGTAGTTATCAAACCGAAGTTTAGATAACCATTATAAATGTTAAGGATATTAGATTTATCAAATCTGTTCCTTGTATTATTCTATATTTGTGGGGTTAACTGTTGTTTCACTTTTAAATATTAAGAGTGTTAGTTAACCACCTGTATTTTGTTCTTGAACTATAGTGCATAGAGCCTAAAAGGAATCCATTGAAATCCTCACGTAATCAGATTTCAATGCATCCGATTTACCTCTACTACTTTGTATACCCAGAGTCCTCATCGAAATAGTTACTAGTAATATGACATGAGAATATACATTACTCAGTCTACTAGTCAACAAGAAGCGATGGATTAATTACTTTTCACTGCAGATTAATATCACCATGTGTCGCTTTCCAGAACCTGAATTGAGGTAGCCCTGTCACCGGTCATACGTTACCGGCCAATGAATCAATTACGATCAACATACTAGCCCTACAAGCTAGAGGTTTGTCAAACCTATGGTACCACTATGCTATCGTCGGTTTAGTCACGTCAAACTAACTGGTCAGCGAATTAAAGGGGCTTACATGATCAACTTGTACAATTGGCACATGATTGAAGTGATATAATACGACAGGTCAATAGTAACTAATTGTAATTGTGTTCATCTATGTTGTTGTTCTCTTTGTCATATGTTCTCTGTGTTATTAACAAAGTTAAATAAGAACTTGTCTTATTACATTATGTTAATTCTTTGAGTGAATGATGTTGTTATCATGAAGTTACATTATCATGATTATCATTCTTTGTTCCCTGTTCTCTTGTAATATATGTTGAGTTATAAAGCTAAGTGTTAAAAGGTTTTATCCTAATACACTTACTTAACTCTTGTGTCGAATGTTATTACGAAGATATATAATATCTTTACAACATTCATGGGTTTGACTGTAATTGTTCCAATGTCTGTTTATGTAAGAATAACTGAGTGTTATAAGATAAAATCTTATAACTATATTATTCTAATGTGTTGATGAATTAATAAGATATATTATCTTGTTCATCTGATTATCCCTGTCATATCGTGATCATACAAGCATGCATACAATGATAAGCGATAATAAACAGTTAAGTATTATCTAAATCAAAGTATAATTAACATGTTAAGCAGAACTTTTAAATAAATAAAAGTAAACATGTTTCTCAGCCCCGAGAGTTTAAAATCAGTTAAGATTAAAGTAAAAGGGGCATATGAACTCACCTTGTTGTTGTAGTGGTTGACTAAGACTCAAGAATGCACGCGCTCGCTGTTGTCGTACTGATGTTGTATTCACAGTCCTGTGTTTGATTAAATGTTAATTGAGTTACGATCCCTTATTTGATTGTTCTTTTTGAAATCTGAGTTGTTAATTGAGTTGGTGTAGTGAAAATGACTCATTCTTGTGATTTTCATAAGAATGGCTCATTCTCCCGAATGAGTCATTCTCCCGAATGAGTCCTGAATGAGTCCTGAATGAGTCCCGAATGAGTCAGTCACCCGAATGAGTCTCCCGAATGAGTCATCCGAACGAGTCTCCCGAATGGGTCCCGAATGAGTCATTCGCCCGAATGAGTCACCCGAATGGCTCATTCGAATGAGTCTCCCGAATGAGTCATCCGAACGAGTCTCCCGAATGGGTCCCGAATGAGTCATTCGCCCGAATGAGTCACCCGAATGGCTCATTCTCCCGACTCATTTAAAACTCATTCTCCCGACTCATTCTCCACTCATTCTCCCGACTCATTCTCTCGACTCATACTCGCGACTCATACTCCCGTCTCATACTCCCGACTCATTCGGCCGAATGGCTCATACTCATGGGCCATTCGCCGGAACGGGTTTTCAGCCATGGGAGAAGACGATTTCGGGGTATAGTCGTATATATAGTCGTTCTGAGTGGGTTTAGATGAGTAAACTCATTTAGAAAGTGTACGGGTCGAAAAAGCGGTGTTTTAAACCAGCTAAAGTTCGGTTTTTGTCGGGTTTGTAGAAAACCCTAAAAACCGAAACTTCTCTCTAAGATTTCGAGAGTTTGAGATGGAGATAGGGCCGATCCTTGATACCTTTGTGTAGGGAATGTCGAGAGCTTCGATTTGGCGCAAGAATGAGATGATTTGGTTGAGTTTTGAGTGAGTTATGGTAGAGAGAGAAAGTGTGGCTGGAAATGGTTTCTAGGGAGAGAAAGTGGAGGTGTTGAATAAGG
Organism: Mikania micrantha; assembly: GCA_009363875.1. Classification (NCBI taxonomy): domain Eukaryota; kingdom Viridiplantae; phylum Streptophyta; class Magnoliopsida; order Asterales; family Asteraceae; genus Mikania; species Mikania micrantha. Next base: position 16,959,715 of record CM018691.1, read on the forward strand.
AAGAAGCCTCATTTAGGGTATTTATACTTCAGGGGTGTTCGGGTTTGTTTCGGTTGCTCGGTTTTCGTCTTCGCGTATTTTTACGCGCGTGTTATTACGGTTACGTAATTAAATAATTGAACACGTAATTTAGTTTTCTTGGATTATTTTTGATGAGTTTCAAAATTGTAAAACGTAAAATATTATATTTTACTTATTTTTACTTTTTCGTTCGCGATCAGACCGTTAAACTTCATTAACGCGTAGTTTTACCAGAATAGTTTTATAAAATTCTTTTTAGGTAATAATTCCAAAGAAATCTTTTAAATTTATTTTCCTTATTTTATTATCGTTCGAATCGTTTATCGGTTTCGTTTCGTCAGATCGCGTCACCTTTACGCGTATTTGTTCGAATCGTCACCCGAACGAACACGAAGAGGGTTTTGCTTTCTGACTTTTGCTTTCTACTTTCCAGTCGTCGTTTCAGAACGTTAAACTCACAGATATGTTTGTGTGAATCGTCACCCACGCAAACACACTGTCAGTTTGCTATTCTGAAACAACACTGCAATTGTGCTTGAATTGTGTTTCCTCACTGACGGACTCAACTAAACTTCCTGTTTTCACATTGTTTTCGTTCTAATGTGTCGGCCATCTGATTCCTGTCATCTGGGGATATCAGATCGCAACCGACATGTACTTGTCGTTTACTTGAACACCGTTGTATCTCTTGATTCGTTGTATTATTCGTACTTAGGTTTTCACCTAAATACTACAACTATTGTTTATTGTGCGTGTTGTACTTACAGTATTTAAGTTTTCACTTAAATATATACAACTGTTTCCTGTATTTTAAATTCTGTTATTACAAACACTGTTCACGTACTTGTATTTACACATAGTAAATAATGAAAGTACCACGTACCGTACGGACTTGCCGGACGATCTGGTACTTGATATTACACTTTTAGTTTTAACTTTTTGAGCAGTGTTAAAAAATCATTTTTAATAAGCTACTTTTTCTGCCTTTTTAACTTTTTATGACTAAAAAAGCATTTTTTGACCTTTTCATACACAAAAGCTAATCCAAACATATTTTTAAAAACTTCATTTCAAAAAGTCATAAATTTTTAAGCACTTTTAACAAAAAGTCTTTTTAAACTTAATAAGCAATCCCAAACATGCCCTTAGTCGTAAAAGCGAGCAACAAAAAATCCAAATAGAAAAAAACAGAAAAAACTCACAAATGACAAATATCATCATTTACTATATATTGTGTTCAAACTCTAAAATCCTAAAGTATCTTATTCCTCTTTCATGACTTTTAATACTATATATATATATAGTAATTTGTTCAAACTTACATGTACTTAAAACAAGTCATTTTACTTTTATGAGTTTTAGTTTTAGTTAACTAAGCTTTATCAGGTTTTTATCAAAACCTTAGCCTTTCATAAACATTATTATTCTCACAATTGCTGTCACAAGAGTGATAGACCTGTATCGGTATAAGATTCCTGTAGTGGTGATTATGCATCAAATACAATGCCTCTCTATCAGCAAAATTAATCCAAAGTGTAAGACTTCTTTATAGGTGATCATGCTCTAAATGCATTGCTCCTTTATCGGTAAGGGTGCACAAACCGGATAACCGGTCAAAACCGGTTTTGGAATAACTGAACCGGTCAAAGTTTGGTCACCAGTTTTACAAATAAACTGTTCGATTCATGACTGATTTTTCATGCTCTTACACTGTAACCGATTTAATAACCAAAACCGGTTATCCGCCAAATAACTGGTGTTTTACTTAGGTGGACCGGTTAATAACCGTTTGAAAAACCGATTAATAACCGGTTAGATCTCTTGAAATAAATAAAAATGTCTTAAGGGTCATGAACTTAAAAATGTCTTACAATTAATTAAAAATAAATAAAATTAAGATTATTTTAATAAAGCTAATCTCTTCTCTGGACTCTTGTAATTTCATCCAGCTTATGACTCTTTTAGCAATCAGAAAATAAGCTGCTATCCAATTCAAGTTTAATTAACTTCTTTTGTACCAGAATTAACTAAAAAATAATTCTCTTACTGTGATTTGAAGTAAGCATTACAAAAAACAACAACAATAATAATAATTATAATTATAATAATAATATATTTTCATATAATAATTATGAAATGAAGGTGTTTAATTTTTACAATTAACCAACAAGAGGTATGACAAATAAGTTTTGACTAATTGGGAAATATTCGTATCTTTAAAGAAGATATACATATTTTAATTATTACTTGATGAGATTTTCGGTTCTCTCAAAATATACGTGTTTACATGGTTATGCGTGTTTACACGGTCATCTTTCTATGGACAATTTAATTGCTTCTACATAGTAATAATAACAGCCAATCGTTTACGCTTTGAAAAAAATATATATATTATATATATTGTAATCACCTATTTATGTCTTTTATATACATTAGATGACGCAATAACACGCGCTACAACGTATATTTTAATATTTAACTAGTTTTGTTGTTAATACTTTTTTTTTTAACGGCCAACTAATTAACTGCTGTGTATTCTGTACGCGGCTCCCAATCACTAAAGGATGCTTAAGCTAGCCACTAGTCCAGACGGACGGAGCCCCTAGCCCACCAGCCACCAATTCCCGGGGAAAACCCGACTCAAGCACCCGCCCAAAGACACGACGGTGAAGGTCGGTAAAACCGGGTGGGATCAAGAATCGAACCTAAGACCTGGGTCTTTTATCACTTGCCCTATACCTCAATCTTACCACTAGGACAAGACATCATTGGTAATTTTTTTTTTTGTTGTTAATACTACTTACATACTTAATTATATGGTATTATTGTTATTTTAAAAAGTTGTAAGAAAATAACTTTTTAGTTACATTTTTTAATTGTTATAAAATATAAAAATAAAAAATATTTAAGATAGTTATTTAAGTTTAACTAGAAAAGTTTCCGTAGGCAGTAAGATTACTACTCGTCTATTGCAACATATGGTTTAATTAAAAGAAACATACGAAGTTATTATTGATCAATTATGAATATCAAAACGTAGATAAACAAATTATTGTGTCATATATGTTGTTGTATATAAATATAAAAATAAATGTAATATAATATATATATATATATATATATATATATATATGAAAGGGATCATATAATAACCCTCATTAATTGAGGTAACCCATTAACCCTGACAAAAACGTTCAAATCGCAAAAAAAAAAAAATTCATGGTTTTTTTTATGCAAAAATAGGGGGGGCTCCTTTTTTAAGCGTTCGCTAATTCACAAGCGTTAAAAAGTTAAACGAAATGTAAGTTTGCGTTACACTGCGACACTTAAATAAATGTTCGCAGTGTAACGCAAACTTACATTTCGTTTAACTTTTTAACGCTTGTGAATTAGCGAACGCTTAAAAAAGAGCCCCCCTATTTTTGCATAAAAAAAAACCATGAAAATTTTTTTTTGCGATTTGAGCGTTTTTTGCCAGGGTTAATGGGTTACCTCAATTAAGGTGGGTTATTATTCACTCCTTACCCTATATATATATATAACAAATGTATAAAGTTACAGTGACGCAATTTTGTAGATCAAAACATATATAAAAAAACATTTGTAAAACAGTGAGATGTTATTAAGTTGATATCGGTGTGAGTCTCATTTTCACACACACATACATATATAGGGGAAAGTTTAAAAGAAAACTGTCCACTTTGGAGAAAGCTAAAAAAACTCCTACTAACAATCAATTTTTGAAAAAAAAAATCAGGACTTTTTATTATTAGCTTAGAAATGTCACAAACAAATTTTTTTTTTAATAAAAGTATGTAAATCACGAAGTTACATATATATAATCTATAAAGTTACAGATATGTGGCTCATATATGTAGTGTACAAGTTACATATATTAATCAATGAGTTACATATATTTTTTTTAATTTTTTCTTTTTGTTAACAAATTTAACCTTATAATAAAATAAAATGTAAAACAAAAAATGAAATTGATTGATAATAATTGTAGTTAGTTTTCTTTAAAATGAAGGTTTCATTAGAACCCTCCCTACATATATATGCCGTATATACATAGGAAGGTAAATCATGAAAAATTATGCCGTATATAATATTATAGGATATAAATTGTATATTTTAAAAAACACATAATAACGGTATATTTGAAATTCATATGTCGTTGTAAAAAATGTTAACAAAAAATAGTCATATATTGTAACTAAAATATCATGTTGTTGTAAAAATTAGAATTACGAAACCGAAAGTGTGGTTAAAAAGGTAAAAACATATCCTATGTAACTCAACCTGAAACATAGACGAAATCGGTTTTGACTGATATCTATGATGAAACCTGTAAAAATAAAAGAGTTAACCCGATCGAAAACATAGACATACTCGATTTTGATTAATATTTATATTGAAATATAGTTATATAAAGAATGTTATCAAAATATTATATTTTAAGAGGACACAAAAGAAAAAAGGGAAGGAAAAAAATGGCTGGAAAGGGTCTTGATCCCTTGGCACTTCGAAATAACGAATTTTATCACCAAGACTGCTTATTTCCAATTTGTTGAATTTCAACCAAAAAATAAGTTAAGTTGAAAAAAAATTATTAATCATTACATACTAATAAAGTTTCATAGTTCATACTATTCAATTTAAATCATTTAACTTTACAAAAATAAACTATCAGAGAAAAGCAAACAATATAATAACAAATGAAACATGTAAGATTTTATTAGGAAAAAAGCCATGAATAACTTTAACGAAACAAACTTGTAATTTACTTATTATTTAATAATCATATTATACAAAATATCATGGTTAAATTCCAAAAAAAAAATGTTATCTTTATTAAAGATAAAGAAACGGACACATTGGGAGAGCAATATGGAGTCTGGCTTTGGTAAGAGTTCCCTATTAAGAAAAAATTGGTAAGAATTCATGGGCCACAAAATGTTATATATTTTGATCTGAAAACAGGGGCGGCCCTGAGAAATTGGGTGCCCAGGACGAGTCGGGGAAAAAAGGCCCCTAACCATTCAAAGCTCCTGACCGAGCGGGGGTCCATGGAGCCGGTTAGGATAAAAGGGCTTTTGAGAAATGAAATGGGCCCATAAATATATTTAACTGAGTTATTTGTTACTCCAACCCGTGTAATACTCGGGTTTATAACCTAATATATATATAAATACATATATAAAAATGTGCCCCTCGAAAAATTGGGCCCGGGACGGAGGTCGGGTTTGCCCCTCCCCCGGGCCGCCCCTGTCTGAAAAGAAAGAAGTACCAACGAACCATCCACCAACATTACAAATTAAGATGTATATAATACTGTTTTTTTTTCTTTTTTTAAAAAAACCCAAAAGAAATAAAAAAAAACAAATAACCGATAAAATGTTTGGTAATAAAATGTTAAAATATATACCATCGTTCAATTTAATATTAAATATTTTTGTGATATTATTTGTATTGATGTTGGGTGTTTTTTTTTGTTTATATTGCATGTTGGGGAAGTTGGGCTGATAATTAAATGAGTGGGCTGTGAAAGTAATTAGGCTTCTAAAGGATTAACGAGAAGTGGAGAACAACATGCCAACAGCTAGAGGTGGGCTAAAAGCAAGGAATCCGAAACATGAACTGATTCCACTTTTATCCGGCAAAACCTGAACCGTAGCCGGCTAAAACCTGAACCGGAATCGGTCAAAAACCAGTTGGAACCGTTCAAAAACCGAAACCAGTTTCAGAAAAAAACTTGGTTTCCCTACCTCTACCAACAGCTACTCATTCATTTTTTTGGTTGTTCGTCAAGGGATAACTCTTTCCAATCAGAGGCAAATCCCTTTTCGTTTCTCTCTTGATTTCCATGATTAAATGCATGTTTCGTAACAATCATGATATCACTTATCTTCTCTGTTTTCTGTATATCTAAGGGTTTCTTTAGTGTGTTCATGTTCTTGAAGATTAAAGTCTTATTTTCAGGGCCTACCTATGTTTAGGTTTGGGGGATAGCCATCCTTCTTGAATTTTTTTTCACCCAGTAGTATATATATGATAGAATTCTGATCCATCCCATTAATATTTTGCAATCGCCTCCTTGAATTTGCATAATCAGACTTGCAATGAAACTTTAAGTGATACTAGTACTTGTTTTTCGGAGAAATGATTACTTAAAAGTCTCCATAATAGATTTTGAAAAATAAAACCTCGTATAGAACAATTAGGTCTCACAATCTTTACCAATAACAAGATGGATAACTTAAAAAATTATGTGAATATAATGCATTTAAACGTGTAAAAATAGTTAATAATATATTTGATAAGAAAATTAAAAAAATTATTCAATTAAACTATTTGTTAGTTACAATTAATTTTAACCTAAATAAAATTGATGTTTTTTAAAATGACTCATTTAAACCCAAAGTCCCAAACTGATTTCGCTTAAAACTTATCATAACCTGCATCTATTCTAAAATGTTACCCAAACCAACCTAACCTGCTCATTCTGTCAAGCATAAGAACAACTGAACAATTGTATTTTTCGTATGATTTTATATATGAAATTTAGTTTGATTGCATTTTTTAACATGATTCGACACGATACAACCAAACTTGATTTGAACAGAAGAGAACAAAATTTATTATATATCAAACCTTAAAAAACTTTAAAAAATTTCGCACTCTAAGAAAAATATTTCTGGATCTTCCGCTAGTTGTTTTACTAAGTCTTATTCATGATTAGCATTTGTGTTGTTTCGTGTTACTAGTTGTTGAGTTTCCTATCCGTGTTTGTTTCATTGAGTCATGATGTGTTAGTTTAACACATCCGTTTTTGTACATAATCGAGTATGTTTTCGTTTACATTTTGATTCGTTTTTAGCTCCTTTTTACATTTTATTATTTTTGAACAGGATTAGGTCCCGGGGGAGCGGAAATGAAGGCAAACGGGCATCGGAATCGAGTGCGGTTGATCGAGCGAAGAAAATGAAGATTTTAACCCTAGGCGGTATGCCCCGAGCGTAGCTTTGATCCCAGGCAGTGCACCTAGGAACATTCTCTGATTCCCCTTATTCCGCACGCACCGCCTGGTCAAAACACACGGCCGCAGGTGATGCGCCTGTCAGCCCAGCCGCCCGACTATCCTATCATGCGCGCACCGCCTAGCCTCACACACCCCCGCTAGGGGGTGCGCCCCACACCTATTTCAGCTCTAAAACCCTAATTTCTGGCTTTATACAAAAGGGACGTGTTCACAGCTGCTTTAAGGATGATTCAAGCATCTTGGAACCCTAATCTCGCGCCTAATCTCGCGCCTGGAGCAGCTAGAGCTTAACCTTGGATGTTGGGGCTTGATTAGAGCTTTTGGAGTGAAAATTCAAGAAGGCTTTCGAGTATTGTTCTTTCTTTCTTTTATTTATCTTGTAATCAGTAGTTATAGAATGTTTTCAGACCTTATTATCTACTGTTTAGCTTCTGTTATGATTGTTGTTGGCTAGATCTTGGTTATACCTAGGTTTGAGATGATAAAGATGTGAACTTTATGACGTTTTGGACTTGATTTGTGATTTGGGATGATACATGCTTTGTATCCAGTTGTAAAGGTTGACTTTTGATGATATTTGCATGTGTTGAATGGTGATATTTGATGATTGATAGATCCATGTGTATCTAGGAATGCCTTTCCATCATTAGATGCATGTTAGGCTTAATGACTTTGTGTTTTAGGCTAATTTGTGGATTGGTGATCGCTTTCCATAGGATTTGATATCATTAAGTGTTGTTATTCTCATATGTGACCTAGCCTAGAAATCCGGGAGGTGATAGGTTAGATGGTTGGTCTATTTCACTTGGGTTATTTAAGTTAAACGACCCGGGAGGGAGTTGTCTCAGATTTCCTTAGTGTTTGTGTAACCCCCTGTTACTATTTAACCTTTTTCACATAATATCAGAGTTAGTTCCAGAAAATTTCTTATTTTCAAAACCTTGTTTGACCTTCTTTATTTAATAATATTAAACAAAGTTTAAAACAAGCATAAACATATCACACCTTTTACAATACTTATTTACATAAGTAAGTTTAAACCAAAAGTTAGAACTTTTGCAACAAAGTTTGTTTGTTCGATTCCTGATCCACCTCGATCCTTACAGCCGTATCCATCATGTTTGACCTACAAACATCACATAATAACTCCCATTAGTTCATAAGAACTAAGTAAGTTAAACCCCAATGATTTCTTACAACAAAATGTAAAAATACATTTTTCACAATCAATGTTCCAAGTGAGTCATTTCTATTCAAATGGATTCTCACATTATAATAACATCATATTATTATTTATCAACTATTGTTTACAATAGTTTAATCATAGCCACACTATGGTGTTCACGCTCCTGTTCTTCCACCATAGTTATTTGTCAGCACCTCTGACTATCCACATAACTGTGGTTTCATACATATATTAAGTCTTAAGATGTTCACTCCCCGGTCCTTCTATCTAAGACATTTGCTAGCACCTTTAGCTATCCACACATTTGTGGTATCATACATATATTAAGTCTTAAGATGTTCACCCACCGGTCCTTCCATCTAAGACATTTGCTAGCACCTCTAGCTATCCACATATTTGTGGTATCATACATATATTAAGTCTTAAGATGTTCACCCACCGGTCCTTCCATCTAAGACATTTGCTAGCACCTCTAGCTATCCACACATTTGTGGTCATTTATATCAATCAAATCTCTATGATGTTCACCCACCGGTACTTCCATCATAGAATTCTAACACTTTATTTCATCAAGGTATTGGATTTATTATAGGTTGTTGAACTTTTATTATTCAACTTTCCCTTACCACCAATGCCATGCTTATCATATAATTTATTCAACAACAAATTTAATATTCATTATGTGATGTCATAGTTACGGGATTACTTACCTTGATTAGATAAAGGATTATCACCTATAGGTTCCTTTCCCGGTCTATGACTAATTGTTTGACTTCCAATACCACCACCTAGTTGCAAAATACATATACAACTAGTTTCAATACATATAACACATACAATGAAGTTCAACGCACTTGATTGGTTTGACTTTCTCAAAGTCAATTTATCACATAGTTGACTCTGTCTTACTATATTTAGCAAGTTTTAGTCAATTATCACAATTAATCATATTTCATGCTTTCCTTAGGCATTTTATCATATAATTGATGTTCATTACATTAGTTATGATCATAATCATTTCTTTTAATTAAAATTCACCTATGATCATAACTTTTAATAATTTTAACATCAATTTTTTATATATTAACATTTAATCTATGGATCATAATCCATATTTCATTCAAAATCATCATTTAACCATCCTACTAGTTATCACACAATGATATGGACTTCATAATAACCGGACATTATTCCTGCTCCAAAACGAAGATGTCACCGTCAAAATATCAAGTTCTTCATTTCTAACAAATCCTAGTCATCAACTAGGCAATAATCAATACCCATAATCATTGTATTACATTCAAAACTAGATTTAATCCATATATTATCAAACCAGTAGGATAAAACGAATCGTTACCCTTTCGAATGGATGCTCAGTCGCAAAACAACGATCCGATGTTGCAGATATGTTCCCTGGTACGATCCGTGAGTTTAATTGGCTTCAAAACCAAGATTTGCAGCTCCAATTTCGCCTGTGGGTGCTTAGAACTCGAAAGAAAGAGTTTTGAAACTCTTCTGCAATTGATTCTGATCTTAAAACCAATCTGCTGACTTAAAACATGCCAGGCGCACCGCCCCGCGTGGCCGTTTGGCCCGGGGCGTAGTGCGTGGATTCCCCAAATCTCAGATATTTTGTGGGCTCCAGGCGTACCGCCTAGCTAGCAACGTTGGCGCTAGGCGTACCGCCTGTACCCTTTGACTTTGACATTTTTGTGATTTTCTTCGTTTTGCGATTCCGGACAATTCGAAACTTCGTTCCGCGCACGATTTTAGCCCATGTTCATGATTTCTCGCGTATTTTCAAATTGTAACAATCACAATCGTTCTTTTAACGATTATTTCTAACATATTCATTTATTAAAACTGGTTGTTACAGTTTGTGTCAATCCATGTCAAAGTAGTCAACTTTACAACTCTCTACTGTCTTAGGACATACACGGGTGGAGAAATCCGGGAGGTGATTCACCCGTTTGAGTGCAATTGCATATCGGAAAAATCCGAAAGGTGACGCAGTAGACTAGTGCATACATAACATTCTTAGGATCTCTATTGGTGTTACCTGGTATCTGATCTGGGTCCCATAGGTCATTCTAAGTTTGTTTCTTAAGATCTTAGTCTGCATCCTTCACAAGTCAGTCCAAGTCATCACTTATCATACTTTTGATTCCCAGCCTAGGTATGCCAGTTTGTCCTGATTGGAGTTATATTCTATTTTACAGTCCCAGTGTTAGTTTCAGTTTTTGTTAGCCTTTTTAGTGATTAGTCTTCAGTTTAGTTAGTTAATTAGTTTAAGTCTCAATTAGGTTTTCAGACGTTGCACCAAACCCCCCTCTCTTTATTTTATTTGTTCACAGTCTAAGTTAGTTTTGCCAAACTAGTGTCCTTAGGGTTCGATATCATGTCTTCCACATGTTATACTGTCACCGATAGGTACACTTGCCTACGTAGCGGTCAAGTTTAAGGATTTCTGATTTTAACTAGGTTTTTAGGTCAAGTCTAGGTCTAGGATTAGTTATAGTATCTTTAGCTTATGTTAGACAGTTTTAATTATCTTATTTTTAAGGTACGGACCGCTTACATCAAGTCAATATTTTTGGGTTTGTGTCATTGTTTTCAGATTAAGTTTAATTTTTTGAGTTTTATTCTTGATTAATCACATATTTAGTTGAATTTGTAAGTTGTTAGTACATATGCTCTTCTTGACATAAAACAAAGTATTACGGGTCAATAAAAACAAAAAGAAAAATTTCCTCATATGTTTTATTGTGCTAATTTAACACCTTTATATTTCTAAACCAAAAGAAAAAATAATAATAATAGATTTGTTACGAACCAAGGTCAATAAAGAAACAAACAAAAACAAAAGAAAACTAATTTAACAAAAAAACAAAAAGAAAAAAGTAGCAAGGGAAGGGCTCGAACTCGAGAAGACCTAAACAAAATATTTGGTTTAAACAACTTGAAATGACACTTAAGAGGATTTTAACTGGCCTCTCAGATTTTATGCTCTGAGGTGTACGTTCAAGCCCATCAAAGAAAGAACCTTATAACTATGTAAACCTCTAACCTAACATTTGCAAATAAATCTCGATTCCAATGCGAACTCAAGACCTTGTATAAAAAAGTTAAAAGGATGATCATTAGACACGCATAATATTTTGTAATATAGTGTAATAATGTTGAAGTTAACAGTTTCATATGCATCACACCAAAAAAAAATAAGTAATATTGAATTTTATTTTTCAGAAAAGATAAACACGAATCATAAATTCATGATTAAATAAAACCTTCAAACATATCAAACAATAATTAAATAGTATACATGTTTGACCCATTTTATTAAACTAAGTTAGTACCAGTTTATAACATTGTTTAAATGAAAAGGCTAATAAATAGTTAGTTATAACAATTCTAAAATTTTACAAGCAAATTAATACTATAACTAACAAGCAAATAATAATATTTTTTAAACAATTATCTTTTTAAAAAGTTTACTTTTGAAACTATTTGTTTTTTATAAAAGAAGGTGTTTTAATAAAAATAGCATGTATTACAAAATTGTAAGCTAGTATATATGTATTACTCAAGTTAAATAATTTGTTAAACAACTATTTTAATTTATGACATCTTTACACAAAAATATAAGCTAATTTATTGGATATCATATTATAATACGGGTTAAATAAAAAAGTTTAAAATAATTAAAATGAAAAATTGTAAAGAATAAATTGATATTTTAAGATAAAATATTTTTAAAATTATGTATAAATATGTAATTTAATTAAAATATTACTTTTCGTTCTTCTTTTCTATGTTCTTCTCACTTAGAGAAAACACACATCTTCTTCTAATCGCTCTTCGGACATTTCCTCTCGCCACCGCAAGCGCAACACACAACCATTCATTGATTCAAAGTCATTCCTTCCTCTCGAAGGTTTCCATGAAGATCACATGTCATTTGATTCACTCAGATTAAATCTGATTTTGTCTTATTAGGATTGTCTTTAACCGAGGTTAACCGACTACTGATTTTTTTGTCAGATTACAAGAAATCGCCTCGGTTGACCGACGACTAACGAGTAGTCGCTGATTAGAGTTATGAATTTATAAATAATCATCATCACATTAATCCTTGTAATCATTGTTTCTATTAGGGTGTCACCACCCTACCCTCTCTCCTCCCCCTCTCTTCCATAGGCTGGGCACAATGGTCACCTCGCCCTCCCAGCGGCCTTGGCCCTTTCAGCGGCTTCCAGTGGGAACACCGCCACCCGCCTCAGCGGCTCCCGCCTAACCCCTCCCACGGCCCCCGCTCCCAGCTACCCTTCTCGATTTGTGATTGGTCCAAGCTTTGTTTCTCACTTTCTGATTGGTCCAAGGCATATAGTGGGAAAGGGTTTTCGGTTGGGTAATCACTGTGGGGTTTTGTGGTTTTCAGTGGGGTGATGACGTGGCAGGAAATTTCGGTGGGAAATGATTTTCGGTGGGAAATGATTTTCAGTGGGGTGACCGCTGTGAATGGTCTTATGCATCAAATGTCTCTCCTTTTTCTTGTAATATGATTTTTTTATTATTTGATATTTTTCATTATTTATAGCGACATTGTACACAGAGACACCAAAGTATTAAAACGTTTCTATCGTAAGCCACCCTAGTATGTATTCAGATTCATTTATACCAATTTCAACAAGCATATGAGGTGCGTAAATCGGGTTTTTTTTTAACCGGTTCCGGTTCCAATCGGTTCCAGTTCCAGTCAACAAAGTGAAGACCTGGTTCCGGTTCCAGTTCCGGGTTTCGACCGATTCCAACCGGTTTTTGACTGGTTCCGGTTCGGGTTTTGGCCGGTTCCGTTTCAGGTTTTGGCCGGGTACAGACGGAATCAATTCCGGTACCGGTTCTAATTTGTCTGAAAAATCGTACCCGTTCTTACCCACCGGTTTCGGTTTCGGTTCCGGTTCGGGTTGTCGGTTCCGGGTCCGTTTTTTGCCCACCTCTACACGTAATCACGTATACAAAAATTTTACTAGGAGAGGCCTGGTCAAAAGGTTTTGAAACCTCCCAATGAGAAGCCAAGCCCATTAAAATGGGGTATATGATTGAAGGATTATATACGATTTTAGATTAGAAACTATGTACTACATCAGTTGAATATATTCTTACGTATTATATGCAACATTCTATATAAAGATTTGCATATTAAATGTCATCGGCTTTTGTTGAAATAAAAAAGAACGAGTATTTTAAAATTATAAATAACATATAATAAATATTTAAAAACTTTAAAATAATAAAAGAAAAATAAAGTACTTAATAAAAGAAAGAGACATGACAAAATATTCCATAATTCATTAGGAACCGGCACATGTTCATTCTTGATACTAATTTATTAAAATGGTAAAATATGATAAGATAAGATAGAGATACTCTAGTATAGTAGTATATGTTCTTTATTGTTAATTAAATTACACATATCTTAATTCTTATGTAAAGTCACCTCCAAAATTGTTATTTTGGCAAAAATAATCCAATAATTTCTCCCCTTTTAAGATGATATGATGTTCAAGAATAGATCCCATTTGATTTGATCTAATTAATGATTATTTTTATTAAACATCTAATAACATCTACTTTGAGTTTGTGCTTATCTTTAACATTTTATCAATCCTCAATCCCCAAAAAAATGAGATCATTTAACAACATATGAAACTAGTATAAAACGTTCTTACCAAACTGGCTCATGATATAATACTAGAGGTGCGCAAATCGGGTTTTTTTTTGACCGGTTCCGGTCAACAAAGTCAATACCCGGTTCTGATTTCAGTTCCGGGTTCCGACCGGTTCCGACCGGTTTTTGACCGGTTCGGGTTCGGGTTTTGGCCGGCTCCGGTTCGGGTTTTGGCCGGGTATATGTGGAACCAGTTCTGGCTTTCCCGGTTTCGGTTTTAGTTTGTCTAAAAAAAATGGACCCGTTTGTACACATCGGTTCGGGTATGACCGGGTCCGGCTTTTTTGACAACCTCTATATAATACCACTCGACTAACTGCTGTTTAACAAATCTGGAGAAGTAGAAGTGTAAAGTTGAAGGAGCCCACAAAAAACCTTCAATCTAGAGCTTCACATACTTAACTTTGAAAGAGCCCACAAAACCGGCTGTTATTATGCACAAAAAACCAGTTAACCGAACCGGTACCAATTCGTAATCGGTTTTTAAACCGATTTTTGGATGAGTTTTTGGTTTTGTAAAAGCCGGTGGTTTAGGACTGGTTTTAGGTTTCAAAAGACCAAACCGTTTAACCTGTCCACCTAAGTAAAAAACGGTTATATGTCGGTTAATTGGATTTGGTTATTATATCGATTTCGGTTTTAGAGATTGAAAAATCAGTTATTAACCAAACCGGTTATTGGTAAAAACGGTGACCAAACTTTAACCATTTCTTTAGCATACATATTATGTTTAGGATTCTACACACACCAATTCCAGCCTCTTGATGTAATTCTTTATTTTTAATCCTTTCGAAGTCAACCACAGAGCTCAGGGCTTCTAATGTGTTAAAAAGCTCATCACCTTAATTGGTATCCTGGATCCACCGCCATCTATTTAATATACAAGCCATAGCTGTCGACAAAAAGGGTGAGTCTTAAGCCTATACACAAGTTATTTAAAAAGCTAAGGCCCCAAATAAGCAAGACACATAACATAAGATCATACACATTAGTGTAGGGGTGTTCATCGAATCGAATTTAGAATTACTTGAATATTTCGAATCGAATGATTTCGAATTTTGAATTTTTTAAGAGCATTTAAATTCGATTCGAAAAAGCCAATTCGAATTCGAAATTCGAATTCGTTCTCAAATTCGAAATTCAATTCTATTCGAATTCGATTAGAATTTGATTCGAATTCGATTAGAATTCGAATTGGTTTGATTTGAATTTAATAAAAAAAATTATTTATAGTTGTAAATGATCAATTTTTCAAAATATTAGAGATATCAAAATATTATAAACTAACAACCAAAATGATCAATTTTTCAAGCTTCACGATTGACGCTTTGTTGTAAATGGTTAGGTTTATCGTATTTAAAGTGTTAAAATATGGGTATTTTATAATTAAATTGACATTTGTGTAATAGGCTTTCAGTTTTTGTAAAGTAA
Organism: Mikania micrantha; assembly: GCA_009363875.1. Classification (NCBI taxonomy): domain Eukaryota; kingdom Viridiplantae; phylum Streptophyta; class Magnoliopsida; order Asterales; family Asteraceae; genus Mikania; species Mikania micrantha. The sequence continues at coordinate 16,975,123 of CM018691.1, forward strand.
ATCACCTAACTATAAAGCCTTTTTTTTTTTTTAAATATAGTAGTATATATAAAATAAAAATATATAAAAAAATTTAAATTCGAATTTCGATTCGAAATTCAATATTATACTACGAATCGAATCGAATCGAATTCGAATATGAAAATTCGAATCAAATAGTTTAAGATCATAATTGTCACACCCCGAGCCGGCGGGAACGGATCGTGTTTTCCCGTCGGGCGGAATGTTCCCGGGGCGCGATATCATTGGGTTGATAATCAAATGATCAGATTGTTTACATCGCACATGAGATATAAATGAGAAATGCTAATCATGACATGAAATAGAATTACAAAGTTAAATTACATTGTACATCATAATTTAACTAAGTAAATCTAATCGAAAAGAATCAATGAGTTTATATCTTGATCTATACAAGATATACAAAAGTGATTCAAAGTTCTGTCATATCAAAAGGTATGCAACCAAAAGAAAGCTAGGTCTTCTATGAGTCCACTAGCTTATCATTTGCATAAAGTATTTACACCTGTTCGTCACCTGAGAAAACATGTAAATTTAACAAAGTCAACACTAGGTTGGTGAGTTCATAAGTAAGTAAATTGAAAACCATTGAACTGATCATGCACACATTCACAATGTATTAACTGTTGCTTGTATATTTGTTCACTTGTTCCACCCAATGGCCTCTCCTTAGTTATATGTACAAGTAGTATATCGCCTAGCTAAGTATGCTTATATATAGGGAATCACGAAAGGGTCAAGCCCAGACGCTATCCCACCACATACCTAACCAAACTCCACACCACTTGCGATACAACTAAAGATATCCACTTCCCAACTATCCGAATTGTCCGTTGTGTCATCATATGTAGAATAATAATATAGTAAGAGGGGTTTAGTTATCAAACCGAAGTATTGATAAACCCTCGTTGAATAAAGGAATTTAGATTATTTAAATCTGGTCCTTATATTATTCTATTACTTGTGAGGTTAACTTTTAAGTTACACTTTTAATTTAATTAAAAGTATTAGTTAACTGTTCGTCATATGTCTCCAAATGTAGCGTATAGAATCCGAATGGAATTCATTTTAATCCTCACGTAATCAGATTAAAATGCATCCCATTCTCTCCTATCCCGCCGTGTGATCCCAAAGTTTCCGTGAGGGATTGAATCATGTGATTAACAAAGTCGAATAAGAACTTGTCTTATTACGTTATGATAATCGGGTGTAAATGACAAGAATCCCATGAAGTTACGTTATCATGACCGTCATTTACTGAACCCATGTGTTTCCCAAAGTATCCATGAGGGAATGTTCTCGCGTGTTTAACAAAGTCGAATAAGAACTTGTCTTATTACGTTATGTTAATATATGTAAATGACAAGAATCCCATGAAGTTACGTTATCATGACCGTCATTTACTGTAAATGATAAGAATCGTCATTTACTGAATCCATGTGTTTCCCAAAGTATCCATGAGGGAATGTTCTCGTGTGTTTAACAAAGTCGAATAAGAACTTGTCTTATTACGTTATGTTAAATATGTGTAAATGACAAGAATCCCATGAAGTTACGTTATCATGACCGTCATTTACTGTAAATGATAAGAATCGTCATTTACTGAATCCATGTATTCCCAAAGTATCCATGAGGGAATATTTTTGTTTTACAGTTAAGTGTAGATTGTTTAAGTACTTGATTATGTGGAAATAACTAAGCGTTATAAGCTTAATCTTATAACTATGTTATTATAATGTGTTGATGATTAAGAATCATCTTATCATAAGCATATGAGTTTCCCTGTTATCTCATAATCATACAAGCATGCATACAATGATAACGATAATAAACAATTTAATATTATCAAATCAAAGTATAAATAACATGTTAAGCAAACTTTTAAATAAATAAAAGTAAACATGTTTCTCAGCCCCGAGAGTTAAAATCAGTAAAGATTTAAAGTAAAAGGGGGCATATGAACTCACCTTGTAGTTGTTGTGTTTGACTTAGCTTAAACAAGAATGTACGCGCTCTTGATTGTACTTGAGTGTATTTTCACGATCCTGTATTGATTTCACGATGTTTATAATTTATTAGTATGAATTATAGGGATTTTTATGGGTGTGTATGTGTTGGCCATAAGCTTTGGCCAACACTTAAAGTCTTCGGTCTCTGTTGGCCCATCATTATTTGATATTGGTTCTTGTAATCCATAGACTTTCCTTGATTTATTCTTGTCTTTCAAACTTGTATCAAAGTCCATTTGTAGTTTCATGAAGTCATGTTATATGTTACAAGACCTTATTGCAAAAATTGCCGTTTTGATAGTAATCCCTTAGTTATCATACTTGTTATTGTTGAGTTAAAGAGTTACAATAGTTCTTTAGTCATGTGGGCCAACAATTTAGGTTGGGCCAATGATATTAGGTGTTGAATCATAAAGGCCTTGCCAAAAGTTACAAAAACTAGTGTTCAAGTGGCCTTGTGGGCCTTGTTTTGGGCCTCTAAGGAATTTATTGGGCCCAAGGTGGGCCTAGGCAATATTTGTTGGGCCTAGAGTCATATAAGCCTGTTGGAATTGAAATTGGGCCAGAAATGGGTTGTTGACCAAGTGAATGACAAAATGGCTCCAAAAGTGAGGACAAAGGCCTCAAAATAGGCCTTGGATTAGTTTTCTGTGGGCCTCGGGTAGATTTTGATGGGCCCCATGGGTCTTGTCTCGGGCCTTTGCCAAAAGAGTTCATGGGCCAAGTTGGGCCTGGATTAGAATGGCTGAAACAATGATGGGCCTTGAATTTGGGCTTTTGGCCAAAATGGTGGCCTTGGACCAAAGGTAGTGGGCCTTGAGCCCTAAACCGTGGGCCTTGGGCCCTCCACTTCTTGTTGGACCATCCAAAAGTCAATGGATCAATTTTCGAGGTATTGGGCCTGGGGGATGAATTGGGCCTACTGGTGGCCTAATCCATTCCATGTTTGGGCCAAATGTTTGATGCATATGCCAAATGTATGGACTGAACTAATGCACTGTTGGACCGGTTGAAAAGTGGCTACACAAGGTGACTATGGGCCGAGTAATTGGGCTGATCCAGTAGAGGTGGGCTGAACCAGTTGGCTGTTGGGCCGAATAACATCCCTTGGGCCAATGATTTGATGAACTGAATATATGAGCCTGATGAGTGTTATTGGGCCAATTAATGGGCTTTAACACTAATCCAACCATCATGGACCGAATAACATAGTGTTGGGCTTGGATTGTTGGGCCGACTTTGGGCTGTTGGGCCCAAAACAACATATTGTCTTGGGCCTGGCTAATTATACTGAACCAAAGAAGTTGTCTGGTAGTGTGGTGGTGCTGCGGCCGAGTGAATCATCTGTGTCAACCGAAGGGAGGTGTGGTGGCTCGGGCAGGATGGCATCTTGACTGGCTAGGGTGTCCGACTGATGTGTTTTCCGAATGAAGATAAACCACCGAATGTATACTACCGAATGAGTCTCATTCTGAGATGTCCGGCGAATGTGGCTCAGGCGAAGCAGCATGGTCGAATGAGGTAAGGCTACCTGGTGAATGAGTGGCTAGTTCGAATGAAAGGTGGCCGAATAGGGACCTGTTGTACTGACCGAATGAAACTGGCGAAGGGAAACCGGCGACTGAGGCCATTCGAGGGTTTCATTCGGCGCCCTGTGTGCCTCATTCGACCAGAGGGGTCGATGCCAGTACCATCCCCCAAGCAAGACTCCCAGGTATTTTCGAAGAGGGTGTAGGTTAGCACCAGCCCCGATGGTCAAAAGGGTTCGAAAATGAGTTGTTTTGGCCGGCTAGGTTAAAAGTGAGAGCAAAAGTATGAAAACCCTCTTTTTCGTATTTTTCACAGCTTCATACCTCGTTTTTCAGTGATGATAAGCTTAGATCCGTTGTACTTTCTTGTAGAGGATGTCGAGGGCTACGCGTGGGCGAAAGAATCACTCGAATTGGTTGAGAAACAAGAAAGTTATGGAGGTTTAAAGGTTGAGAAAACCCTAAAAATAGGGTTGCCGGGTTTTGGGTCTTGGAGAGAGGTTGAGGATGATGAAAGTGAAGAAAATGACTCAAATAAGTGTATTTATACCCCGAGGGTGTTCGGGTTCGTTTTTGTTGCTCGGTTCGCAATTTCGTCGCGTAACCGGAAAAATTACGCGTAATTTAAAAGGATTTAAATAAAAGGATTTAATTTAATTATTTTGATGAGTTTCAAAATTGTAAAAATATTATTTATTAGATTTTATTAAATTATTATCGATCGTGACGTGTTTTCGTTTTCGTTTCGTCAGATCACGTAACCTTCGCGCGTAATTCGTTCGAATCGTCACCCGAACGAATACGACGATGGTTTTGCTTTCTGACTTTTGTTTTCTACCTTTCAGTCATTATTTCAGAATTCTAAACTCACAGATATGTTTGTGTGAGTCGTCACTCACGCAAACACACTGTCAGTTCGTCATTCTGAAATAACACTGCATTATGTTTTAATTGTGCTTCCTCACTGTCGGACTCAACTATACATCATGATTTCACATTGTTTCTGTACTGACTTGTCGGTCATCTGATTCCTGTCATCTGTGGACATCAGATCGCAACCGATATGTTTCTGAATATCGTTTGAATACCGTTGTTTCTCATGGTTGGTTGTGTTAACTGTAATTAAGTTTTCACTTAATAAACACAACTAATGTTTCAAATGTACGTTGTACTTAATGTATTTAAGTTTATACGAAAATACGTACAACGATTTCTTGTATTTAGGATTCTGTTAATACAAGTACTGTTTAAGCTTACGTATGTACACATAGAATAAGGTGAAAGTACACATACCGTACGGACTTGCCGGACGATCTGGTACTTGCTGTTACAATAATATTTATTTATATGATTATCTCTAATGCTTGAAAATAAGAATGTTAGTTTTTATTGTTTAAATCATATGTGTTCGTGAACCGTTCATTGACTAATTCAATTACTTAACGAACGAACATGAGCAAAAATTTCGTTCGATAAGCGTTCATGAACCGTTCGTGAACAAGTTAAAAGTTAAACGAACGAACATGAACAAGGGTTCGTTCGTGTTCGTTCGTGTTCGTTCGGTTCATTTACAACCCTAAAAATAACATTAAAATTAGTGCAATTATGTTTAAAGTTTCACACATATGCACATTATATGCGTGCAATGCAAAGTAGGCCATTATTTAAAGTTAAGTTTAGCAAGAATTTAACATGTTCGGCTGGAATCTGACTGAAATCTTGCCAAGACCTTGTTTGAACCTCGCCAAAAGGACTGGATGGAGGCAAGACATTTTTCATTTAAGAGGAGAAAAAGAAAGGAAATGGAAGAAAAGGAGAAACATTTTCGTGTTAATGAGTTTCATTTAACGAGGGAAAAAAATGAAAATAACACATGTTGTGTTCCCGAGTTTCATCAGAAGTCCCAGGGAAGCTAGACAGGTCTCACAGTACCTCGAGGATTTATACGAATAGCTTTACTAGACAGGCTTTCTAACTACCGGTACTACACTCTTCTAGTTAATACATATTCATCCCACAAACCTAATTCTAACAAGATCTTAAAAATTAATAATGGAATTCTTATTTCATCTATGGATAATATTAGATTTTAAGCCTAAGAAGTTTTGAATTACTATCATCTAAAGATTGTTTGTGTGAACTTGAGTTTGGAATTGAATTCATCAAAGTGTTTTGTAAGGCACTTACTAGAATAAGTAAATCCCATGATATAAGACAATATTAATCTAAGGCATTCCTAACTAAGTGTAAGCAAAGTAATTTAACAAATATGACTTTCTTCTATGGTATTTAACAAACTATGCATTTCCTCTATGGTAACATTATAATATAGTTTTGTCTTTTATTGATAATTTGTATTTTTGTATCTCAAACATTAGGAGAATTTTTATTTACAACCACAAAAGGGTCGTAATTTTTATCTCTGTTTTGAGCCACCAAAAAGTTTGTGACGACCTGGTCAAATGAAGGAATCACTGGGAGAACATAATTCATAAACCATCAATTTAAAATCCAATTCCTTCAAACTTTGCTTATTTCATTTTTTTTAGGACCGACACCCAATGTAAGATTTCATGTTCAAGGGCATGTTTGGGATTGCTTATTAAGTTTAAAAGAACTTTTTGTTAAAAGTGCTTATGAATTTATAACTTTTTGAAATGAAGTTTTTAAAAATATGTTTGGATTAGCTTTTGTATATGAAAAGGTCAAAAAATGACTTTTTAGTCATAAAAAGTTAAAAAGCCAGAAAAAGTAGCTTCTTAAAAATGACTTTTTAGCACTGCTCAAAAAGTTAAAACTAAAAGTGTTTTTTAAATTACCAAACAACTTTTTAACTTAATAACTTTTTCATTAAGTCAATAAGTTAAAAAGTTAATTTTGAATGGAATCCCAAACATGCACCAAATCACTAAACAAAACCGATCACTTGCAAAAAATAAATCCAACTGCAAACTCACTCTTGTAGAAGTAGGCATGGGATCAGGGGTGACGTGTGGTCAGATTCATTAGGCGTCATAGTTGCCGTACCAGCTCCTATGGGGTTTGAACTTCTGGCAGCGGCTATAGACATCTGTTCTCTAGCATCTTGTGCCGGGAACATAAGTCCAGCTCCAACCGGCACTAGCAGTCGGAGCAGGAGCAGGATTGACATTGATTAGATCAATTTTCATGTAAGTAAATTAGTTGGTGGAGTGTGAGAGTCCTCTGGCTTAAACGATCAATTGGATGGTTGATTCAGACTCATCACAATCAGTGATCCGAACGGAAAGTTGAACGAAATTGCTTCAAGGACGCTTGAATTTTGTATGAATTAGTTCGATTCGATCGGTTTGAATGTGTCACACTATCAAAGAGGTTAACGTTTGATTCGAATGTATTACGCTATCAAAGAGTCACTATTTATTCTAATTTTATCCATAGACAAAACCTCGAATCATTTTTTATCGAGCCGTACGAGGAGAAAACTTCTTACACGATTCTAGGGGGGTTCTTTTTCATCTACATCTATCCCGATGAGCCGTCTATCGAATCGTTGCAATTGATGTTCGATCTCGAAGAGAAGGAAGAGATCTTCGGAAAGTGGGTTTTTATGATCCTATCAAGATTCAAACTTATGATAGTCCACACGGGTGTGTTGACATCTTTTTATTTTAGTTTTGATATGTGGTTCGATTCGCAACCGTTGATGTAATGCATGGGTTCCGTCGCCGTTGATGGCACGCATCCGAGGTTGGGCCGGCCTTAGGCCTGTTTGAGATTTGCATATGACCCAAGCCTAACACGCATGATGAGTCCTAATATTTTTGAAAGATTTATATAATTAATTAATTGAACTTAGTTTTATTGTAAGTAGGTTGCACATTTTATGTGGGTTGTAGAAATTGCAGTGAAGCCAAATTGTGAATCAATTAATAAAAGAATCAAAAACCAACACTTAAAAGAAAAAAGAAAAGTTAGAAACGTTACAACATAGTAAAAAAATAATAATACAGTTGTACGCAATAAGCCAAAAATTAATGATCTAAATTTAGGGGTGTTTATTTTTCGAATTCGAATCGAATAAGAATCCTATCAAAAATTCAAAATTCAAAATTCGAAATTATTCAATTTGAAATATTCGAGTTATACAAAATTCGATTCGTTGAACACTTCTGATAGTCATTAAAGAAGAACAAGTACAACAACAACACGTGAGTGTAATCTTACTTTGTGGGGTCTGGGGAAAGAGATGAAGACAAGCGTTACCTCTACCGTAATGAGGTAGACAAATTGCTTCGTGAGAGACCTCTGGCTCAAAAAGTTTTAAAAAGTTTTCAATTTTTTTAAATAAAGATGTGTGTGTGTCTGACGACGACGAGGACGAGAAAGAGGACGGCGACGACGATTATTATTATTATTATTATAATTATTTTGAGAGCAATATCATACGGGGATGCTGGAAGGCAACAAAACAACATACCATAGATACACAAGGTTATGTAAAAAAAACAAACGAACATAGGACAAACATAAGCATACACAAGCAAAACCAGTGGAAATTATTATTTCCAATATCTCATTACGTGGCAAAATAAGGCAATAATAAAGAAATCAACGCACCAATGCAACACCAAACCCAAGTAATGTACAATACACTCCACGTAAGCACTCCAATGACACACACATCGAACATAGCATCCTGTTATACATATATCCTCTAATACTAAGATCCTATCTAAAACTAAAACATCTATCATATCTACTAACCAATCTAGGGTACGCCACTGGTAATCATTACCTATAATTTTTTAAGTCATTATGTTTTGTGTTTTAAAGATGATTTAGAAAACTATAATATATTAAATGTTTCAAGTAAAATATATGAAATTTCTCCTAAAATATATAAAGAAGATATAATGCACTACAACACTAGTGCTTTAGTTTTTAACATAAACATAATCTGTCAAATAATGTTAAAAACTTAGAAACATGCATGAACAAGTTTTCTTTGAAGTTAAATAGGATTGGACTTTGAAATGAAATGAAAATTACTCGGCTGATTCATATTTGTTTAACCATAAATGAACACATGCAAATAAGAATTATGTGTAAATAGCAACGATAGTATACAATCTTTTGTTTATAATGACTGTAAAGTGTTGTTATAGACTTAGGGCTGTTTGGTTGGGTCTGAATCAATAAGTGTTGAATGGTTAAGATGTTTGAATGGTTAAGACGGTCTGAACTATTAAGTGCTGAACCGATTAAGACCGTTTGGTTGCAGAATGTTGAACGGTAAGAGTGGTATTGGTGCTGAATGGTTAAGTGTGGCATTGGTGTTGAATGGTTAAGTATTGAACTGAATTATTAAGAGGTTAATTTATTTCAAACCAAATACGCTGAATGGTTAAGTGCTGAATGATTAAGTGCTGAATGGTTTCATTAATAGGTAAACATACAACCCTTATAGTGGTGAATGAGCTAAGGTTATTGGCGATGGTAAGGTGGCTTACACAAATGATTCTTAACAAACAACCACATGTTCAAGTGGGGTTATTGATGTTATACAAAGGGTTTGGTTGTTTGATTGCTTAAATTGCTTTTCTATATGTGACATATACTGGCATATTGCTATTTATGGGTAGTCTTGGATTGCATAAATGAATATTATATTTATTTACGTCTATGGACCAGTTGCTCTGGTTATCGGGTTATCCCTTTAAGAAAAGAGCACATGCTATCAATCTGTGCTTACATAATCATCTTAGCCTTCTTAGAAGAGAACTATCTTAAAATAAACATGAGACCGGGGTAGGTATAGTGAAGGAATTGAACCTTGTAGGAGTCCAAGTGTTTAGAATAGATGAGGCATCCACCAAAGGCTTTGGTCTTGATACTAGAAACTTGGTCTTTAGATCCAAGCTTTTGGCTTTGTGTTTTTCTTCTATCACTTAATTTTAAGAATCATTCCTAACAAAAAAACATAGGCATTTCCTAATGTTTAAAAACGAGTTGACACAGACACATCTTGTCGCGTTAATGTAACGATCTTGTTTCGAATTGGAAGCGAACCATTTTCAAAAATTTAGGTGAAAACTCAAATGGATATGCATATGTCAACGTGAGTTAAAACAAAACAAATCAAAGTTAAAAAGAGCTTCATAGATCTAAATGTAAAATACAATGCCAAATAAAGACAAATATCACCTTAACAAAAAAGAAATATAAAAAGTAAACATTAAAAAGAGAATAAAAGTGAGGGCTAAAAGTAAAATACCCAAAAAAAGCATGCCGCGTGATTAATACATGATACGTGACCCAATTACATCATCATCACAATATGACTAGTGTTTTCGCAACCAGACCGGATGGTCGAATGAGAAGCCGACGTAGAATCGGTTCGGTTTGATGCTTTTAAATCACCCTCAGTTGAACTAGTCGGATCTTTGAACCAGACAGTGGTCAGACTAGTTTTTCCCCACTAAAATCCGAATGATAAAAGATAATACGTTTACGCAGGTACCGACAGCAATCCGTAGCTTCACGGGCTGTCGAAAAGTTGAGCTGGCGCTACTATGGTCCTTTCAAGATCATCGAACACATTAGGAATGTCGCATATCGTTTGGAGTTGCCACCGGGTTCACGTATCCACCCCGTCTTTCATGTTTCCCTGTTACGGGCATGCAAAGGAGACTGGCAAACCGAGTTCACTCCCTTACCCCCAGATTTCATAGCTATAGTGCAATCCGATGATAGTACCGGCCTTGGGGACAAGGCCGTTTTTGAAGGGCGGGATATTGTTACGAACCATGCAAGTGATATCGGCCCAAATGTGGAATCTCGACCCAAGCGTGCAATCACGAAGCCCATTCGGTTTCTCAATTAAAATGGAGGATTTGATTCAAAAATATATATATTGAGGAAATCATGCATTCACATACCAGACCAAGATTGAGGGGATTTCTTAATATATGCGTGGCTCTCCTTCAAATAGTCTATTTCCTTATTTTAATTTGAACGTTAGTTTTTCATTTCCAAATTTGCATTTCTAATTCTTGTATTTAAATTCCTTCGGATGTGTTAATAAAGATGGCAAGAAATTTGACAAGAATTCTATTATCCCTCCCTGTTCTTTTTAGGAGATTGGTTCATCTCGAATAGAACCTTAACATTGGTGCTTTCGTTGACGTACATCATGCCTCCTCGTCGTGAAAATCCAACCATTGAAGAATCCAATGCCTCTTTAGCAGAGGCACTCTCTTCTAGTTCCAAAGAAAGTTCTCAAAAACTTGATGCTTTCACAGCCCAAATCGCAGCTCAAGCTGAGCAAACAACCCTTTTGATTGCAGCCCTCACCAAAACAGAACACAAATCATATCATTCGAACCCACCATCGCTAGATCACAATCTTCAAATACGACCCCCAAAACTGACCCTATCAACATTTGATGGCACAAATCCGCTGGATTGGTTGTTCCAAGCCGATCATTACTTTACTTTTTACAAGATCGACCCCTCACAACGATTGACTATAGCGTCTTTCAGCATGTTCGGTGACGCACTCAGTTGGTATAAATACTTACATAACAACCGCATGTTGACTACGTGGGATGCCTTCACCCGTTTGCTTGAAACCCTCTTCGGTCCGTCTTCCTATGACAACCATCAAGCCACTCTTTTTAAGCTCCGCCAAACCTCGACGGTTACCACATATATCACGGAGTTTGAAAGAATAAGTAATTGTGTCGTTGGCCTTCCTCCAGACGCATTGCTTAACTGTTTCTTGTCTGGTCTCCGCAAGGATATTCAACAAGAGTTGGCCATTTTAAAACCCACTAATCTTGTGTTAGCTGTGGGCTTAGCCAAATTGGTCGAAGACAGACTTATTGATAATCGCTTTCATCCTAAACCAAACCCTCCTTTTAAAACTACACCTACTGTTTCTTTACCCCACGTTCCATCCACCAGTACTCCCAAACCACTAACCACAAATACATCCACAACACCATTATTACCAACACCCACAATCACCAAAGCCACCTTGTCCCTTAACCGATTGTCTCATGAGGCCCTTCAACAGCGTAAAGCCGCCGGGTTATGTTTTCGTTGCCCGGAAAAGTATCACCCTGATCACCGATGCAATCCTCCTCAATTTCATCTCATTGTTGACAACGATGAACCTTACAACCAACCGCCACTGATCGATCTCAACGATGAACCACCATCACAGGTTGAGCAACCGCCTCATTCGCAACAAGATCATATTCCCAACCAGTTCCTTTCATTGTCACCTGCTGCTTTACTAGGTGTGGCTTCACCAAAGGTGTTACGGGTCACGGGTTTTATTGCGGGCCATTTGGTATCTATATTGATTGACTCGGGGAGCACTCATAATATTATACAATCGCGTGTAGCTTCTTTCTTAAATCTCCAGGTGTCTCCAATTCAACCTTTCTCAGTGATGATCGGGAATGGTGAGTTTATACATTGCACCGGCTACTGCCCCGAGGTTACGTTATGTATGGCCAAACATCAGTTCTCCTTTCCTTTATTTATCCTCCCTATAGAGGGGGCTGACATTGTTTTGGAAATTGCTTGGTTGAGCTCGTTGGGTAAAATTGTAGCAGATTTCTCTGTTCCTTCGATTACACATCAGGGAGATTACATTTCACTCACCGGTGAGCCTTTTTCATCACCAGCAAGTTCCAGTATTATACATCATCTTCTCAACAAAAATGCCATTGCATCAATGCACACCTTAATTTTTGAACATGAACATGTTTCCCCTACTCCTATCATCCCTCCACACCCCAACCCACACATCCAAACATTACTCCAAACCTTTTCCCACATATTCCAAACTCCATCCGCCTTGCCTCCACCTCGCCATCATGACCATCACATACACCTACATCCTAATAGCCAACCTGTTAATATCCATCCTTACCGTTACCCTCATTACCAAAAGGAGATCATGTCTAACCTAATCAAGGATATGTTGAAGGAAGGGGTCATTAAACCGAGCGCCAGCCCATACTCGTCTCCGGTATTACTAGTCCGTAAAAAAGATGGCACTTGTCGTTTTTGCGTTGACTATCGAGCTTTAAATACCCTCACCATCAAGGATAGATTTCCTATACCAACTGTGGATGAGCTCCTGGATGAATTATATGGTGCTCAAGTATTCTCTAAATTAGATTTGAGATCTGGGTATCACCAGATTCGAGTGGCTCCGGAGGATACACAAAAAACTGCTTTTCGTACAACCGAAGGTCATTACAAATTCCTCGTTATGCCATTTGGGTTATCGAATGCCCCTTCCACGTTCCAAGCAGCCATGAACGATATTTTTCGTGATGTTCTTCGCAGATTTGTATTGGTTTTTTTTGATGACATACTTGTCTATAGAAAATCTCAAACGGAACATGTCACGCATCTCCACCAGGTTTTTCAAACCCTTTCTACACATCAATATTATGCTAAGTTGTCTAAATGTGTGTTTGGAGTTACAGAGATCAATTATTATGGCCATGTCATATCCCAATCAGGTGTATCCACCGACCCGGAAAAGATTATCGCCATTCAAAACTGGTCGATACCACATTCACAAACCACCCTTCGCGGGTTCCTTGGCTTGACAGGGTACTATCGACGGTTTGTGAGGAGTTATGCGCATATTGCGGCGCCACTTACCGATCTGCTTAAAGGAAATCACAAGTTTACATGGACTGAGCCGGCCCAGATTGCATTCAACACACTCAAACAAGCAATGCTAAAATTACCCATATTAACGTTACCTAATTTTACTTTGGTTTTTGATGTGACAACAGATGCATCAGATCACGGCATTGGTGCAGTTTTATCTCAACAAGACAAGCCTATAGTTTTTTTTAGCAAGAAACTCAGCCCCAAAATACAAGTCGCCTCTGCTTATATACGGGAGTTATACGCAATCACTGAAGCCATAAAAAAATGGAGACATTATATATTGGGTTGTCGTTTTCGTGTTTTTACCGATCAACGAAGTTTACGCCATCTCTTGACCCAAGTCATTCAAACACCAAAACAACATAAATGGGCAAGCAAATTGATCGGGCATGATTTTGACATCCATTACAAGCCGGGTAAAGAAAACCACGTGGCCGATGCGTTAAGCCGAATACCCGACTCACATCTACTCACGCTTTCCATGCCTCATTTTCAATGGTTGCATGAACATAGATATTACTACACGACCACCCAAGAGGGCCTCGACTTGATTCGAAAATTCATGGAATCACCTGATCAATACCCAAGTCACAGTTGCATGATGGGTTGCTTTATCTTGATAATAAGCTTTACATTCCCACTATTCCCTCTTTAAGGTTAAAGCTACTTCATGAATTCCACTCCAGCAAAGTAGGGGGACACTCGGGCATTACAGCCACTATCAAACGGATTAAATGTTCTTTCTCTTGGTCTAACCTTAGACAGGAAGTCACACAGTTCATTCATAATTGCAAGGTGTGTTAACAAACCAAATACTCTACACAAAAACCTTATGGTTTACTTCAACCGCTTCCCATTCCTAATCAAGTTTGGGAAGAAATTTCCACGGATTTCATCACCAACTTACCTCCGTCAAGTGGCAAAACCGACATTTGGGTCATCGTTGATCGTTTAACCAAGTTCGCACATTTCATTCCGTTGCGACTCCACTACACCGCCACTTCCCTTTCCACCATCTTCCTCGATCAGATCTACAAGTTACACGGTCTCCCTAAAACCATACTCTCTTATCGTGGCCCCATCTTTCTTAGCAAATTTTGGAAAGAATTATTTCACTCCGTGGGTACTACTCTCATGCATTCGAGTGCATACCATCCTCAAACGGAGGGTCAAACCGAAGTGGTTAACCGTACATTGGAGAGTTACTTGAGTTGTTTCACATGTGATGAACCAACACAGTGGAGCAAATACTTGTACCTGGCTGAATTTTGGTACAACACGAGCCACCATAGTGCCATTGACATGACACCGTTTCAAGCACTTTACGGCAGACCACCTCCTTCCTTGCCTCACTACATGCTAAAAGCAACCAGGTCCGCAACAATTGATGACACCTTACGAGAACACGAAAGAATACTGGACCTACTAAAATCCACACTACAAATAACCCGGCAGAGGATGACTGAGCAGGCTAATAAACATCGTCAAGAAAAGGAGTTTTCAGTCGGTGATCTCGTGTTGCTCCGTTTACGCAGGTACCGACAGCAATCCGTAGCTTCACGGGCTGTCGAAAAGTTGAGTCGGCGCTACTATGGTCCTTTCAAGATCATCGAACGCATCGGGAATGTCGCATATCGTTTGGAGTTGCCACCGGGTTCACGTATCCACCCCGTCTTTCATGTTTCCCTGTTACGGGCATGCAAAGGAGACTGGCAAACCGAGTTCCCTCCCTTACCCCCAGATTTCATAGCTACAGTGCAATCCGATGATAGTACCAACTTAAGGTGTTTCTCGTGTTCTTCCTTGGTCTTTGAGTATATCAAAATATCATCAATGAATACAATCACGAACTTATCCAAGTATGGCCTGCAAACACGGTTCATGAGGTCCATGAAAACCGCCGGTGCATTGGTAAGGCCGAAAGGCATTACCAGAAATTCATAATGGCCATATCTTGTTCTGAAATCCGTTTTGGGAATATCATCATCATGTACGCGAAGCTGATGATACCCAGACCTCAAATTGATTTTGAAAACCATGCCGAGCCTTGAAGCTGATCGAAGAGATCATCGATGCGCGGCAATGGATATCGATTCTTGATAGTCTACTTGTTCAATTCACGGGAATCGATGCACATTCAGAATGACCCATCCTTCTTCTTGACAAACAGGACCGGTGCACCCCATGGTGAATGGCTCGGGCGAATGAATCCCTTGTCAGTTAGTTCTTGTAACTGGCTCGCCAATTCTTGCAGCTCCGAAGGCGTAGTAAGGAGCTTTGGCAACTGGGTTCGCACCAGGTATTAAGTCAATTCAAAACTCTACTTGACGTTCTGGTGGAAGACCCGGCAATTCATCTGGAAATACTTCAGGAAAATCTCTGATTACATGAACGTCTTCAATGCTCTTTCCTTTCTCTTTATTCTCCACAATGTGCGCTAAGAATGCTATACATTTCTTCCTAAGGTACTTGTGTGCTTTAGTGCAGGACATCAGCTTAAGACCTTTACTAGAAGTTTCTCCAAAAACTCTTAAGATTTCACTCGAAGGTAAAGGAATACGAATGTATTTCTTATGACATACAATCTCCGCTTTGTGGGTGGCTAACCAATCCATGCCTATGATAACATCGAAGCTACCAAGATGCATAGGTATGAGATCAATTGGGAAAACGTGATCACTTAAGTTCACAGTACATCCAATAATAGTGTCAATATCAATAGTGTTTCCATCAGCCACCTCCACGTTAAACGGTTTATGTAAATATGTACGTGTTCTACCAAGCATGCATTCAAAATCATATGAAACGAAACTCCTATCGGCACCAGAATCAAATAAGACAGATGCATAAGAGTTTTTGATCAGAAATGTACCGTTGACCACATCTTGATTGGCTTGAGTAGCTAGAGCATTCAGTTGAAACGCTCTGCCTCTTGCCACCCGTTGATTGTTTCCTGTCAGTCTTGGGCACTGGTTTCTGAAATGACCCACTTCGCCACACTCATAACAGGCTCTTGCCTGTGCAGGTACCTGGCGAACAGGTACAGCTGGAATAGGTTGAGCTTGCGAAACTGGCAGTGCAAGCGGTGCTTGTTGCATCCTTTGTGCTTGCGGTGCACTCCGACAAACGTTTGCAAGATGACCATACTTGCCGCAGTTGTTGCAGACGCGACATGGCAAGTTAGGTGCATGGTGATATCGGCAGGTATTACATTGAGGAGTATTCCCAACATAATTCCTGGCAGTAGTGTTGTTTAACGATTGCTGCGCAGACTTAGCAGCAGGAGCAGTGACCATGAAGTTTCTGGTCTTCCTCTTTTTGTTGCTGCTTTTTGAAGAACTAGCAGCCTCAGACTTGACTTTGGTTTTTGTTTCTTTTGCAGCAGTCTTCACCTCAGTCTTCTTTGTTCCCTTCCTCGTGAGTGTTCCAGCTTTCACATGATTATCAGTCAAAGTTGCAGATAGGCGGATTGCAGCCTCAAGTGTTTTGGGGTTACTCCCATAGACCGTGTCCTGAATCTGCATCGGCAGTTCACCGATATGCTTCTCAATCGCTCTCTCAAGTGGTGTAACAAGATGGGGTACCAGCAAACTATACTCGTGGAAGCGAGTATTGTAGATAACATTCTCCCCAATATCTTGCTTGAGTTCCCAGAACTCAGTCTCAAGCTTCCTCATCTCACTGCGAGGACAGAATTCAGTGGTCATCAAGTTCTTGACCTCAGTCCAAGTTAGTGCTAGGGCAGCATCAACTCCCCTAGTTCGCCTTTCCCCATTCCACCAAGTTAGTGCTCTCTTTTGGAAAACACTGGTGGCATAACACACTTTCAAGTTATCGGGGCAATCACTGTTGATGAAGGTATTCTCCATGCTCTCAAACCACTGCAGTAGACCAGTGGCCGTCTTAGAACCCATAAACTTCAGTGGATTACATGAGTTGAAGTGTTTGAATGTGCAAGTTGGTGGGTTTGCACCACCTCTGTTCTGAGTGAGATTTTGATTGGCTTGAGTTAATTGGTTCACCAATCCAGAAATGAGGTTTGCTAAATCTTGTATGCCGGAGTTGGCATTACCGTTAGCATCCTCAAAGTTCGTATCATCTCCGTGGTGACGGCGTGGCGGCATGTTTCTGAAGAAATTAGAAACATGTTACTACCGTTTACAACGTAAGTCATACAAACTATGATTAAATGAATTCATTTAAACAGTTAGGATTACATATATGAACTATATTTCTCTCCTATCTGTCATTAAACTCATAACATTTATTAATTTCCTAATATTATACTAAGTGTCCTAGTTGGTCATAACTAATATTAGCTAAATATTCCTAAGTTCCATACATTCCCCACCCTATACCAACACTGACAACCTCCCGATGCAATGCAACAAGCTTATATATAGGGCATATGCAGGGGTAGATCGCAACCTCCCCTACACCGTCCCACCGCCGTTTCATTGCACCACGATTATGCCCTTGTTAGAATTTAGAGTGTATCATGTATCTTCTCATTGTCTCACTTCACAACCCTTATCCTAGTTAGGATAATTTTGAGTGAAGTGGTCTCTAGTTCCCTTGGAAAATTAGGTTCGCCACCTAACATTAAAGTTCCCCTAATGTCTAAGTTTACCAAAAGTCCATAATAATCCCAATGTCCATAATTATCAATGAGGGTTCATATCATCACTGAGTGCTCTTATTGTCACTAAGTGTTCATATCTTCCCTCTAATTTATTCTCATCAAGTGTCCATACCATCACTAAGTGTTAGTATCATCACTATGCGTTTATATTATCACCAAGTGTCTATATCATCATCCAAGTCTTCAGTTTATCACTAAGTGTTCGTATCATTCGTTGATCCTATGCACCCTACGTGTCCAATAAGTGTGTTTATAAATGAGTTTATGTATGTTTATCAAATGTGATCATCCAAAGTGTCAATCCAAACGACCTTAATCAACATACCATCAACAATCCATCAATCATAACCTTACAACATTTCCTAGTAATATCCTAATAATATCCTATGTTCCTGACACTGACAGACCCCCAATATACTACAAATGGTATATGTATAGGGCATATGCAAGGGTAGATCTCAATCCCCCTTACACCGTCCCACCTCCTTTGTAGTATACCACGAGCGTGTCCTTGTCTGGAGATCAAGAGATCTAACAGATAATTCCTAAAGCAAATAAATTCCTAAGCAGTTAAGTTCTTAGGCAGATAAGTGTCCCAACGGGTAGTTCCCTTATTCCTTAATACTGACATCCACCCGATGTATTGTAAATGGTATCTATATAGGGCATATGATAAGGGTAGGTCGCAACCGCCCAAACCACCGTCCCACAACCTTTACAATACACCACGAGTATGTCCTTATCGAGTCATTAGGGCACAAGTAAGCAAATAATTAGCAAGCAGCATATATAGATCAGATGTAAAACAGGAGTTCAGTTAACATGTAATAAACACATAAGCATGAAATCCTGAATATACTAACTAGTGTATGAATTTCTTCATACTAGGGTATCCTATGGTTATAGACTAGGTCAACCATTTCTAGTAACTTAATTCCCTATAACCCAGGCTCTGATACCAATCTGTAACAACCCGACCGATGGCGGAAACGTCGGGATGCCACGAGGGATGTGTAGATTGTTCATAAGCTCGTGGGTATCTAATTTAAATCATCACATATCATTTAATCAACCAAATTAATTACACAAAAATCATGTCTATCATGAATTAGTTACATCAATTACAAAAGAGAATTAGCTATCAAACTAAATTATAATCGCCAGAATTTCAGTTAATCAGCTAAGTCCAAGATCCTATATGATGATGTCCAAAAGTGTGAGTTCTTCTTCCTCAACCTATTTAGCTTCATTACCTGAAACATGTAGGAAAATCAAGTGTCAACTACAAAGCAGTTGGTGAGTAATCATAAGTTTTTATATTTAAAACGGTTTTATAAAATGATTATAAAAGTTTAGAGTTTCTTGAGAAAATCCACATTAGTACCTGCAAGATAATCCATCACAACACCTAACAAACAAACAATAACACATAATCACAAATCTCAAATAATCATAGATAATCAATCACATAAACATTCAACCAATCACAATCATTAATATTCTCAAATAGTATAAGTGACTATACATGAAATCGTTGTAATTAATCGAAGTTAAAGACATGATTCATGGAGTGGTATCCAACCACGTGACAATACATGTGACCATTGTGGATGACCGAAGTCAACAACAAGGTCTCATGGAGTTATGATAATCCAAGTGACAATACATGTAATCGTCTCGAATGACCGAAGTCAACACAACGATACACAGAAGTGTGGTAACCCACGTGACAATACATGTGATCATTGCGGATAACCGAGGTCATCAGCAATGCCACACGGAGTTATAATAATCAATGTTAATCCATATACAGTGATAATCCCATAATATAAATATCGTATTGATAAACAGGTATCACCCATGTGTTATCAAAATAATATTAAGAATTGGTATACATGTTTCACCTCCGAGTTTAAAACAAAGCAGTTTAAAAGGGAGGTTATGAGAACTCACCTGAGTCCTGAGATTCAGTATTCTTGTAGTATGCGCGCTCGCGTAAGAGAAATCAATAACAACTCAATCAACTGTAATTATCGTATTTTTGGGGTTATAAGCATAGTCTTTTCATTTCAATTAATTATCCCTACATGTTCCCTTTTATTCTTAATCGCGTCATTAACTTAATTTATTTCTTCTAAGTTAAATTAATTATTCAATATGTTATAGTAATCATCTTTAGAATGTAATTTAAATCTTGACAGTTTTAAATCATTCTATGACGATAACTAGCAGTGATGAAATATATGTGTGTTCCCATAGATATGTATATTCCAAAATAATAACCTATGTCATATACATATCCATACATACACATATACTCCACTAAATTCCTCATTATAACTATATTTATATATATACTTCCAAGGATGTTATCCCTAGTTAAGTATATATCAATACCCACCTTTGCATGCACTTCCAATTAGATTGTCACAATAGATTTAGATTAATGACTTTAAATATGAGTTTAAGAGATCGAATTTAAATAGGATCCTTATAATTTATTCATTATGTAAGGTCTCAAGACTTAAACTTATATTTGTTAAGAAAATAACAGTTAACATTTCTCATGCATCTATAAGTAGGTATATATATATATAATTAGATGATCTTTTTCCTTGGTTTAACCTAAATATTAGTTTTAAAGATATTTAGGTTTTGCTCACCAATAAGCAGCGAACCTTTTGGTAAAACCATAGGTTCGGCTCAACCTAGCTAATAGGTTCGGCCAAGAGGAAAAACTAACAGGTTCGTGAGCTTGAGCTGGTTGGAACAAGGTTCGCCATGCAAGGTTCGGCAACAAGGAAGGGGTTCGGCTAAGTTAGGTTCGTAACCCCTAGGGTTCGGCCAATGTGGGATCCAACCATGCATAGGTTCGTTACCATATGAAGGCTCGGCTAGTGCCGAGGTTCGTTGATGGCTGCACAGGGTTCATAGACAGATAATGGTTCGGCCATAAGAGCAAAGAAAAGGTTCGGCCCAAAGGAAGAAGAAGGTTCGTGGACCATAGCCTTCCTCGCAACGGTTCGGCTCTCACACAATGGTTCGCTGCTGGGCTAGGGTTCGCTGCCCATAGAAGGTTCAGCTGGGGTGTTTGGAGCCCGTAGGTTCGCCGGTCGACTGCCTTGGTGCCTAAGGTTCGGCCCAAGGTCAAGGTTCGCCTTCCCCACGCAGGTTCGTTGACCTGCAACTCATTTCATCATCATCATCATCATCATCATCATCATCATCGAAATCTGTGGTTATAAGGTCGTCTATGGCTTCCCTCGACTCAATAATAACTCGATTTAGACAAAAAGTAACCCTAATCTCGTTTTAAAGTTGATATTCATGCATACATTTAGTTTCTAACAAGATCCGAAAAGAAGAGCTCCGATTTACCTCGAATTTCTGATCAAAACTCGTGTTTCTTCGTATCCTCTTGTTCCTCTCGATCACGCGGTCGTGTGGACACCAAGATCTCTTGAATCCACCAAGAAATGAGGGAGAAATTCTAGTGAGAAGGTAGAGTGAGAGTAGGGACGTGAATGAGGGTTTTAGAGAGAGAAAGGGTTTGTTGAAATGAGGAAGAAGATGGTGATCTTCTTCTTTATAACGCGTATTGTTACCACGTGTCCGGTCTCGTTTTTATCGCGATAAAATGTTATAAAATGCTCGGTTTCAACATAACACACTTTTAAAACATAAAAACATTTAAAACAATCAAATTACCTTTTAATAAAATGTTTTTAATCCGATTATTTCGTAGAATAATTTCATTTAATACGCGTTAATCTTTATAAAATTTCTCGGTTCTTCTCGTGAAGCTATTTAAACATAAGCCTTTTAATTATATATGTTTTTGTTGTAATAAAATGATTTTAAAGAAAATCGTTTAAATAAAGTGTCTCCGTTTATTTTCATTAAATCAATTATTTAAATAAAATAATTCGATCGTTTTCGTTTACGGTTGTGATTCCTAATAAATGTTATTAAGCTTTTATTCTTAGTTTAATATCGTTAAATATTATTTAATTATTTCGTCGAAACACATTACTTATGTACGTATTCGTAAAGATCGTCATCTTTCTGAATCCGATGCTAGTATCGTATTTCGATTTGATTTATGATTTATGGAATATCGTTTCAGAATATTATTCTTAATAATTATATTCGTGTGAATCGTCACCCACGCGAATATATTATTAAGTTAACAATTCTGAATTAATATTCGCGTTTAAGTTATAACCGTAACCTCATCATCGCGTAATTAATTACAATTATACCTCCATTACTGTATTAACTTTATTATTAAAAATCCCAATCCCAAAACCCACTAAACCAAGTCACTGACACATCCATGATAGACCGAAATATGCATATGTATAGGCCATATGCAGAGGTAGAGCGCAACCTCCCCTACACCGTCCCACCGCTATTTCGATAAACCATGACCATGTGTCCTTGACTATGTTTAGCAACCCAAAACATAACAAACTCCTAATTCCTTTCATTCCAACCAGTAACCCATCATCTGTGTTTTCATCTGCGATAAACTCTCTAGTTCTATTTAGTTGGGTTACAACTAAACTTCCCATGGTTTATGCGTATAATAATATGCTATAAATATGTATATCTATAACAGTGATAATCATTAAATAATACATCTTCATTAATAGTTATAAATCTCAGGTCGTAACAGTACAATCGTACGGATGTATGGACAACCAGAAATACAGTGATGTTACACGCCACCTGATGTCATATTTAAAAATTTAATTTGCATAGGTTATCGTTTGTTGAATATAGATCCATGACCCGCTACTAAGTAGTGGTTGCTCTCACTATTTAATATTTAAGATCTATTGTCAGGCTTACGTGGTGGGGCGTGAACACTATTATGTTGGATCGATTCCTTTGATTCAGATTTAGAGATGAACATGAAATCAGTAATGAAATAGAGATTAGATGAAACATGTGAATCCAGTGAATGCATTGTTGAATCCAGACATGATTCCTGAGAAGATCTTGACCGGGTTCCCGTTTAGGGTGTACGATTAGGATGGATTAGGATGAGAGGCTCGGTTAGGGAGGTTCACGATTCTCTTAGAGATGAGGAGATTCGTGTGTTATGATGTTTAAGTGTGTGTAACCTTGATTATGAGCCATTAGTCTCATATTTATATACACTCAAGGGGAAACCTTAATTAGGATAAATAAGGATAATTACGTCCATCAAATAATTATCTATCTGATAAGAGTAATTAAGTAACTGATCTATTTAGTTAAATAATCATTAGGGCCATATTGTAAATATTTAGTCTTACATATTATACTAAGACGACAGAGGTGTCTCGCCTCGGTTACAGTCCCCTCTCCACGACACCACCGGCGTGACGGGCAAAGCGTGAGCCTAGTCATAGGGTGAATGTCTCTTCCAAAAGGGGTCTTTTGAATCCAACACCTATGAAGAGGCGATGATGAGAGAGTGATAATTATATGTGTATTTGAAGAAGACGTAAGAACAATCGTTTATGTGATGCCTACATGATGTCTTTTTAAAGTGATAAAGTGGTGATGGCTACACATGACCTCATAAGTAGTTAATAAACAAGTAATATTAGCTCCTTGTTACTTGCTATATATTTAAGGGTGATTTCCTTGAATTAGTCTAATTTTGTACCAAAACGCACATGTATATATAATTAAAACATTTGTTTACATTATCTTCTTGTTGTCACATCAGACATCCAACAATAGAATGGACACAAGGACCTATCAACAAACACATCAATTTCATGACAAATTTATATGTTGATAGTCATTATGGATTTAATTCATATAGCATATTAATCATACATATATATAAAATAAAAAATAAAAAATTATTGAAATGTACTCTCTGGTCCACGAAAACGGATAGTTCTGCTTGACATATAGTTGTTTTTTTATGAAACATAATAATTTATTTAAATTGATTCATTAATTGGTGTTAGATTTCAAAGTCTACAAAGAAAAGTATATAAACTTTTAACGTAAATCACGTATATAATTCATAAATACATTGAAATATTCAAGCTGTTTTTTACAAGTGTAATAAATTTCTGTAATAAATTAGTGTCACATGAATACCACATACATACATAAGATATACATAAAATCATTTCAATTATTATAAAACATACAGAAAAAACTAATATATAAGAAAATCTTTGGTATCAAATAACACTAATACTGTAAAAAAAAAGAAGAAGCCGTAATCTCATGTGTCGAAAATGACACATACAATATCCTTAAGGTAAGAGGGGTATACATCTAATAACTCAATAATGTCAAGTGTCAAAAAGGAGACGTACAATGTCCTTATAGTGAGAAGCATACGTAAAATAGAAAGCATCGAGCCTTCTCAACCCCTTTAGTTTATTAAACTAAATATCAAATACACACAACATGCGGCTGTACATGTGGGTTCACCATCCTGATTTTGAACCCACACATCGAACCCTAGCCATATATGATGGTAATCCTAGCCAAGCTGCTCGAACTCACTCCAACCCGTCTTTTGAACAAATAGCGTTACTTTTAAAAATTTATGTGTCTGTTATCAGTTCTATTATGAAATACTACACATAATTAAATTTGATTACTTTTTCATTACAAGTATGATATCAACATTATTATTTATATCACATCTGTCACTCATTTTCATAACTATACCATAAAGTCCTTTTCAATAAATCAAAATAATTATATTATATTCAATTCAAAAAGTTATTCAACTTTTCTAATTTATTTTTTAAATAAGGTAATTTTTTTATAAAAATAAAGCTTTTTTTTTTTTCAGAAAACTAGACCCTATCTGTTTTAGACTAGCTAACATACTTATTTAGACCATGGGGTATGCCCCTTGGTTCAACCACTCCACGTATGCGTCACGTAGACACCCACCACAACCACCCACTCCAACAAAAGTGGTGGAAATGCCCACCCACGCCCAAGAAGAAAGGAACGGTCGAAGGTCAAGAAGAAAGAGAGAGGCGTGGCTGTGGCCACGCCCAACCCATCAACGCCTATGGGGGCGGTGTTCCACCCTTCGTCCACGCCCACGCCCACCCACGCCCCTCCACCCGGCATACCGCAAGGTCTTATTTAATCCTATTTTTAATTTACATTTTTTTTATTATGATGAGACTTGAACCATGTATCATAGAAAGTGCCACCACCTTAACACTAATCTTGATATTATTAATCTAAAATTTCTTACGTAAACAATAATCATTTATCTAAAATCAAATATTTAGAAAGTAAACAAAGTGATTACTAAGACTACCCGCATCAATGACCCAAATCAACCCAATCTTCTACTAAAATAATAACTTTTCTTTTTTTTAAACGGCGAAGGTCTCAATCGTGTGAACCCACTGTTTCTAGGCCATGTCACCAAGGTCTAGTTACCTGGACCTCTCATGAGCCACTACAACCACCCCAGGAGGAAACCCCACTGGGAAAAACCCCCTGACCCCCATCAGACCCCTTTTTCGCTGCGGGAGGGATTTGAACCCAAGACCTCCTATATAGAAGAATCTCAGGATACCATTGAGGCACTGCCTCATTGGTAAAATAATTATTTTTCTGATTCTCTCTTTCTCCTATACAACCCAATCTAACTTAATATTCCACGCACAATTACAACCTAACCCAACTCAACTCATTTTATTAATATTTTTGTTATATAAATATGATTTGGTATTGTTTTTAAAATAATAAAAAACTATTATCTTGAAAAAAATTGTTCATATTTTTCTGAAAAATAAATAAGATAATATAAAAATTTATAGTGAAAAAGAAACAAAAATTTTGAATTTTTTTTATTTTTTGAATCAGATATATAATGTAAGGTTTTTTGGATAAAAAGTTTTGACAAAAAATCTAACAATAAATAAACAATATTATGTAATTAATATTATTAATTGATAAGTCTTTTTACTAAAAATCATTTTTTTTGTGAAAACACCTTCATTTTTAATAAAATTTCTGCCTGGATATTCACAAAAAATAAATAAACAATAATATGTAATTAACTTTATAAAAAAAGTTAAATTATATAAGTTATCAAATAAATATTGAATTAGATGTAAAAGTAATTTAAGAAAATGAGTTGAGACTTGGGTTGATGAAGAGACTTGGAGTTAGGGTCGAGAAAATATATTTTTTCTTGACAACTTAGGAACCAACCCAATGTGAGAAGTCTAGATATGTGCCATGTTTTAAGGAAATGAAGTTTTGTACACATATTAATGATGTTGATTTTAAAGGTACCAATTTCTTGAGTAAATTATGTTTACGTTAATGTAGTTTAATTAAATTTTTAATTTCAATCCATATCTTTTCTCTTAATTTTTTTAACATAATAACATAAAGAAACGTTTCAAGTTAGGTCGACTGAAATAATTAAAATAGAAAAAAATGGAATTGGAAATCAAGAATTTGACTAAAACACATGATTGAATACTAAAGTGTATTTCTTTAAACGAGAATAATACTCACATTAATGGTTTTAAAAACATTATTTGTAATCATCTTCTCATAAAACAAATTTGTTGAGCTACAAAGATTATAATATTCGAACTTTAACCTTATCATGTGCACCTTAGCCTTGTTAAATTAGTAATATCATACACATATTATCTTTACTTATTTGTCTTTCAGGTAACACAAAAAAATAGTATCATTGATATAATGGTATATCAATAACTTAACTCACAATACAAATCCAATCAAGCTAGAGAATAAACTTATATTAAACTTGTCTCCAACTCCAACAGTCAGCTCAAATAGTACGCTCTTTTTCTTGTTTAATTAATTTATATGTTTGTTTATGTAACAATTTCAAACAAGTTCAAAAATAATACCAAATTCAAAAATAACACCAAATTACACAAGTTTCATATAACATAATATCAATATATATATATATATATATATATATGAGTGTGTGTGGTAATTGACTATTTTATTTAAGTTAAATCAGCTTAAGCTTTATGCAATCAAGCTACTTTCAACTCAATTTGAGTCAGACGATATAAGGGTTTTAGCAAAATTTATGTAAGTTGGTAAGCAAACAACGAGAGTCACAAGTTATTTGAAAACTCGTTCGAAATTTATACCGAACCATAGACATATTTATTCCCTAAAAATTAATAAATATTGTTAAAGTGAAAGAAAAGAAGAAGAAAAAAAAGGTAAAAACTATGGGTGATGAATTGATGATGAGGTAAAGTTTGATGAATATTTATTTAGAAACAAAGTTTGACCAATACAAAGTCCCTTTGGCAATTGGCATAAACAGATTAGGGTAACAATTATGTATGAATGTACTACCAGTTAGCAGTACAATATAAAAGACAAAACCCCCAAATAATAGAGCCCTCAGTGTAGCCAATAAGATTTTTCAAATGAATAAAAGAGCCACTGATTTGGAACAAGAGAGTATGGAGAATCCCTATACTAATCTTTTCACCAAAAAACCCTAAATTATTCCAATCAATCTTCAATCTTTCTCCCGATTTATTAAAATCTTTGATTCCATCTTCGATCTGAGGAAAAAGATTCAGCCTTTTATATCTGCATCAATCTTGATCACGTGGGTGTAATCGAAAATGTCTGAAGATGACGGTGGCGGTGGTAGGTGCAGAAACTCCGCCACCGGCGCCAGCACCGGCGCCGGTGAGTATTACACGGCATACCCAGATCAAGTTCTTGAAAACGTGCTCGAAAACGTGTTGGTTTTCTTGAAATCACGGCGTGATCGTAGCGCGGTGTCGCTCGTGTGCAAATCGTGGTACCGTGCGGAGGCGTACACCAGATCGGATCTGTTCATCGGGAACTGTTACGCGGTGGCTCCACAGCGGGTGACGCGCCGGTTCAAGAGGCTCCGGTCGTTTGCGTTGAAGGGGAAACCCCGGTTCTCTGATTTCAGCTTGTTGCCGGCCGATTGGGGTGCGCACTTCACCCCGTGGGTGTCTGCTATGGCGACTGCTTATCGTGCGCTGGAGAAGATCTACCTCAAACGCATGTGTATCACTGATGATGATCTCGCCATGATTGGTTACTCGTTTAACAATTTCAAAGAGCTTGTTTTAGTTTGCTGTGATGGATTCGGAACGAGTGGACTCGCTGTTATCGCCAGCGAGTGCAGGTAAATTAGGGTTCTTCAGTTTTCAATTTCAAATCCGTTTCTAACAACTCAGATCTGTTTTTTATCAGTATACTTTAATCAAATTCGCACTTCGATCTGCAATTTTCCAGTATCAATTTCATAAACATAATACTTAATTTAGGTTGTTTAAACAAAATGTGATGATTATACCTTGAAATCAGGAATCTTCGTGTTCTTGAGCTGATTGAAGACGAGGTTTCTGATGATGAAATCGATTGGATTTCTTGCTTTCCATTTGAGGGTACTAGCAAATTAGAGTCACTATGCTTTGATTGTGTTGAAGCCCCAATTAACTTCGATGCATTAGAGAGACTAGTAGCAAGATCACCATCGTTAAAGAAGCTTAAATTAAACGAATTTGTTTCGATAGGGCAGCTTTACAAGTTAACTTTAAAAGCACCACAATTGACCCATTTGGGTACCGGTTCGTTTAGCCAGTTGGATGTTATTGGTCAGCAACAGGCTGATAATCATGAACATCAAGAACCAGATTATACTTCTGCTTTTGCTGCTTGCAGTTCTATAGTTTGTCTTTCAGGTTTTCGTGAAATTGCACCTCAATATCTTCCGTCTATCTTACCACTATGTGCTAATCTCATATCGTTGAATCTTAGCTTTGCTAACATTGATACCGAGCAGCTGAAGCCCGTTATCCGCCACTGTCATAAATTACAGGTTTTTTGGGTAAGTTTCAAAACTTTTTTGATTCAAATCCTATCCTTAGACACTGATTCTGCTTCCACAGGATACATCAAATGAGAACTTCTGTTTTTTTTTAAGAAATTTGAGCATGTTTCTTTTTACATACGCTTACACCTGTGTAAACATATGTAAAAAACAGAACTATTTTACACCTGTTAGAAAAAAGTTCTCACAAGATCAAAAGTAATCATTTATACATGTTTGTAAAAAAGAATTCCTATAGATCTTAAAATATTTAGAGTTCTGTGAAGTGGGAACCCTCTCTATGCATCTAAACACCATAAACAACTGCAAGATCCACTTTACTTCTACATTTGGTTAGAATTGGTTGCAAAAATTTGTCTGATATGTATGTGTTGTGTATCTTTATCTAGGCGCTGGATTCAATTTGTGATGAAGGGCTTCAAGCAGTAGCAGATACATGCAAAGATCTTCGTGAGCTTCGTATATTTCCCGTAAATCCCCATGAAGATGTCGAGGGGCCAGTTTCTGATGTGGGTCTTCTTGCGATTTCTTTAGGTTGTAGAAAACTGCAATCCATTCTTTACTTTTGTCAACATATGACAAATGCAGCGGTTATAGCCATGTCCAAGAACTGCCCGGATCTGGTGGTGTTTCGCCTTTGTATAATAGGCCGGTACAGACCTGATCGGGCCACTGGTGAACCCATGGATGAGGGTTTTGGAGCCATTGTCAAGAACTGTAAACAACTCACCCGGCTAGCCGTGTCTGGTTTGCTTACAGATAAAGCCTTTAGTTACATAGGGCAATATGGTAAATTGGTGCGAACTTTGTCTGTGGCTTTCAATGGTGACAGTGATATGGGGTTAAAATGTGTGTTGGAGGGGTGCATCAATTTGCAAAAGCTTGAGATCAGAGATAGCCCATTTGGGGACTCGGGTTTACATTCAGGTATGCACCAATTTTACAATATGCGGTTCGTTTGGTTGTCTTCATGTCTAGTGACCCAACAAGGATGTATGGAGATTGCTAGACGACTGCCAAAATTGGTGGTTGAGGTTTTTAATACGGATGAGAACGAAGGGGAGAGGGGTGATTTAGTAGAAACACTCTATATGTATCGATCAGTTGATGGAGCACGAGCCGATGTGCCCCAATTTGTCAAGATTTTGTAAAAACATAAAAGCAATTGGCTTACAAATTTCCAATATTAATCATCCAAGATTTATGTTGCTGAAAACCTCTGCACCCAAGTACCGAACGAATCGTTTATGCCATGTATAAGATATGTCGGGTGCTTCTTTCTTCATGAGTTTCCAAGAAATCAATACCAGATTTGCTGAAGGTTGATGCAGTGAATACTTGATAATGGATACCTGTTTCAAGATTTGTCGGGTCAATGAAAACTCTTGCTCCTTGTTCAAAACCATGTTGCGTTGGCTCAAATTGCGAGTTCGTTTTGTTTCGTGTCATGCTTTCAGGTTGGGTTAAGAAAAAAATGTGATCTTGATTTGTTAATTCAATCTGAAAGTGGTTAGATATCGAGAATTTGTGAAGTTTCTTTAAGCAGTAGGGTAGATGATGATGATGATGATGATGGTATTCTTTAATTTGGTAGCAGAGAACTTTGTATCCTGCTCTTAGTGTTCTATTCAGATGTTAAATTTTAAGAGAACAAGTACTTCTGAATGATGCATTCATATTTCATCAAATCTTTTTTTCTAGAATATTGTTTTTTAATAAAATTTATGTTAAAATAATAATAAAAAAGGTGAATTATTTTGAGTTTAAGAATGATGCATTTGTCATTAGACTCTTGTACACAAGTATGATTGTTTGTCGTTATAAATATTTTATCCATTAATCAAAGTATACACGCATAATCTGAAAGATCTTTTGAAAAACGATTAATCGGAAAAAAGTAAATACTCACAATAATGTAAAGTGTAACTTAAAAAACAACTAAAAGGCGTTTTAAGTTTTATGTATCTCATAAATACATTTATTATGGTAATATATGAATAAATAGTCTTGTGTTTAGAGTCAAGGTATAAAAGTAAAACAATGATTAATTCTAAAAAAATACTAGTTATCATGACTGTCTTTATCCAAAGGATCCATCAAAACAAATTTATAAAAGTTAGATTGGTTCTGAAAATGTTCGCGTGCGATTAGCCTACTTGATATACGTATGCTTTTTTGAAAAGAATGTTTTTTGTTTAAATCTAAGCAAAAAAAATTAAAAGTAAGATATCATGAATGTTAAAAAAATATTGATTTTGAAAATAAGTTATATTTAATAAAGTATATATAAATTTTGAAGAAATAAAAAAAAAAAGTAATTTATTTAACAAGTATTGATATTGATGGTGAAGGGCTCATTGAATGATGTGTGGAAAGAATTGTACAAGTACAAACATTGGTGGGTCCTTGACATACCTAAACCATATTTTGAATATTAATGCATTAAAAACTTGTATATTGTGCATATTTTATGTTAAAAGGTTTTGTGGGGTTAAAACAGTCTTTTTCAGATGTCACACCACCTGAACCTGCTTTTCGGGGCTGCCAAACTTCTAAAGGGTTAGGCCTTTCTCAAGCTAATAAACAGTAGTCCTTAATCTTTATTATAATTAGATTCAATTTTTATTATATTTTATTTTTGTTTGGTATTTTTAAAAATTAGAATCTTTGTTATATATATATTTTTTATAAATATGTATTTTATTTAATTGCAAACAAATAATCAGGACCATCTCTGAGAAATTCTATATCATGTACGAATGCTAAAAATGGACCCCTATGTTTGCGTACGGTAATTTGTTTTTAACTTAATTTGAAGTGGCCATTCGTTTGTAATTAAATTTGAAATAAGTTTATTTGTTTTTATACCTAAACTAGCCTAAAAACCCATGTATTACATGGGTTGAATAATCAAAAAAATATAAAATATTAACATAAAATAATAATAAGTATTTATTAATTATAAAATTATATTTTAATATAAAATATAATTGATTTATTCTTATAATTTATTAATTTTTAATAAATTGATAAGAAGATGTATATAATTAATAATTAATTATATAATTTAGTTACTAAAAATTATTAGTACTAATAGGAGAGAGATGCGATAAAAGTAATTTCAGATTTCATCACAAAGTGACATGTGTCTCCTAGGAATACTCCTTTATTATAGTAGGTAAATTTTAAATTATAATGAGTTATTAGTCAACTGTTTAACGAACATGTTTTTTTCTTTTAATTTTTATAACATTCGTAACTGTGTTAAATATATTTAAAAAATTGGATTGGAAATTATATTTGTTTGTTGTAAAATAAAGTATTATATATATAATAGACAATTTTTTTGAGTAAATTAATATAAAATTCTTAATTAATATAAAATTAATAATCTTGAGATACATTACCAAGAAAATTAACTTTTATTAAAAAATAAAATGTGATATATTTTAAAAGATTATTTTTCGTGATATATTACCACGGAAATAAACATTTACGATTTCTCAGGGTTTATTAATTTTATATTTAACCAAAAGGTTATATTAAAATGCATTTTTAACGTTTAATCTTTTACAATCTCATAAAAAAATATCACGTATTTAAAAAAATCTACAATATAATTCTATCACTAAAGATTATTTTAATATCATGACATTCTAAATTAGAAAACGTGTGTTTAACAAGGGTTAAATAAAAAAAACTAGTAATATCAAGTATTTCATGTGTTTTATATGTTAAAAATACAAGGATTAAACCAAATAAACGTAAATTAAAAAAATATAATAAATACATTTTTTAATGAAGCTTATACTTTATTTGAAAAATTGGTTAACTAATGAATTGATTTTAAATAATTTATAAAATAAAAATGATGAAATGAATAAAAGGAAAAGAAATGTAAATAATGAGAAAAATTCAAAATAAAAGAAAATAGACAAATTAGGTCCTTTATAAATAAGAGTAAAATAGTTATTTAAAAAAACTTAATTGGATTTATTAAAAGAAGATAGCATAAAGAACGAAATTTGCAACAAAATACATAAACAAAGGATTTTAACGATACTTTTTGAACATGAAGGATGAAACATGCAATTTCATATAAACATAAATGATGATTTTTGTAATTTACTCATTTTTTTAAATTTAGCCCCCCTAAAAAATAGGTCATGTGTGATCTCACATCCTACAGATTATACTGAAAAGTGTAATATATTGGTAAGTTTGTTTGTTTGTTTGTTGTTGTTGTTATTATTTTATTTTATGTTTTTCAAATTCGGAAGATAAGCATGTTAAAAATAGTAAGACTGTAAGACCATTCTTATCTACAACCAACCAAAACTATTCCATAAAATATTAATTTCTCTCTCTTTCATGTATACAACAACCAAACTTAATTTGTTTACTCTCATTCATAACAAACTCAACCTAATAAAATTAACCAATCACAAAAATAAATATGAAATAGAAAATTTTATTTAATAATATTATAATAACCAACTAATGATTGATGAGGCAACTTGGTTGTAAGTTTTTGAGTAATTTTTTTTTTTTAGTTTTTGTGGAACAACCACACGTTCAAATCATGGATGGGAGTGGTCTAAGAGTCCTTATTACCTTGCATATGGTTTTATATACAATTGGACAAAAGTTTTGAGCCTGATTAAAATTTAGTTTTCTATTATTACTTTCGGTACAAAAAGTTTTATTAAATTATGAATATAAAGTTTGGGAAATTTTGAATATAATCTTCTAGTGTTCTATTAATAACTAGCTTTGATATGTGTTTATAAGTTTTTAAATTTTATTTTTTACCTACATATCATATTGCTAAAATATAATTAGTCATAAATGTAAGAAAATATAATATTTATCTTATATAGTGAATCTCTTATATAAACTTTGACTGATTATATAGCTTGGTTTTAATTTTTAGATAGCTTAGATCCAAGTTTTTGACTATTTTTTAATCTGATTATATGGCCGGTTTGATTTGATTTGAAATAAGCCTGACAAAATGGAAGAGTTGGGTTATGTCGGGTTGGGTAATGGATCATGACGAGTGCGGATCTAGATGGGTTTAAGCAAAAATCAGTTAAGGTTTAAATGAGTCATATTTAAAAAACTACAATTTAGTTCAAATTATAATGAATTTAACTAAAGAAATATTATATTTGAACAATATTTCATGGTTTTCTTATTAAATATATTATTGATAATTTTTGTCCTTTTGAATACATTTTATTCACATAATATTTAGATTACACACATTGTATTAGGTTGTTATTCGTCCCAACTCAATTTATGTTATGATGATACATATTTCAATTAAAAACACAATAATTGTTTATCAAAACTAACTCATTATTTTACTTTGAGTCAAAATTATCATATGTAATTTTAAAATAATTTACATTATCCAATTTCGTATTTTTTGATCCATGAATAGTTATTCTATGTTAGGTCAGTATAAAATGTTAATATGGTTGTACTACTCTTACATGGTGGATATTTATTTAAAATATGAATTATAAAATTTAGTACACAGATATATATATTTTTTAAGAACAAGTCATCATGGGTAGATCAATGTAGTAGTATCCGAAGTTTTGGTAAATATATAATTTGGAACCCTATGTCCATTGTCCCCTTTTGTTTATAAAAACACAAGCATTAAAATAAGAATAATTACATAACTATTTTTGTTATTCTTTTTGTTTTTGTCGAAGTAAAACAGAAATATTGTTGTTGTTTGGTTCAATAACAGTTGAGTCAGTAAATGTTTGAATTGTTCAGACCTTGTTTAAAGTTTACTGGTTAAGAGGTTCTTCATTGATTCAGATTTGATTTTTAGTAAACAGACAGTTATAATATCTAACCGATTTAGAGATAGACTCGGAATAAAATTATTAAGAGTCTATCAACGAGCCTGTGATTCTTTCAACGAAACCATTGCTCCAAATACATGCAGTCCAAATGTCCAATGACATAATTGTGCGATGTGGAAGTCACATTTATGATTCGTTGAAGGCAACCATTATTAGAGGGGGGTAAACCAGTTTTTTTTAAAACCAATTCCGGTTCCGTATGCATAATATTATACTTGAATATGTTATTGATATTATGTTCACAAAGAAAAGATCAAATAACAGGGTTTTTTGTCTAATAATATTAAAAACTAATAAGACTTTAACATGTGAAATGCCAAAAAAAGAAAAGAATAATAATTTACGTGGGCACAAATAAATATACACCCAGAACGTCAAATTCGGGAGTACCGTTGAAATCATACCGTATTGCGTGTCGTTTGTACCAAGCTGTTCAGAAAATTGTCACTTTTAACAAGCAAAAGACAATATTAAAGTAGTGTTTCATACGCAAGAAGAAATATAACAGACAGTTAAAATTGATTAAATTTCTAATATTATAGTTATGATTATTATATTAACCTTTTTTCTATTTTTCATTAACACTATTATAATGAATTGAAAACACATGTACTAATAATAAAAAGTGAGGAAGATCATGACTTTATTACATGATGGATTTGGTATATTGTTTGTGGTTATGTCTAAAAGGTTAAAAAGACCGATAGGCTTCATATCATCAAAGTGGGATATGAGTACGCAAAAATGCTTTGAATTAGTGGTTAGAAACTTATTTTAGTATTTTACCATCTTTTTTAATTTTTGGTGTGAGTCTTGAGAGTGGACCATGGTCTCTTCTTCTAACACCTGGACCAATAATTAATTGACACGTAAGACCCTCGTTTTTATAAAACTTTCCGTTACCAACATGAAATGTGGGTTTATAACCACTTTTACCCTTGCTTTTTAAAGCTTATAATAATACCTATTATTTTTTTTTAACTACAGTTAGACTGTTTCGTCATGGTACCTTCCGTTATCATGGTGATTGATAGCTAAAATCGATTCCTCGATCTCCGACCTTGAGACACGTGTGCCCTAGATACGTGGGAACCGGATGGAATCCGTAAACCCTCGCCCCCATTAGGTTCGAACCCGGGATTAAAGCCCTGATTCGTTCTTTCACCTGGATATCCATTAAATTACACTCAACAAGGTTAGAACACAAGACCTCCACTTTGGAAGGGTAGACTTTTACCAGTTGAGACAAATCTCCGGATATAATACCTATTATTTATCTTTTGTAAAATTTTGTTTTTTATTATCTTACTTTTTAAAGTTTATAGAGCGTTTAGATTTATCAATTGTAATGAATATAATCTGTTTTTTTCTCAATAATTTCATTCGTTAATCTAAAAAAATAAAAATAATCACGGTAACATACTAATGTCGTAAAGAATAAAAATAACGTCAAGTGAAAAGCATCTAATTCTCTTAAAAATGTCAACAATATGTATTGCGTTTGTGGTTGAGCAATTTTCTTATAATATCATGAAATCAAATTGGTACTATAATGATTGAGGTTTTCATTTAATTCTATTCTTAATTACTCTTTTTCATCTTATCTTACTATATTAATAAAAGAAAATAAATTTTGTCATTTGTCATAATATTATAACAATAATGTCAAATGTCAATTTTCTGTTAAATTCATTTAATTATCTCCCATTAAATAATTATATTCTCTTTGTAATTAAATAATTATAATACTACTAACTAATAATATTATTTATCTTTTATTTCAAAAACATTTAAAAAAATGTTTTAAG
Source organism: Mikania micrantha (assembly GCA_009363875.1). Lineage (NCBI taxonomy): Eukaryota > Viridiplantae > Streptophyta > Magnoliopsida > Asterales > Asteraceae > Mikania > Mikania micrantha. Next base: position 17,011,586 of record CM018691.1, read on the forward strand.
ATATGAAATTTTTTAATATTAATTTTTTTGAAATAAGAAAAAAAAATATTTTTAGAATATCAAAGTTATATAAGAAACAATTTTTCTATAAAAATGATTTTTGTGTATAAAAAATAAAATAAACTATAACCCATAGTTTTAAACAATAAGATATTTATAATCCAATGTCATTTTTTAATTTGTTTAAAAAAACAAAGTAAAAAAGTGAGAGACAAAGTTACGCTTTTTATCCTTATGTTTAACGCTATTTTTTAATTCAGTCGTTTAAATTTTAATAATTACATAAATTATATTATACCTTATTTATTTATAAAAGTTAGCATTTGATATAACACATGATGAAGTTTATTAGCAGTTAGTTTAAATATATAACTTTTAAAAATCAAAAGATTACATATCGTTTTTATAATTATTAAAGTTTTTAATTATTGTTTTATTAGTTAAAGTATTCATTAATATGTAAATTAATCATTTTATCTTAAAATATCCTTTTACAATTTTTAAATTTTTATTTCTAATTATTTAATATTTTATATCAAATCCGTGTAATACACGGGGAAATAATCTAGTATTTTTATATATGTATTTTTCACAATATTATAGAGCATCTTTGTAATAATACTGAGTAAATGGGACACTAATCCTTCATTGATTCAAAATTTTATCAGATCTAAAAATCAGGTTGAACAAATTCATTAGCCATTTATATCTTCGTGTGTAGTGGTGAATTTAAAAAAGAAAATATAAGGGGGCAAAAAATAGGTTGATAAAAGTTGATCTAGGGTTGCAACCAAAAAACAAACATATCAAGAGTATTTAGAATAATTATTGCTTAAATAATCACTTTTCAAATTATATAACAAGTTAGTAATCATATAAACTCTAAAAGTAGAACACGATTATTATCAAATAAGCAATTCGTTTTTAAAATTATGTGTTCTATAATAAGATTTGTACCATATTTTGTTTCAAAATTAAGAGAGCTTATTAAAAAATATATGTATTTTTAATTTTTCATTGTGGGCTCCTACAGGTGACCTATCCTCTCCCCCTCCCAATACAATGGCTCCGTCACTGTTCGTGTATGATACGTCTACAATAGTAGTAATTTAGTTGTCTTCTTTGATAGAGTGCTCGTAGCCTTTATTAATGAGCTCTCTAAGTGTTTAGAGGGTTATGAAAGTATGCTTGCCTCTTCATGGTTCGAGGATTTCGAATAATGGGTGTGTTTGAAATGTCATTGCCTCTTCATGCTTCAATCTCCATGAAAAAGGTATTTTTAATGGCTAATTTTTGGATTACTAACAGATCATTAGAGTTTCATTGTGTCACAATCAAGTCACCAGTTCTGAAGGACACTCAATACTTTGAAAAATCTTCTTGTGGGATTTGCACCTAGGACCATGAAAAAGATATAAATTATTTCATTTTTCTACCATTCCAAAAAACAAGTGGGAAACAAACACTCAACAAAATTTGTAAAGATTGTTGGTTAACTTTTTTCTTGGTACTAAATCCCTCACATAATATGATTTGAAATCTTCGAAAGAAAACATTTATTCCTCATAAAGTTAATATCTTGTTTTGACATGTTCTTTTAAACCGACTCCGGAGTGAGTCTCGTTTGGTGGACAAAGGGATTGATATTCCATCATCTATATGAATTGTAAACTATGGACCACATTTTGGGTGATTGTTTTGTTGCTACCAATGTGGAATGTGATTGATTGGTGGTTGCATTTAGCCTTTACTTTGCCTATGGAGCCATTGGGGTCATTTCTTCAATTGAGACATTTAGAGTGAGTAAGTGTAGGAAGAAGATGTTGGAGGCTGTTATCATGTCGTCATGTTGGATGATTAGGTAGTTCAGGAATAAAGTGGTGTTTTAGAAATATAATAATTAAAGAAATGTATTTTCATTGTTTATTTCTTGTGTTATTAAAATAAAAATTGGAAGGCTAGTATTAATTGGATTGAATTGTGGCCAATTTCTCCTTTGTTTTTGTAAGGCTACGTGTAATATGGCTTGATATAAGATTGATGACCGGTGGCACACAAGTGCTACCGTATGCTGATGAAGACTTGATTGTGGCTTGATATATGTGTGTGGGAGTGTTATTTTTATTGTTTTAGAAAAAATAATGATTAAAGTAATGTGTGTATTTTTGTTTTTTTACTCTATTTTCATTGTTTATTTCTTGTGGTATTAAAATAAAAATTGTGAAGCTAGTATTAATTGGATTGAATTGTGGCCAATTTCTCCTTTGTTTTTGTAAGGCTACGTGTAATATAGCTTGATATAAGATTGACCGGTGGCACACAAGTGCGACCGTAGGTATCATGATGAAGACTTGATTGCGGTTTGATATATGTGTGTGAGAGTGTTTTTTATTGTTTTGGAAAAAAAATCGGTCAAGTTGTTCTTCACGTTCATAGACACGGTCATATAAAACATGTCATGCTGGATGCGTAATGAGAGAAGGGACGTGACCATGTCAAGCGAGCGAGTCACAAGGGGCTTTTACGCTCCTCTAGACATGGTCTAATTGTTGGAGTTACTCGTGTACCTCCTTGCTAATTAACTAGTTTGGTGCCACATTTTGATTTATTGATTTAGCTTTTTTTTTTTTTTTGAAAAAGATAAGCTAAAAGGGGAGTTGAAATGCTTCTAAATCAGATTGCTTTAATTTTGAATCCAATTATTGTATCAATTATGTATTATATCGTTATAATATTTTTTTGATATATATTAGTTTTCAAAAACCATAATTTTCAACATCAATTTCGATCTTTATTATCAGTCATTATTCCTCATTGTGTGGTATTGGTACAAGTACAATAAACATATCTCCATCTTTGTTTTTGCAAAAGAGCAAGGAAAACAATATTTAAAGACATTAAAAATGGCCACATAATTTTGGAAGATAAGGTGATAGTTTTTGTGGGGTTTTGGTTAGGGGTGTCAATCGTGTCGGGTTGACGGGTTAGCGGGTTAACAGGTTACGGGTTGGCGGGTTGGTGGGTTGAATCTTGCAACCCTAACCTGACCCATATATTTATTCGTGTCAAAATTTTCAACCCTAACCCGGATTGATATAAATCCAGGTCAACCCGAACCTGACCCGTTTAACCCGTTTATTTAAATAAATCAAACTTATTTACATAGTGTAAGTTGGTTGTTGCTTGAAAACACATAAATAATAACGTGATTAGTAGTTGTGTATGAGTAACAAGTAGTTAATATAGTATTTTAACAAAAAAATTAATATTATTATAACTAAAAATATAATTATGTAATCAAAATTATAAAGTATGTAATTTAAAATAAACTAGTTTGTATAGTTAACCGGAAAAAAAAAATCATTTTTTAGATGAAAAAAATATAAATTTTGTTACCTAATCAATTAAAGTATGTTAAATAATCAAAAGAAAAACAACTAAATTATGTTATAGGAAAGAAAAGAATAAAAAATTAATAATTTTAAAACCTTAAACGGGTTAACGGGTCAACCCGTTTATAAATGGGTCAACCCGAACCCGACCTGTTTATAAACGGGTCAACCCGAACACGACCCGTTTATTTAAACGGGTTATACTTGTCAACCCAAAACCTGATTATTTTCGTGTCGTGTTCGGGTCGTGTTTCAGGTCGTGTCGGGAATTGCCACCCCTAGTTTTGGTCTATCCTATATGTGTTACACTTGGAACCGAGTGATGTGTTATTATTGTAGAATTAAAAGTAAATTTATGTATTCTAATAAATTAAGATTTCTACACATGAAATCTTCATGTGACTAAAACACTTCAATTTTAATTTCATGTCTCTTTTTTCCATTAAATACATTTCATATTAAAATAATAATATTAATATTAAAAACACACTTTTTTTTTTTGAATATCAAATTGTTATATAATAAAAAAATTTCAAAAAGAGCTTCTTAAAACGAAATATTTAAATAGACAAACTTTGAAAAAATTAGTATTTAAAGAAAAATATTATTGTATTACTTAAATTATTATATTATATGAAATTTTAATCATAACATTTTATATTGTCTAAATTTTTATTGGTACTATTTATTATCTTTTTTATTTAACCCGTGTAATACATTGGATATTAACCTAGTATATATACCACTGTTGCAAAAGTTGGCCTCCAAGGCCGAGTACTCGCTCCAGGCGAGTAATTTCTGAGTATTGCCCGAGTACTCCCGCCTAGGGCCGAGTACTGCCCGATTACTCGCGCCAAGGAGCAATTCCGACCTAGGAGCGCTTAGCGACTTTTGCAACCTTGATATATACACACATACTTATTAGCACTTAAATGTATTTAAAAAATAATTAAAATATAGTAAATACATATATACACATATATTATTAAATATTGTAAACACACACGTACATATCCACAAATATATAGCAGTGATCATGAGAAAACTTATTAAATCGGTGAAACTTAAAAAACTATTACCAACTAAGCAATTTATAATTTTTTATGAGTTTTAGTTATAAAATTGTGCATACGTAATAAAAAATATGCATCTCAAAAGGTTTCGTGCATGTAACTAACATAATTACGTACATGTAACTAACATAGTTACACACACACTTTTTGAAAAAATAACAAAAAGAGAAAGAAAATATTAATTAATAATGACTCTGATTAATTTTGTAAATTTTCTCCATAATTAAGGTTTTCTTATTCATCTTCCGCTATATATTATTGTTTGATTAGTTAACCCTTCAATTCATTCTAATTTCTAAGTCACAGTTAAAATAATTAAAAAAAATCGTATTTTGCTAATTAAATCTAGAATTTTTTAATTTATTATGACGCAGACTAATCAAAGTGGTAAAAGGGTAATTTGATTTATTGTTTTTATTAAATCTTGTTGTGACTTTTTTATTTTCTTTAGCAAACCCATATTAATTAAAATATAGATTTTTTATTAGTTTGACTTTTTTATTTTCTTAGTTTTTATAATAATCATCCATCGATTAAGGCATTATAACAGGGATTAATATGATTTCATCATCATTGAATATCACATTTCATCATAATTGAATATCACATTTCTCACTAGTAACTAATTCTGAACCATGTTTAAGAGTTTGATAAACTATTTTACTTGTGAATATCAAACGGTTGAGTCTAGATTCAAATCTATTCAGAATACAAAGTTAATAGTTGTAAATGTTTATTCTCTTTCTTGTGGATTTTTAAGTTCCACAATCACATATAGCTATCTAGTCTAGAGGCGGGCAAAAAAACCGGATCCAGAATCGGCAACCCGAACCGGAACCGGATCCGGTAATACCCGAACCGATATGTACAAACGGGTCTGGGTTTTTAGACGAATTAAAACCGAAACCGGAACCGGTTCCACCTGTACCCGGCTAAAACCCGAACTGGAACCGGCCAAAATCCAAGCCGGAACTGGTCAAAAACCGGTCGAAACCCGGAACTGGAACCGGAACCGGGTATTAACTTTGTTGACCGGAACTGAAACCGATTGGAACCGGAACAGGTTTAAAAAAAAACCCGATTTGCGCACCTCTAAATTCTAGTCTAGCGGTAGTCTGTTGACTTCTCTTATAAAAGGTCATGGGTTGGATTCTCACCTGTAGCAAATATTGTTGTGTTGAGCCTAAGGTTTTCTAGTTGTAGCCTGTAGGTTTCCTCATGTGCAGGTGAGTCAGGTCGTCATGCTCTGTTATTCATGTGAACAAATAATAACACATTGTTAAAGCATTAACCCAAATAACTTTGTAAAGATAAGACAAATCTTGGTTTTTTTTAACATCGTTGTAAGACACCTAAAACACTTTCTTCTTTTATGAGTTTGCGAAAATTCATCACCGTTTAAGACGTAACATCATTGTAATTGTTTTAAGCCTAAAACTTACAATAATGTTACGTTTCAAACAATGATAATTTTCGCAAATTCATATAAGAATAAAGTGTTGTATATATCTTACAATGATGTTAAAAAAATCCAAGATTTAGCGAGTTATTTTGAGTTAATCCAAGAATATATATATCTACAAGAATTAAGCCCCCAACCATTATCTTTTTTAGAAATAGTCAATTTGAAAACGAAGACCCATGTCCTACAAGAATCGATAATTGATGATATTAAGATAATGGACCACATGTACGTTAGTGTATGGGCCAAGTCAATCAATGCCTATGATTTATGCAAAACCCCATGTATTAATTTCATCAATCATTAACAATTTAATACCACTTCATTTTAGGTGTTTCAATCTTACAAATACATTATTATTATTTTATATTTTTATCAAGTTATAAAAAAATCATCTATCTCTCATATATAACGTTATTTATATTTTTTATATTGAAATTTAAACCATTTTCTCTAAAAGTCAATGCTAAACCTTTACACATATATCCATCATTCTAAATCTCAAATAGTTCACCTTAACCCTTTAAATTATTTACTTTTACTTTATATACTTAGTAATTTTAAACTAATTTTGTATATTGTTGCACATTTAACTCAAAATTAAATAATAAATTAATTTTATAATATATGTATATTAAATTCGTGTAATATATTTGTGTGTGCATTTATATTATATTATTATAATTTTCATATATTTTGTTTACTAATTATGTTAACATAATTTTGTTAACTGTTTTAAATATATATAATAAATATATAAAAAATAAATCGATAAAGATAATATAAAGAATAAAATACTCATAAAAAAAGTATTTTTTACACCTCAACTAGTAAACCTAAAAATTACTTTAAAACCAAAACAGACTATAACAAAAGGGCCATTTTATTTGGACACCCCACCCTTATATTTTTACACCCCTGTGGGCCGAGACGGCCCGTACTGGCCATTACGGGCCGTATTGATTACAGACAAACATTTCAGGGAATTCCTTGAAATCAGTTAAACATTCTGTGGAACGGGCCGTAATGGCCAGTACCGTCTTGGCCCAAGCTTATTTTTCCAAGCCATTTTGGGTGCCAACCAGTTTTGAAAACCTTGGTACGGCCCGTACTGGCCAGTACGGGCCGTCTTGATTTAATTTATTTTATTTAATCATAATTTATGTATTTAAATATTTTTTAACGATATACGTTTAATACGTGAATTATTTGAACGATATGTGTTATTTATTTTATTTAAACTTAATTTACGTATTTAAATTTAATTTTTAACGATATACGTTTATTATGTAAGTTATTTGAACGATACACGGCTATTACGTTAATTAAACGTCATAATGTCGTTTTAACTAAATATTTCATTTTATAATTAGTTTGTTTACGTTAATTAAAATAATTTAAATAATATAAAGTTTTTCGCGCAAATATTAAACAACACAAACAGAAACAATACAAATGCAGAAAGAAACAAACGTATATACACTGTACGGTTTTATATACAAGGAAACAAAATACAAAAATACAAAAAGAACTACGATCCGGATGGTCCAGCGTCCGATCCGTCGTCTGCGTAGACGCGTGGCTCCGGGAACGGTGGAAGCTGTGTCCCGTCCCTTCGCGCATGCTCTGACGCAACTGTCCACTAGACCAAATCCTCGTACCGATCGAGCCGTCGCTCGATGCGTGCCATCCGCTGGGCCGTCTCGTCGCACCGGGCGGCAATCTGGTGCAACAACGCCTCGAGTGGCTCGGTCAGGCGCACCGCACGGTAAACGTGCGGTGGATGCTGCGGAGGCTACTCCTCGCGCGGCGGTGACAGAACCGGCTCCTCCCGAATCGGCTCGGGCTCCGGTATCGGGCCACCGTCCTGCTGCTGCTGGTCTGGCAATACAATGACCTGGGGCGGCTGAAACGGGCGGCCGTCCAACCCAATAAACCGCAATCCGAGACCCGGGATGTCGGCGGCAAGTTTCATACGACCGTCCGCCGATCGAGCTTACGAGGCTCGATCGTCGGCAGATCCTCAAGCATGCCAACCATGCCTCTGCTGCGGGCGATGTGGGTGACAAAGGCGCCACCCCACAATGTACCGCGCTCCTGTCGGTGGTAGAAGGAGGCGTAGTACAACGCAAAACACCGTGCCAGGTTGCACGGCCTGCCAGCAATGAGTGAGTGCAGATAAAACAGATCTGTCGTCGTCACCCACTCCTGGCTCTGACCGCGACCTAAGATGGTCGTCACGATGCAGCGGTGGATGTAACGGATCAGTGGATCTCTGATCGTCGAGGCCCGTACCCGGGGGCCGGTGAAGGGCGTATCTGATACCTGGGACCACCAGGCCCTCATAACCCCCTCCTCCCCCTGCGTCAAGCCCTGTGCGAAGTCGTCACGAACGGTCTTCGGCTCGTAATAGATGACTAAGTGCACGGCGAACCGCTCGATCGACATCTCGAAGTGCTGGCCGCATAAAGATAACTCGATATCCGGAGGAAGCTCCTCGTCATCCTCCTCCCGAACTGCGGCCTGGTTAGCTCGGTATCTAAATGTGGATAGAAACTCCACAGTGATCAACCGGTAGGTGGGCAGATCCGCGAGATCGAACAAGCGAGTCCGCGGCATGTCCTCGCCGAGGATGGCTCTCGCACGAACCGCCTCCCCGGCATCAGCCAGAAGACCCCAATCTATACAACGGGGCGTCGGCACGCTCATCCGCAGAATCCGACGGCACCTCGTCCACACCGCTGACGGCCCGTAATGGGCATGACGGCCTGTCTTGGTCATACAAGGCCAAAGGTCACCTTCTGCATAGTACAAACAGTTATAGACACTCACTATGTGTGAGGTTACACAACACAGTATGATCAGACACAAACAGTCACAGTTAGGTGAACTAACTAGTGTACACTCAAACAGTCGCATTGAACGATCACATTGAATTGTGATGTTGCAAGCATTAGACTTTGTGTGTGAGTACACACGAGCACACGTAATGATCAAATCACACTAACACGTACTATTTAAACTCGTAAGTAGTTTCCTAACTACTCTTAACACTTGCTAATTTTCGGGACGAAAATTCCTTCAACAAGGGGATGATGTGACAATCCGACTTTTCAAGTTAACCTTGTTAACCTCCGTAGGCCCAACAAGGCCAATGAAGGCCCAACAAGGCCAATGAAGGCCCAGTAAGGCCCAAGAAGGTCCAGTAAGGTCAAGGAAGGCCCAACAAGACAAGTCAGGCCCAATAAGGTCAAGTAGGCCCAATAAGGCCAGTGTAGGCCCATTGAGGTCTAAGAAGGCCCAATAAGGCCATTGTAGGCCCATTGAGGTTTAGATAGGCCCAATCAAGCCCAAGGTAGGCCCAATAGTATTTAGGAGGCCCAATTGGGTTAACCAAAGCCCAATAATGTTTCAATTGTCTAATTAGTGACAATTCGTTATTTCGGGTTAATCTCGTTAACAAGAAAAATTGTGAAAAATATCCCGAAACGATACGAAATCATAAGTGAAGGATTATCATTGGTCAAAATAAGTTCTGAAGTGTTAAAAGGTCAAGATTAGACGTGCAATTGAATGATAAGGTTCAATTTTGACTTTTTGAGTCAAAATTCGTTCATATGCAAAGGGGGGAATTTGAAATTAGTATTAATACACTGAAATTAATGAGATTAAACCTTCAATTAACTCATATTAGGGTGATGTAACAGTAATCATACGTTACTAAGGGTAGTAATGATCGAATTTAACTCAATTCGACCTCAAAGGTCGAAACCGAAACCATTAAGAGTTAAAATCATATAATTCCACTTAAATGCCTCAAATTGGTCATTCAGAATCATTAGTCGGCATCAAAGGAGGGTTCTGGATACAGCAATTGTGAATAAGAGATAGTGGGAGTTGAGTTCGACTAAAAGGGCGGCCGAAGGTTGAGCAACAAGACGATCTACATCAAGTTGAAATCAATTCAGGTAATTCTTGACTCCTACACTTTCTAAACATGCCGACTAAGGGTTATCCTAGATCAATTTCAACTGCTAACATCGAACTGATAGGGTTCAAGTAACTAGGGTTCTTACTAAAACGGTTTTGGGGGTATTGATCTTTAAGAGATTAATAATTGAATTGAATGTTATAGATAGCTTCAGAGAAGGCCGACTAAGATTAATTCTGAATCAATTTCGATTAACAACATCGAATTGATAGATTTCAAGCTCTAGGGTTTAGACACAAAACGATTTTGGGGATTTTGACTTAATTGTGTATAATATTCAAATTTAGTAGTCCAGACAACTTCGAAAATGTTATTTAAAGGAAATTACTATAAGAATTGGAATCAAGATGATCGAATTTGATGATTTTGAATTTAGGGATAATCGGTTAAGTTCGAAATTTGATTAGAATGAAAAAGTCAGATGTTTTTAATTATCATGATCAATTGGATACACTGATATGTTCGATTAAGGTAATAGAACAAAAGCCCTAAGAGTTTGTGTTCGATTGGATTCGAATTCAAGACCAATTTTGTGGTGTAAGCTTCGGCTATAATGGAAAAGGGGGAAACTGAACCATGTAAGCTTAAAACAATTAAATTCCAGATATCTAACGCGATACCCTAGCGGGCGAGATGGTTAGAGGTGAGTGTGTTGGAGTTGAGGGTCGCGGGTTCGAGTCCCGGCCCAACCATTTTTTAGATTTTAAGGTTATTTTAGTATTTTAACCATATTTTATTCGTTCTAACTCCGTTTTCATCCGTTCAAGTTGCGTTGGAACCGTAACGAGAATACGAACGTGTTGAAATGATAAAATTCATATTTTAATCCGAACACGAAATCGCGTATAACTACGTTTAATTAAATAAAATCAAATGTGATTTTATTTAAACGATTTCAATGACACGCGTACTTTCGTATGCACATTCTTAGCAAATCCAACATACGTGTGTTGACACGCGTGTGATTTTAAGCACAAAACGATTATTCGAATAACACTAGGTTATTGTTTAAACACAGATTCTTCGTAGAAGGATTTCTTTCACGAGCTTTTAGTGTGTGATCATTCTGCTATTATCAAAGGTGCGTACACGGCCCCTTTCTTATTTTAAACTGTTTTGGGGGAGAAAACATGTGCAACAAACTGTTTTAAGATACATATCACTTGCATGAGTTATCTGTTTACATTATGTGACAACATATCAACTTGAAAGTCCTTACACACCTCGAACCGTTTAGTTTGTTGTAATGCAAAGCGTGGTAGTTAGAAATAGATCTATTAGGTTTGACAAACCTCACCTGGTAGATGGGATCTACGCAGGTGTTTGACTGACCAAACACAATTTTACTATTGTTGTGATAGACAATAGTGGCAAGGCGAAAACATGCTATAGCATGGCAACTAGTCAGCTTCGGTGTCGAACACGTATGTAAATAGTTTATATGACTAGCTATCATGACTGTGCATGTGTGATTATGTTATCTACAACTTATTATTCAAACTGTTGTTTTGAACACTATGATTATTTAAAACCTGTGTTATGCACCAACCATTGTGTTGACTTGATTTGCATGTTTTCTCAGGACGCTAAGGCGCGCGTTACAGCTGGCATGGACTAGGAAGATAGAGTCTCATGCATTATAAACACTTTGAATTTGAATTTGAACATTTGAATATTTAAGTACTTTGGATTGTAATGTTTACTTATAACTGTTTATGGTTTTTAAACGCTTCCGCAACTTTTGTGAACTCTGAATGTTATGTTTTAAAGACCAAATTATGTTTTGAAATTCATATAGAGGTCTTCGCTATGTCTAATGATCTGAGATCCTGGTTTGTCATGCTCCCAAACGGTGTGATTCCGTTAGTTGAAATTTGGGGGTGTGACAGATTGGTATCAGAGCCATTGGTTATAGCGAACTAGGTTTGCATTTGTAGGCCTAGACTATGACTGTTAGACATTAGACACATCTGCTTATACGTATTACTTATAAATTACATATGACATTATGTAATTGACTTGTTTACGTATTCCATGGCACTGTACTTACATATGGTATTATGTAACAGACATGGCTTCATCATCAGTCCCATATATCATTATTGATGATTCCGAGGACGAGGAGCCGATAGTTCCGGCACCACCATCATCACCACCACCACCTATTCCATCACCTCCACCGTATGAGATGGAGGACTCCGATCCAGAGGAGGATCCGGAGGAGGACCCAGAGGAGGATCCTGATGAGGACCCAGACGAGGATCCCGACGAGGATCCAGAGGAGGACCCGGATGAGGATCCGGAAGAGGAGCCTGAGGAGGGCATTCAGCAGATCCCTGCTGAGGGACCCTCTACACACCCACCACCAGCACTAGATGCCCCTGAGCCGAAGAGGCGAAGGACGGATGCGGAGGAGATCGCCAAATTGCGCGAGGACGTGGATGAGGCAGAGGACAAGCTCATACAGAGATCTCAGGAGTTATGGGATGCCATTGAGAGGCAAGAGGAACTTGCCCAACTAGTTCATGACATGAGAGATGAGATGATCAATTTGATTGGTCGTCTAGAAGAGTCAGAGAACCGAGAGGAGATTTTGGCAGGCAGGATTTAAGCTTTGGAGGATTTAGTGGTAGTTGAGAATGAGGAACAGGATGAGGATGAGGAGGAGGAACCAGCACCAGTTGCTGAGTCCGATCCTGAATCCACCGTCGAGGACGACTGATTATTTTTCTTTTATTTCTTGTTTTATTTAAACTTATTAGGAACGGGTTGTGTTCCTACATTAGTAGTTTGAAATTTTGTATTTCATTTCAAAAGTATTGTACTCAAAGAAAGTTTCTATCTATTGAAAAGTTATCATTTATTTCCAACAACTGTGTTGATTATATTATATGTTGTGTTTGTTGTTTTACTTACACATGTCACATTGGATTTTGATTTTGTGCTAACACTTCTTATAAATAGGAAACTAATGGCTGAAGGAAACATACATATGACTGTTGCTGAGCTCAATGAGCTAATCAACAACAGAGTTGCAGAGGCAATCGCACAGTATGCTCAGACTCACAACACGGGACCACAGGGTCCAGCTGGGGGATTGGTTAATCCACAAGTTTGCACATTCAAGATGTTCTTGGACTGCAAACCTCACAATTTCAAAGGGTCGGAGGGGGCTATTGGACTTCTCCGATGGATTGAAAAGGCAGAGTCTGTGTTCGAAATGTGCAACTGCCCTGATGAAAGCAAGGTGAAATTTGCTACTGGAACATTAGAGGGTCCAGCACTGACTTGGTGGAACTCCAATGTTCAGACTCTGGGGTTGGGAGAAGCAAATGCATTGACATGGGACAACTTCAAAACTTTACTGCAAGAGGAGTACTGTCCTCGCAGTGAAATGCAGAAGTTGGAAGAGGAATACTGGCACCTCAAGATGGAGGGGTCAAACATTGAAGAGTACACAACCAGGTCACACGAGTTGGCCAGACTGTTACCACACATGGCTACTCCAGTCAGTAAGTGGATCGAAAGGTACATTGGAGGACTAGTACCTCAGATTCAGGGGATGGTTACTTCAGCAAATCCCACCACCATCCAACAAGCTGTTCGTCTAGCGCATCAGCTTACTGATCAGGCAGTGTTACAGGGAACCCTGCCTAAGCGAACATCTGCTACCAAGGTAGGAGATCACAAGAGAAAGTGGGAAAGTAACAACTTCAAGGGTAACAACCAACAGCAGAACAGGAAGCAGGACTCAAACAAGTCCTATCATAATTCCAACAGTGGTCAGCAATCATCATCATCGGGGGGCTATATTGGTAAGCACCCCAAGTGCAACAGGTGTGGTTATCATCATGCGGGTAACCAGTGTGACAGAGCTAAGTGCCAGAGGTGTGGCAAGATTGGGCATGCGGCTAAAGATTGTCGCGGAGAGCTGCAGAACAACAATAACAACCAGAATAACAATCAGAACAACGCACAGAAGGGTTGTTTTGAGTGCGGCAAGATGGGGCACTTCAAGAAAGATTGCCCACAACTTAAGAAAGGCGGGGACAATAATGGCAATGGTAATGGAAATGGCAACGGTAACGGCAATGGCACCACCACCAACAACAACAACAACAGCAACAACAATGGTGCTAGAGGCAGGGCGTTTGTGATCGGAGGACGTCAAGCGCGGGAGGATCCCAACATTGTCACGGGTACGTTCCTCTTAAATAATCACTATGCCTCTATGTTATTTGACACCGGTGCCGACCGGAGTTTTGTATCTAGTTCACTTGCTAAGTCACTAGATGTTAGTCCCACTGCCTTAGATAGTCCCTACACTGTGGAGTTAGCTGATGGTAAGTTGATTGTAGTAGAAAACATTTATAAGGGATGTATCCTTGATTTGATGGGTCAGACATTAGAGATTGATCTGATGCCTATTGCTTTAGGCAGTTTTGATGTAGTCATTGGCATGGACTGGTTGTCTAAAAACCAGGCTGAAATTGTATGCCATGAAAAGATTGTTCGCATACCTCTTCCGCAGGGAGAGACATTATATGTACAAGGTGAGAAGAGCAGTACACCACTGCGTCTCATATCTTGTATGAAAGCACACAAATGTCTGCGGAAAGGTCATACGGCAGTTATAGCACTTATAACTGAAAAGCCGGTAGCTGAGAAGAAGCTTGAAGATATACCAATAGTTTGTGAATTTCCAGAGGTATTTCCAGAAGACTTGCCGGGATTACCGCCTATCAGACAGGTGGAGTTCCGAATCGATCTTACACCAGACGCAGCACCGATAGCTAGGGCGCCTTATCGACTTGCACCATCAGAGATGCAAGAGTTATCCACACAATTGCAAGAGTTGTTGGATAAGGGTTTCATACGACCTAGTTTTTCACCGTGGGGAGCTCCAGTTTTGTTTGTAAAGAAGAAGGACGGAACTTTCCGTATGTGTATCGATTACCTGGAATTGAATAAGGTTACCATCAAGAACCGGTATCCGTTACCCAGGATTGACGATCTGTTCGATCAGTTGCAAGGTTCGAGTTACTACTCGAAGATTGATCTCAGGTCGGGTTATCATCAACTAAGAGTCCAGGAGGAGGATATTCCGAAGACAGCATTCAGGACGCGCTATGGCCATTATGAGTTCTTGGTCATGCCATTTGGGTTGACAAACGCTCCAGCTGTATTCATGGATCTCATGAATCGTGTTTGTAAACCTTATCTTGATAAGTTTGTCATTGTTTTCATCGATGACATTCTCATCTATTCACAGTCTGAGGAGGAACACGCTGAACATCTTCGACTATTATTGGAATTATTGAAACAGGAACAACTGTACGCTAAGTTCTCGAAATGTGATTTTTGGATGCGAGAAGTACAGTTCTTGGGGCATATAGTTAATGAAAAGGGCATACATGTTGATCCGGCGAAGATTGAAGCGATTAAGAATTGGGAAGCGCCAAAGACCCCTACCGAGGTACGACAATTCCTTGGTTTGGCGGGTTATTATTGACGATTCATTGAGGGTTTCTCAAAGATCGCTCAACCACTTACAGCTCTTACACACAAAGGAACAAAGTATAACTGGACAGATAAACAGGAAACTGCATTCCAGTTATTGAAACAGAAGCTTTGCAGCGCACCGATTCTGTCCCTACCGGAAGGAACGGAAGACTTTGCGGTGTATTGTGACGCATCTGGACAGGGTTTGGGATGTGTGTTGATGCAACGTGATAAAGTGATCGCTTATGCTTCCAGACAATTAAGAACACACGAAAAGAATTACACTACTCATGACTTGGAGTTAGGAGCAGTGGTTTTTGCTTTAAAGATTTGGAGGCATTATTTGTATGGAACTAAGTGTACTATTTATACTGATCATAAGAGTTTACAACATATCTTTGATCAGAAAGAGCTTAATATGAGACAACGACGATGGGTCGAGTTGTTGAACGATTATGAGTGTGCGATTAAGTATCACCCGGGAAAGGCTAATGTGGTAGCCGATGCTTTGAGCAGAAAAGACACAACAGGAGCAAGACGGGTTCGTGCACTTATGATGACGATACATACCGACTTACCTGACAAAGTACACAGTGCTCAGATTGAGACTTTGAAAACGGAAAACTTAGTACCGGAATCTTTACGAGGAATGGAAGAACAATTGAATGTTAAACCTGATGGAATTCGTTATTTCATTAACCGAATGTGGATACCTTTGTATGGAGGTTTAAGGGAACTCGTGATGGACGAAGCACACAAGTCCAGATATTCAGTCCATCCGGGATCAGATAAGATGTATCACGACTTGAAGGCACTGTATTGGTAGCCTCACATGAAAGCTGATATTGCTAAGTACGTTAGCAAATGTTTGACTTGTTCAAAAGTCAAAGTTGAATATCAGAAGCCATCTGGTTTACTGCAACAACCAGAGATACCGATGTGGAAATGGGAACAGATTTCGATGGACTTCATTACTAAGTTACCCCGTACACCAAGTGGTTGTGATACGATATGGGTAATTGTCGATCGATTAACGAAATCTGCACACTTCTTAGCAATCAAAGAAACTGACAAGATGGAGAAATTGACTCGCATTAAGGAAGTAGTAGCACGGCATGGTGTGCCAATCTCTATCATATCAGATCGGGATGCCCGGTTTACTTCCAATTTCTGGAAATCTCTTCATAAATCATTGGGGACTCGCTTGGATATGAGTACCGCTTATCATCCACAGACCGACGGTCAAAGTGAACGAACGATTCAAACGCTCGAGGATATGTTACGAGCTTGTGTAATTGACTTTGGTGACAGCTGGGAGAATCATTTACCGTTGGTGGAATTCTCTTACAACAATAGTTATCATACAAGCATTCAAGCAGCACCGTTTGAAGCTTTGTATGGTCGCAAATGTCGTTCACCAGTGTGCTGGGCTGAAATTGGTGACAGTCAGATTACAGGTCCTGAACTGGTGCACGAAACGACAGAGAATATAGTCCAAATCCGGAATCGTATGGCAGCGGCTCGGGATCGACAGAAGAGTTATGCAGACAAACGTCGCAAGCCGTTGGAATTTCAAGTAGGAGACCGAGTTCTTCTAAAGGTATCACCTTGGAAAGGTGTGATACGGTTCGGCAAGCGCGGCAAGCTTAGTCCACGCTACGTAGGACCTTTTGAGATTTTGAAAAGGATTGGTCCGGTTGCGTACCAACTCAAACTACCGGATGAACTCAGTGGAGTTCATGATGTTTTTCACGTATCGAACTTGAAGAAATGTCTTTCTGACGAGACATTGATTGTACCGTTGGAAGAAATACAAGTAGATGAACAGTTGCGATTCATTGAAGAACCGGCAGAAATCATGGACCGAGAGGTCAAACAACTGAAGCAAAGCAAGATTCCGATAGTCAAAGTCCGATGGAATTCAAGACGGGGTCCTGAATTCACATGGGAACGGGAAGATCAAATGATGAAGAAATATCCTCATCTATTCAAGACAGCTACTGCTAACACTGAGAGCGCACGTTAAATTTCGGGACGAAATTTCCTTCAACAAGGGGATGACGTGATGCTTTCACACATCAACACTGCAAATTTCAAATTGTAAGCACAAACATTTTATTTATTCAATTGATTTTGTTACAAATATTTGTGCTACATTACATTCTATATGTTTTATGTGCTACATTTCATATGTTACATGTTATGGTAGTACATACACGATTAGTTATATACACTTTGCTATGTGCGGGGTTGCATAGTACAAACAGTTATAGACACTCACTATGTGTGAGGTTACACAACACAGTATGATCAGACACAAACAGTCACAGTTAGGTGAACTAACTAGTGTACACTCAAACAGTCGTATTGAACGATCACATTGAATTGTGATGTTGCAAGCATTAGACTTTGTGTGTGAGTACACACGAGCACACGGAATGATCAAATCACACTAACACGTACTATTTAAACTCGTAAGTAGTTTCCTAACTACTCTTAACACTTGCTAATTTTCGGGACGAAAATTCCTTCAACAAGGGGATGATGTGACAATCCGACTTTTCAAGTTAACCTTGTTAACCTCCGTAGGCCCAACAAGGCCAATGAAGGCCCAACAAGGCCAATGAAGGCCCAACAAGGCCAATGAAGGCCCAGTAAGGCCCAAGAAGGTCCAGTAAGGTCAAGGAAGGCCCAACAAGACAAGTCAGGCCCAATAAGGTCAAGTAGGCCCAATAAGGCCAGTGTAGGCCCATTGAGGTCTAAGAAGGCCCAATAAGGCCATTGTAGGCCCATTGAGGTTTAGATAGGCCCAATCAAGCCCAAGGTAGGCCCAATAGTATTTAGGAGGCCCAATTGGGTTAACCAAAGCCCAATAATGTTTCAATTGTCTAATTAGTGACAATTCGTTATTTCGGGTTAATCTCGTTAACAAGAAAAATTGTGAAAAATATCCCGAAACGATACGAAATCATAAGTGAAGGATTATCATTGGTCAAAATAAGTTCTGAAGTGTTAAAAGGTCAAGATTAGACGTGCAATTGAATGATAAGGTTCAATTTTGACTTTTTGAGTCAAAATTCGTTCATATGCAAAGGGGGGAATTTGAAATTAGTATTAATACACTGAAATTAATGAGATTAAACCTTCAATTAACTCATATTAGGGTGATGTAACAGTAATCATACGTTACTAAGGGTAGTAATGATCGAATTTAACTCAATTCGACCTCAAAGGTCGAAACCGAAACCATTAAGAGTTAAAATCATATAATTCCACTTAAATGCCTCAAATTGGTCATTCAGAATCATTAGTCGGCATCAAAGGAGGGTTCTGGATACAGCAATTGTGAATAAGAGATAGTGGGAATTGAGTTCGACTAAAAGGGCGGCCGAAGGTTGAGCAACAAGACGATCTACATCAAGTTGAAATCAATTCAGGTAATTCTTGACTCCTACACTTTCTAAACATGCCGACTAAGGGTTATCCTAGATCAATTTCAACTGCTAACATCGAACTGATAGGGTTCAAGTAACTAGGGTTCTTACTAAAACGGTTTTGGGGGTATTGATCTTTAAGAGATTAATAATTGAATTGAATGTTATAGATAGCTTCAGAGAAGGCCGACTAAGATTAATTCTGAATCAATTTCGATTAACAACATCGAATTGATAGATTTCAAGCTCTAGGGTTTAGACACAAAACGATTTTGGGGATTTTGACTTAATTGTGTATAATATTCAAATTTAGTAGTCCAGACAACTTCGAAAATGTTATTTAAAGGAAATTACTATAAGAATTGGAATCAAGATGATCGAATTTGATGATTTTGAATTTAGGGATAATCGGTTAAGTTCGAAATTTGATTAGAATGAAAAAGTCAGATGTTTTTAATTATCATGATCAATTGGATACACTGATATGTTCGATTAAGGTAATAGAACAAAAGCCCTAAGAGTTTGTGTTCGATTGGATTCGAATTCAAGACCAATTTTGTGGTGTAAGCTTCGGCTATAATGGAAAAGGGGAAACTGAACCATGTAAGCTTAAAACAATTAAATTCCAGATATCTAACGCGATACCCTAGCGGGCGAGATGGTTAGAGGTGAGTGTGTTGGAGTTGAGGGTCGCGGGTTCGAGTCCCGGCCCAACCATTTTTTAGATTTTAAGGTTATTTTAGTATTTTAACCATATTTTATTCGTTCTAACTCCGTTTTCATCCGTTCAAGTTGCGTTGGAACCGTAACGAGAATACGAACGTGTTGAAATGATAAAATTCATATTTTAATCCGAACACGAAATCGCGTATAACTACGTTTAATTAAATAAAATCAAATGTGATTTTATTTAAACGATTTCAATGACACGCGTACTTTCGTATGCACATTCTTAGCAAATCCAACATACGTGTGTTGACACGCATGTGATTTTAAGCACAAAACGATTATTCGAATAACACTAGGTTATTGTTTAAACACAGATTCTTCGTAGAAGGATTTCTTTCACGAGCTTTTAGTGTGTGATCATTCTGCTATTATCAAAGGTGCGTACACGGCCCCTTTCTTATTTTAAACTGTTTTGGGGGAGAAAACATGTGCAACAAACTGTTTTAAGATACATATCACTTGCATGAGTTATCTGTTTACATTATGTGGCAACATATCAACTTGAAAGTCCTTACACACCTCGAACCGTTTAGTTTGTTGTAATGCAAAGCGTGGTAGTTAGAAATAGATCTATTAGGTTTGACAAACCTCACCTGGTAGATGGGATCTACGCAGGTGTTTGACTGACCAAACACAATTTTACTATTGTTGTGATAGACAATAGTGGCAAGGCGAAAACATGCTATAGCATGGCAACTAGTCAGCTTCGGTGTCGAACACGTATGTAAATAGTTTATATGACTAGCTATCATGACTGTGCATGTGTGATTATGTTATCTACAACTTATTATTCAAACTGTTGTTTTGAACACTATGATTATTTAAAACCTGTGTTATGCACCAACCATTGTGTTGACTTGATTTGCATGTTTTCTCAGGACGCTAAGGCGCGCGTTACAGCTGGCATGGACTAGGAAGATAGAGTCTCATGCATTATAAACACTTTGAATTTGAATTTGAACATTTGAATATTTAAGTACTTTGGATTGTAATGTTTACTTATAACTGTTTATGGTTTTTAAACGCTTCCGCAACTTTTGTAAACTCTGAATGTTATGTTTTAAAGACCAAATTATGTTTTGAAATTCATATAGAGGTCTTCGCTATGTCTAATGATCTGAGATCCTGGTTTGTCATGCTTCCAAACGGTGTGATTCCGTTAGTTGAAATTTGGGGGTGTGACAGTGCTCGCCACCACGGTCACACATGAGCCAAACTTTGATTACACTGTCTGTTGTTTTTGATTTTCTTCGTTCTTCTTTTGACTACAATGTAACCATTGTCTACTGCTCTACTTTTCACCCACCCTACCAGCGCTTCCTCAGTCATAAACTCCTGACATATAAAAACAATAATAAATACCTTAAATGGATAGCGATAATATACAATTATTAACATTTATGTTTCATTTAAGTTACCTTTTTGGTTTCCCAGTTAACGTTTGAAGCCCCCGGCTTTTCTTCATAACCCTCCTCCGTGTAACTTTGTTTACTGTCGTCATACACGAACCCATACGATGCTTGACTGTCAAAACCGACATCAGCGTTAGGTTCAGCATTCAGATCTATCGTGCCGTATAAATACTCGACAGGAGGCTCTTCGTTCAAATCTGGCACGGAATAGTTGAAAAAACTCCCGTCCCAAAACGACATCGTTACAGATACGAATTATCTTGAAATATATTTAATTCGAAAGTTACGCATTCGTTTGAAACGATTCATGCTTATATACAAATTTAAAAATGTTCAATACGGCCCGTACTGGGTCAAATCAATGTCCTATTGTCAGAATTGAAAAAGCAGGACGGGCCGTACTGGCCAGTACGGGCCGTCTTGCTGTCAAATCATTGTACTAGGTTGCAGGGTATGTCTGTACGATGAATGAGACGGGCCGTCCTGACCATTACGGCCCGTCTTGCTCCCAATCATTGGCTCAGGTTGTCAGGAGCGAATGTTTGACCGAGGCCTGAGACAGGCTGTACTGGCCATTACGGACCGTCTCAGGGATGTATTTTTAAAAAATGTGAGCATGAGAATAACAACACCCTAACAAAATCAATAGTTTAATACTATTATTTGTTTTAAAATATTGGGGTTAAACTGTTAAAGTAATCTGACAAATGAAACCCAATTTGAGGGGGTTGAGGTGGCGAGGAAATAATATACTGACAAACTGGTGGTTCCGTATTTTTAAGGGTTCTAGCATTAATATACCACCCCATCCTCAGTATATTATACTTATTTTAAATATAACGATCATATCTATATATATATATATATATATTAAAACACATTGAAAATGAATAGCATAGTTTTAAAATTTACAATTTTAACACAATAATTATATTAAAGTTTTGTTAAGTTTTGTTTTTTTGATTTTGGCCACTAAAACTTTTGTATCATATTAATAATAAGTAAAGTTTTTTTTTTTTTAATTTTTGCCACTAAAACTTTTATATAATATTAATAAGTATAATTTTAGGATTTATAGTTTGAACACAATAATTATATTAAAGTTTTGTTTTTCTGATTTTGGCCACTAAAACTTTTAAATAATATTAATAATAAGTAAAGTTTTGTTTTTTCGATTTTTGCCACTAAAACTTTTATATATTATAAGGTTTTGTTTTTTCGATTTTGGCCACTAAAACTTTTTAAAGTTTTGTTTTTTCGATTTTGGCCACTAAAAGTAAAGTTTTGTTTTTTTCGATTTTGGTCATTAAACCTTTTATATAATATAAAGTTTTGTTTTTTCGATTTTGGCCACAAAAACTTTTAAAAGTTTTGTTTTTTCGATTTTTGCCACTAAAACTTTTATATAATATAAAGTTTTGTTTTTTTCGATTTTGACCACTAATACTTTTTAAAGTTTTTTTTTTTGATTTTGGCCACTAAAGCTTTTATACAATATAAAGTTTTGTTTTTTCGATTTTGGTCACTAAAACTTAATAGTAAAGTTTTGTTTTTTCGATTTTGGTCATTAAAACGTTTATATAATATAAAGTTTTGTTTTTTCGATTTTGGCCACCGAAACTTTTTAAAGTTTTTTTTTTTGATTTGGCCACTAAAACTTTTATATAATATAAAATTTTATTTTTTCGATTATGGCCACTAAAACTTAATAGTAAAGTTTTGTTTTTTCGATTTTGGTCACTAAAACTTTTATATAATATAAAGTTTTGTTTATTTGATTTTGGCCACTAAAACTTTTAAATTTTATTTTTTTGATTTTGTATAATTTTATGTTTATATATATATATATATAATTGTATAGAGTTTGTGATGAGAGATTTGATTTTCATATGTAACTTATGATTTTGCAAATAATATATAATACCCGTTCTCGAGAGAGTACTGTGATAACCCGCCGCAACGCGCGGGTGGGATTAAACCTAGTTTATATTACTTTTACTAGTATATATTTTTAAAATATATTTTAATATTGAAACATACAAAAATGCAGTATTATTCGTACACTGATGTACAGTATCAATATTAAATTTGTCTGTATATATAGGGTTTTGTGTATGCTTATGTATGTATAAATTAAAAGCAATGTTTTCATAACCGGACCGGACGTCGAACCGGTCTCGTTACCGGTCAGAGGTCGGACCGGTCGGATCGGTCGAACCGGATTTAAGAACCGGAGGATTTTATAAACATTTTATAAATATATATATATAAAAAATCAAAAAAAATTTAAAAAAAAATCAAAAAACCGGTTCAACCACCGGTCCGACCACCGGTTTTCCGGTCCGACCGCCGGTTCACCGGTCCGACCCGCCGGTTCACCCAAAAACGGTTCAAGACCCTTAACCGGACCGGTCCACCCACCGGTTCCCGGTCCGACCGGTCCGACCGGCCGGTCCGGTCCGGTTTTCAAAACAGTGATTAAAAGGTCAAACTAACAAGCCTTAAACTCAATTTTGATTTTTTTTTTCTTTTTGGTTTTTTTGCTGCTTATATTATATGTATAAAAAGCCAATTTAACATACCTTAAAATTGTTTTGTTTTTAATAAATAATTAGGCTAAAAACTGTGTATTACACTGGTTAAATATTTGAATTTTAAAATTATTTGTTTTAAATAGCATAGTGTATACTTTTTTAAAAAATTTATAAAAGACAAAAAAAATAATTTATAATGTAATCATATTATTTACCAAGTTTAAAAAAAATAAATAATATTTAATAAGCGATTGAGAGTAAAAATTCAAAGTTAAAGAAAAAGATGATATATAAATATTTAATAGGAGATAGATGGTGAAAATATCAAAGTTTAGTGAAATGAACAATATATAAATATTTAATAGGAGATAGACGAGAAAAACATATTGTATATGCTCTAAGACATTTACACGTATCCTTGTTAAACGTTTATTTATTACACACACGCTAATCAAAAACTTTATTTTAATTCAATATTAGTAACATACTATTTATCGCCTGTTCAACTTTACAAAATTAAAAGGATATATACTACTATATTTTTTTAACCAAAGATGCAACTGGGTTTTTTTAATTGAAATTAGCATAAAGATCCATATCCAAAGCGGGTGTTTAACCGATAGTAAGTTGGTAACCCGAACTAATTTAAATACCAAAACCAAAACATCAAATATAGGTTTGGTTTTAGCCCACACAACTAAACCAAAACTATATATATGTTTTTTACTTTTTTTTTTAATTCATAGCTGATTTCGTGTATCCTAGATTTTATTCATATCTTATTTATTCACCTAAAAGTAGACTATTCAAATTTAAAATAATATTTCATAATGCTTTTTATAATTTTTTTAATAGCAACTAGATATAGGTTGTGCGTGTTGTTGCGGACTACTCGATCTACTTAACACTGTATCATACCAGCACTATGAGTCAGTGGCGAAACAATTTTAGAAAAATCTAAAGAAAGACAGAAGTCATTAAGAATAATATAAGGAATAGTATGCAATTTTTCATAAACAAAGGTGAAAAGATTACAATAAACTGGCAGATAAGCGGACAACTAGTTAAAAAGACCTTAAAACATATTTAATCTTAAAAGTGAGTGTTACTTTACCTTAAAACTTGATAACATTCTTCGTTGTGAAAATGAGTATCTACAAGCTCTAATGTAAACAAAAATCTAACATCATAAACCTAACAATACGCCTAAAATAATATTGTGTTGTAAAAGGAGGCATCAAAAAACGTAAATATATAAGCAATAATAAAATAAAACTCTAAAAGAAAACTTATATATAAATAGCATAAAGAAAAGAACAAAATTGTAATAATGAAAATAGAAAAAAAAATCTTACTATTTATTGAAATTTGTTTGCATTTTGTATATATAGATAATTAGTTTGGTTCAAATTTAGAAATTTCCTTTGTTGGAGATTGATTTGAATCTTCGTCCCTTTGCAATTTTGAGTTGCAGATGGATAATATTTTATTATATCCTTTGTTTTATTCTTTTTTTTTTTTCAATAAAAGTTTTAGTTTGGATGACAGAAAGTGTTTAACACTTTATAGATATATAATGTTGTTTATAGAATAATTTTTATAAAAACTACGTAGTCTAAGTTTTCAACAAAATTTAATAATAAGCAGATTAAAGTGATTGAAATATTTAATTAATTTTATACATACACACCAATTATTTTTTAAAAAAAAACTTACTGTACACGTGTTAGACTGTTAGAGTGAGGGATATCATCTCAAATATCCATAAATATGTATGTTATACTTCAAACGAAAGATGAAAAAATATATATATATGTTACATAGACACAAGAGTTTTTCTATCATGCTAACCTCTGAATCATTAAGTGTTGAATCCGTAAGAAATTCGAATGTTTAAGAGGCTCTAAAACAATTTGTGCTGAATCAGTTAAAACTGTTTGTTTGAACATCTGAAAAAATGAACAATACGTATCGAAACATTTAGAAAAAATGAATAATACAAGATACTTTATTAAAAAAACCTACCTGCACGTATAACTGTATAAGTTGTGTAAGAAAAATCAAATTATTTATTTAATTAATGTTTTAAAGGGTAAATTACTGAGATGATCCCAATGTTTTGTTATTATTTATATTTATTTCATATGTTTCATAAATTACTTATACTGTTCATAATTTTAAACATTTGTAACACATTATTTAATTACTATATGTGTTACAAATGTTTAAAATTTATAACTATATGAATAACTTATGAAACCTAGAAACCAAGATTGAAATAGTAGCAAATAATATGGACAATCTCGACAATTTACTCATATTTTACGACATGGACCCTCTAACATCCAGTGATTTAACAATAATTAGTCTCGTATATGAACTGTGCTAGGCGTAAAGACCTATACGAGAAACGCCAATATAATTCCAGATTTGACGATATTTCAACGGTCTACTCATATTTGTTGCTTTGAGACGTTTGCTCGAGCCCACATCAAGAGTAACCCTCAATTAGTTAAACCTCTTGACCTTGCTTTTTCAAAAATACCATGACTGTACTCACAACCGAAGACGTCTTGAAAGTCAAGAGGATAACCATTAACAAGAGTTTGATATCATATTCTTAAAACCATCTCATGGCCACCAAAAGCATGATGGGAACTTAGGTCGAATTTGTCGTTGTTAAGTTGCTTCTTAATTTGATATTTAAATTTTTGGTCAGAGGTAACATATATAATAAAGAATAAAGGGTAGATGAGATCATACTACGAGGGAATTTCATATGGAGGCCATACAGGTTCGTCGTATAGGCCAGTATGGGCCGTATAGCTCCCTTTTATACGGCTCGTACTGACCTATACGGCCAGTATAAGTTGATTAAGGTGTATAAATAAAAAATAAAGTGTCTGAATAAAACAGCCCATAATAAATTAATAATAGCTTTACAAGCAGTAACACCGTAAAACGAAGAGTTACAACAAGATTTTTTTTAAAGCTAATTAAGACCGCAGAAAGATAATGGAGTGTTCAAGAATTGTAAAAATGAAGTATTTAATGAAATTTAATGCAATCTATTTCTTGCTTTTTCACATTTTTTTACTATTGCTATTGCTATTAATATTACTTTTATTATTACTATTATTATTGTCATCTTATTAGCTTAGTTGAATTTTCTTATTAGATTATATACTGTAACATATATAGGCGTTAAAAAGCTCTAAAATTAGCGTTTTTTAGTAATTTATATAAATATAAACGATCTAGTATTTTAAACTTATCAAAACAAAATTAATAATAATTAATAGTTTTACAAACTCTTTCGTCAAATAAAGTTCTTCAAATAATTATAACAAATTTATTTTTCGAAACTCGTTGCAAATAATAAAAGATATTATAAATCTTACCGAGAAAAAAATTAAAAAAATAAATATTTTTGCAGATAAAAAGGTTGGGCGGCACTTTTTAAAAACCAAAATGCATGTTATGACACAGTGTTTCCTTTTTACTTTTAAATGCATGTTACCCTTATCTGGAGTAAAAATCACGAGCGCCAACAACCAAAAACGAACGTCATGGGCTCCTGCAACTTATTTATTATAGACTAACGAGTCATTGTCTTAATGTTACTTCAAGATTCTTTCAAATAAAAGGTCTTGAGTTCAAAACCCTTACATAGAGATGGGCATCGAAACCGGTTTCAAACCCGAACCGGACCCGGTTCCAACCCGGTAGAACCCACCGGTTCCTAACCGGTTTTAATTTTAAATTTCTCAATCGGTTCCAAACCGGGTTCAACCCGAACCGGTTCCAACCCGGTTTTGACTGTTTGGACCAAAAAATCGATTTCTAGCCGTATGGACCGATTTTTAGCCCTTTTTTTGATGTTTTTTAGTCCAAAACTTAGTATAAATTGTTGTGGCTTGGTTTAGTTTGATTCCACACTTGAAAACGAACATTCTAAGCCAAAAACGCTCTCGTTTCGTATACATGACTGCTTTACTCTCTTTGTTTCGCGATACACTTTTATTACACTCGTATTTTAAACAAGTATAACCTTGTTAACGCAATGGCTCATTCTACATCTTCTGTCGGTCAAGGTTCTAACGCCGAAGTTACAGTTGTCCGTGTTCTTACACGTAGTAGGAACATGGAAATATGGTGTAACTGGGATTTAGTTGAGATGAATGATGGGTCTCAAAAGGCTTGTTGCATGTATTGTGGTATGCTTCTTGCAAAAGAATCAAACACGAGTTTGAAGAAACATATTAGCAAACCATTTTGCAAGGCGTTGAAGAATGATCCAGAAAGTCAACAAACACAAATCAGTAATGATGGTGGAATTTTTCACTACAACGTAGACGAGGTTCGTGATAGAATGGCGAAGTTCGTGATTCAAGAGGCGTCGCCGTTTGGACATTTCGACAACCCTCGTTTAACAAACATGATTCAAGATACGCTTCAGCCTCGTTATAATTATGTAAGTCGAAGAACGCTAAGGCGTCAATGTTTAAAAATGTGGAACAACGCAAACAAAGATTTGATCTTATTTTTTGAAAAACTAAACACTGGTGTAAACTTAACTACAGACGTTTGGTCTGCACCACATGGTTTACCAGAATCGTATATTTGCGTCACCGCCCATTGGGTAGATCCCGGTTCGTGGCAAATGATGAAACGTATAATTGCGTTTGAACTTTTCCCGTATCCACATACGGCTGAATATTTGTTTAAACTATTAGATTTCGTAATAACACAATTTAATTTGGAAAAGAAACTATTTTCAATAGCATTTGATAATGCTTCAAACAACACTGCTGCAGTGGAAAAATTAAAATTAAAATACACACCATTTTGCAACAGTATATTTTTCCACAGTCGATGTGTAGCACATATTATTAACTTAGCGGTGCAAGACGGTCTTTCTTCACCAAATCTTGAAGCTTTCAAAAATAGTTTTAGAAATATGATACATGATGTTTTTAAAAAAAGTAGAAGAACATTTACGAAATGCAAAAAATTTTGTAAAGATACGAACATACCTTGTTTAGGTCCTAATTGGGATGTTCCTACTCGATGGAACTCAACTTTTAAATTGTTTGAAAGTGCTTTGAAACAAAGAGCAACTTTACAATCATATCATACGAGTCTTTTTGAAAGTGGTTACGCCGAACAATTTTCGGCCTTGGCTTGGGATAATATTCAAGATTTAACTGATTTTCTTGAACCTTTTAAAACCATCACTACAAAATTATCAGGGGTTAATTATCCTACTAGTCCATTGGTGTTACCAGAATTGTATTTGATGACGTCAAATTTAAAAAAATTTGAAATGAAAAACCAAATGTTTGAAGAAATGGTAAAACCAATGAAAGTCAAATTAAAGAAATATTTTAAAGATTTACCACCCGTGTTTACTTGTGCTGCTGCTTTAAACCCAATTTTGAATGTTACGGGGGTTAAATGTTTGATAGATGAAATAAATGATAATTTGGATATCCATGAAGAAGATCCAAATTTTTCAAATGATGCAAAAAAAAGTTTTCAACATAGTTTATAAAGTATGTATGAATTTTATATAATTAAATATGGTCATAATATAAACATAAGTACGAGCACGAGCGCATCAAGCTCGAGTAGTAAACCTCGTGATCCACTTCTTAGTTTATTTAACACCGTTCGTAATGAAACGACGAAACGACAAAGGGGTAACACTCCTTCAAGTGAGCTCGGAAGGTATAGTGGAACAGATTTTGTGTCCACTTTTCAATCCGAGGATTATCACAATTTAGACCTTTTGTCATGGTGGAAAGGAAAGGAATCCGATTATTCGATTCTAGCCACTATGGCACGTGATTTACTAACCGTCCAAGCTTCTACGGTAGCTTCAGAATCTGCGTTTTCTCTTAGTGGCAGGGTATTATCTTTACGAAGAACAAGACTTACTCCGGAGTCAGTAGAGATGTGTATTTGCTTAAAGGATCACTTGGACGCGATCGATCGAATTCAAAACATAACAAACATCGAAGATGAAATCGAACTTGAAACAAGGGTACACGAAGAGGAGGTGGAGGAAGGATTATCTTCCGACATATCTGATGAAGAACTTGCACAAGAAGCTCGTACTCGTTAACGTACGCAAACGCAAACGCAAACGGAAACACAATAAAACGCATGTTCTTAAGTTATTGTATTTTTATTTATCTTCTTAAGTTTTGTATGTATTTTTTTAAAATAATGAAAAGAGAAATTAATGTTAAATATGTTATTTTTATTTTTATGTTATGTATGTAATTTATTGTAAAATTATTAGAAATAATAATGAATTTTTTTAATATTATTATTTTTTTATTCATGTTCTTAAATCAAGTTTTTTTTTTTATTATTTATGTATGTCTTTTTTGTAAATAATTGAAATATAAATAAATGTATTAAAAGTTATTTTTATTTTTAAGTTATGTATATAATTTATTGTAAATTATTAGAAATAATAATGAATTTTTTTAATATTATTTTCTTTTTATTTATGTTCTTAACAATTTTTTTTTATTTATGTATGCACATTAAAAACAAAAAAAAAATTAAACCGAACCTGGTTTGAACCCGATAGGTGTACCCGGTTCCGGACCCGACCCTACCCTACCCGGTTCTACCGGTTTGAGATCTAGAATGTTGAAACCGGTTCCAAACCGGTTCGGGTTCACCTCAAAACCGGTTCCACCGAACCCGGTCCACTTTTGAACCTGGTTTGAACCCGGTTCGGGTTTAATTTTGAACCCGATTTGCCCATCTCTACCCTTATGCAGCGAAATAGGGGTCATGGGGTTTTTCCCGTAGGGTTTCCTACTAGGATGGTTGTGGTGGCTCATTGGAGGTCCAGGCAACTAGACCTTGGTGACATGACCTGGAAACAGTGAGTTCACACGATTGAGACATTCGCCGTTCAAAAAAAATTTATTACAGAGTTAATTGCCATTTGCAGTCCGGTGGTTTAATCCTTATCACAGGTTGCAACCCTTCTTTTTTATTTTCGTAATTTACAACCTTGTGGTTTTAAAACACATGTAGCATGGATTCTTAAGTTAAATTTAACATAACTCTGTTTTTTATTAAATGGTAAAATTGTAATCTTAAAGATATTTAATTTTTTATATTCTTAAATCGTTTGAAAGTTGAAAATACTAATGGTTGTTCAAACGTCCGAAAGTTAAAATCCTATTTGCTTTAATTCTAGACGCCAGTATACTTTTTTGATAGGAGGCATTCATTATCAATTTGAATTATCCAATATCAATTTGAATTATCTATTTGTATGATAGTGGTATACGATTTAGGGTCATTCAATAATACTCTTCTACTTTTTTATTGATACTGGTATACCATTTTTTGGTAGAAACAAACTTAATTTGTTTGACAACATCCTCACATGGCTAATTGGCTAGTAGATTTTGGAGGATATATCTTTAAGATTTGTTTAATAAGAATATCTTTAAGATCACAATTTTATCTTTCAATAACAAACATAATTATGTTCAATTTAATTGTAACTGTGCGGGTTGCATATGTGACACCCCGTAAAATCCATGTCAGCATTTGATTTAATTAAATATTTAAATAAAATAATAATTGTATACGTGGCATTAGAACTAGTTTAATTTAGTGTGACACGTGGCATTATGGTACGAACACTGACACACAACAGGATAATTCGAGGAATTATCGAGAAATCACACACTTCTGTCAAAACTCACGAACGTTGGTGAACGTCACAACAATTTAAACACGAAAACACCTCACGAGTCAATTATGGCTAATAATCAACAATTAAAGTTCAAACGATGCACAAACGACGTGATGCAGTCGAGAAACGAGGAGAAACGGTCCGAAAACATGAAAATAGGCTTATTGGGCCTGTCAAGCGGGCCAGGCGATACGCCTAAGCCCAAACCCTGACCCGGGGTGGTGCGCGCGAAAGGGAGAAGGGCGCCCCTTGGCCACTGGCTCGCGCGGTACGCCTAGGTGCCAATGCACCTCGTCAGGCGGTGCGCCTGGGGAGTCAGATTCGCAGATTTTAATTTTTAAACTCCCAAAACACATCATTACCTCTACACACTCATTTTAACCTATCCCACACTCAACTTTGTAACACCCCGACCGATGGCAGAAACATCGTGCAAATTCTGCAAGGTTGAGTAGTGGGGTGATGATATCTGCAAGTGTTGCAGAGTGGATTTGGCCCCACATATGGTTTGGTATTTGGCTTTGGGGCTTGTTGGTTTAGTGGTGCAGCAGGGGTCACCACCGCAAAGTTCTTGGCCTTTCGCTTTCGATGGTTGAACTTTGAAGAGTTTGAGGTTTCAGTTTTGACCTCCTTTGAGAGTTCATTGATGGTTGACTTGGATTCAACCTTCTTGGCACACTTCCTTGTCAAAGTACCATCCTTAACATGATTATCAGTTAAGGTTGCAGCAAGTCTGATTGCATCTTCAAGAGTGGTAGGATTGCTACCAAAAACAATATCTTGAATTTGCATAGGAAGGCCACCAATGTACTTTTCAATGGCCCGAGATAAATGAGTGACCAAGTGTGGCACTAGTGAACTGAGTTCATGAAAGCGGGTCGTATAAGCAAGATTTTCCCCACTGTCTTGCTTGAGCTCCCAAAATTCAGCTTCAAGCTTCCTCATTTTGTTACGAGGACAGAATTCGTCAGTCATAAGTTGCTTGACCTCAGCCCAGGTCAAAGCAAGTGCAGCATCCGAACCCTTGATTCGTTTCTCACTATTCCACCAAGTAAGTACCCTCTTTTGAAAGACACTAGTAGCATACCGAACCTTTAGGTTCTCAGGACAGTCAGAGTGGATAAATGTGCTTTCTATACTTTCGAACCATTGGAGCAGTCCAGTTGCTCCTTCAGTACCGATGAACTTAGCAGGGTTACATGTGTTGAAGTGTTTGAAGGTGCAAGTTGGATTTGCACCCCCACCATTCCCATTATTTTGAACTGGGTTCACATTTGCAGCTTGATTGAGTTGGGTTACCAAGGTGGGTAACACAACAGCCACTTGTTGTGAAATGATCTGGGCCAACTCCTGAATAGTGGGGTTTGGGTTGGTGTTATTTTTGTTGGTGTTGGTTTCATTGGTATTTCTGCGAGTACGACGAGGAGGCATGTTTCTACAAGAGTTCAATTGAAAAGAGTTAGAATTTATATAACTCAAAGAGTTCAAATAAGAAATAGAGATTTCAAATGAAAGTTCAATCACAAAGCAGTATTTGGATTGTATTCTTAAAGGAATACTTTTGACAGATCAAAGTGTTTAAGTTCATCTTAACTTTCAGAAAGACATACTTTAGCCTATAGGTTCATACTCACTCCAAGGGTTCTCAGGAAAGCATAACAGGTCCATCGGTTGATTTGGATTTATGCGAAATGCTTTCCTATACAGAACTCCCCAAAGCACAGGTATTCCCCCTTCCAGATTGTATGTGTTTCCTAATCATTAGAATGAACCTAAAGACTATTGACGGGATTCAAGATTAGACTTAGAAGTCTAAGATCATTTATCGTGATGACGATCCTCGTTCAAGTCATAAGAAAAGGGTCGAGAGGTTTTGAACCTTAAAGTCTAGTGTATGTATACTAAAGTATCCTAAACTAGGTTCAAACATTTGACCTATCAAATAAGTAGTCACATAAGCAAGTATGACCTATCATGGCAACTAAGAGTTCAAATAACAGTTCATGACCTATGAGTTCAAACGAAGGCATCCTATGGTTATAGTCTAGGTCATCTAGTTCAAATAACCTAATTCTCTATAACCCAGGCTCTGATACCAATCTGTAACACCCTGACCGATGGCGGAAACATCGGGGTGACACGAAGTGTAGATTGTTCATAGCTTAGGGTATAAAGATATAAATAATCATAACTAAATATTCAATGCAATTAAATCCATCATTCAATACAAAGTCAAATAAATTCAAACTAACTATTACATCATTCAAATTCAAATTCAAATCCAAATACATAGTTCAAATTAAATAAAACTAAATCCAAGTCCAAATGAATGCTAATTTCCATTTCCACCTGAAATATGTTAAAATCAAGTGTCAACTCAAAGAGTTTGTGAGTTTCATAGGTTTTGACACTCAAACCAAAAGGTTTAATAAAATGTTATAAATAATGTTATATGTGAACTTCAAGCATAATGAACATAGTCAAAATGAACTAGCAAGTAAAGCAGATCAACAAATGTTAACAAATGATGTTTGACCTATGATTAGCATTACTAAAACGCTCAAATAGCAAACTATCACCGCGGGCCTCCCCCGAAGGGTAAATCAAACAACGGTGGGATGGTCGGTCCAATAGATCTATCATAGTCACTAAATGTGTGTGATCAATGCCTATCCTTAACTAAATTTCACAAACTATAAAGCCATTAGCTAAGTTCACATGCAAATGTTTAGAAAGTAAGATAATGTTTCACCCACAAGTTCAAAACAAGTAAAAGAGGGGCTATGAAGACTCACCTTAGTGTGTTAGGTAGTCTTTGAAATGGCTTGTCAAGTATAGTTCAACAATATCCAACACAATTTCAATGTTCACCTAAATAGTTCAATAGGAATATGTTTAATAAAACTATGTCATTCTATGGATGTAACTAAGTTCTCAAATGGATCAACGGTTTCGATATGTTTTGAACATATAATTTATTATGATTTATGTAAATGAAAACAATGATGATATTATATAATGTTTAAATCACAAATGTTGATTTTTAAAGTATTAATTAAAAGCTTAGAATTTAATTATTATATATTTATCCAAAAGTTATTAAAGTTCCTGTTTTACATATTTAATATGAAATAAGTACTTAAAATATTTTATCAACAATTGTTCTCATAAATATAAGTTTTAAAACTTAAAATAAAATGTCTTAAAAATTATTTGGATGCCAATTTTATAAAATTTATGATAAGTTTATAAAAATTTAGTGTCATGTAAATATTATGTTTATAACATTTATAAATAAGTAATATAAATAAATAAATAAATAAATAAATGAGATAAAGAGTTATAAATAAATAAATAAATTTATAAAACTTATTTATTTATGTAATTTATAAAACTTATTAAATTATTTTATTATTACTATTATGTAAATG
Organism: Mikania micrantha; assembly: GCA_009363875.1. Classification (NCBI taxonomy): domain Eukaryota; kingdom Viridiplantae; phylum Streptophyta; class Magnoliopsida; order Asterales; family Asteraceae; genus Mikania; species Mikania micrantha. The sequence goes on from CM018691.1 coordinate 17,046,281, forward strand.
AATAAATAAGTAAGAAGAAATAAATGAATAAATAAATAATTGGGAATAAAAGTTATATTTATTAATCATTTATTAAAAATTAGTTATATAATATATTTTTTTATACAGAATAATATTGTTTTTATAAAATATTTTCTGTGAAATTAAAAGTTTAAAAATAAAATTTAAATGACAAAAAATGGAGTAAAAACCGGGTTCAGATCCGGTTAGGAGGTTCGAACCCGAGACCCTTCAAACGGAATCCGCACCATTTACTAGTTGAATTGAGGCACGAGGCCGCGACAGACTTGGTTTCGAATTGTGTTTATTATGTTTCAGGTTCTGATCCCCTAATCAGACCATAAACAAAAGAAAAGGATTCGAGCCCTAGTTCCTTTTCGCCTCAAATTCGATTCACTGTGAACCCCATTGTAAAAAAAATCATAGGGCTTTTGTTCAGGGGTTAATGACGAGCACAACGGTGTATGAAACACCTACCTTAGTTTTCGTTTCAATGGATTTCGACTGAGAGAAGGAGATGCGATCGACCGAAGCTTTATGGTCTTGAATCCTCGACTTAGAACGCTTGAGAGACTGTTTTGTGTGTCCAGAAACTCTCGACAGAAAAAAGGAAGGTCTTGGTTCAGTTAATTGGGATTTTATACACGGTTTGTTCGAATTTGAATTCCCGATCGGGTGTTCTATGTTTGGGAAGGATATACGCGTTTATTAGCTGTAATTGCGCATTATTGTGATTGAAATCCACTCACGCGTCTCGTATAGTTTCCAAAACTGTTTCGATCGAGTGAATCACAGCTGTATTCGATCGGATTTGCTAACCGGGTAGCACGTAGGGATTTGGGTCGGATGGGTCTTGAACCGGGTAGAGGGGAGAGCATCTTTAGGGCATTGGCAATTTTAGTCCCTCCCATGTTTCTTTTATTAACAGTTTTCGGGTTTTACACTTTTTACCCTGAACTTTCATAACCTCTTGTGTTACTTTGTTTTATTTTACATAAAATTTTATTTAACTTCATAATTAATATAAATTAATCATATTTTTATAAAACATCATTTTAATGTATTTATAAAAATTAAAACATATTTATTTATTTGTTTTATTTATTTAGAGTTTATCCATTTATGTTTAAAGTTTATAAAAATTCTAATTACTTTATTTATAATATATATTTATATATATATATACATTTATAATTTCCTATAGATTTTTATATTAAAATTTTATTTGTCTATTTTATTTAGTTACAAATGATTTCTAAACTTATAAGATTTATTATGAATCTTTATAACTTGTTTTTGTTTATATTAATTTAAATTCCAGCATTTATTTTCTCATAAATACACACATGTGCATTTAATCAAGTGTTTATTATTTTCTGGTACATATACATATACCTATGTAAGTGTGTGTTTGTGTAAAATGAAAAATTCCTGATGACGTCATAATTCTTTTATTAAACATAAATATTTATTACAAATTCTGTAAATGTTACAGTCTCCCATACTTTTAGGAATTTCGTCCCGAAATTAAGAAGAAACTATATGTGGATACTTTGCTTTCATGTGATCTTTTCGTTAGCCCGGGACTTCTTTGGGTTGGACACGCAAAAAGGTGGACGGACATTGCTAAGTCCTAAATGGAGGTTCAAGGGTTTGGATCCAACTCATGAAAAAGTTAATAATGAGCCGCGAAACGAGCATCACGATTAGACAGGATGCTAAATGAACACCAATAGAAAACTAGCAGATCCTGATACTTTTGTATGTATAAGGGTGAATAAAATAATGAGGTTTGAGTGATTTATTCATGAACATGTGTTAAAGATTATTATGATTCCCGCGGATAAAGCAAACCATCAAACTTGGTTGCTAGTAAGAGTCCAACGCCAGAAGACTTTTCATCATCGAAATTGACTTGGTTCAAGAAATTCGTTGAACTACGAGTACGTTGTTTTAGGTTCAATTGCTATTGTTTAGATACAGTTCTTACATTTGAGTGCATCCTCTACAACATTCGATTCTCGTAATTGAACTTGTTAAGCAATTTGCCCCACCATTGTTGTTTCAAGTGGATTTAAGGCATAATTTCTTCAATTCTTTTAAGGTACAGTTTAAAGTCCGTGTTCTGTGGAATAGGTTTTGGTTCTTAGTATGAAGTTTCTTTGTTTGTGATCAATAGAAACTGCGACAAATAATACGGTCACGTATTATGATGTTATTAGTTTTATCGTTTAGATGTATGTAATTTGTTGTATTGCTCATATGAGATCAAAGCATTTGAGATGTTAATCTCATATGTGGATGTTCGATGTGGGACTTGGAACTCGAAAGTCTTCATTTAATTGTTTTAGGTTAACGATTGCTTAATTGGCTTGATATAGGGACTGCTAAGACCTTTGATTTAGTATATGAAAATATACACCAAGTCTTAGTATGCAAGAATCACTTATAGATCTAACTAAAATTAGTTCTCTTGATGATGACACTAAATCTACAATCATATCATTGATCAAGATTTCGGTTCTACTCCCAATGTACCGTTGGTGCTTATATATAGGGCATACCGCAGCCAACCCACCACACCACCAATACCTTGAAAGCATACCAATCGCCCACCAATACCACACAACATAAAATATTTCACTCTGTTTGATGTTCACATATATTTCACCTTATAGGTATAGTTTGTAGTTTCAACCATATAGTTTTGACTAAGATCAGCTTCCTTGGTAATAACATTCAAATCTACCATCCTAACATTGGTCAAGCTTTCGATTCTACTCCCAATGTATTGGTGGTGCTTATATATAGGGTATACCGCAGCCTACCCACCACATCACCAATACTTTGAAAGCATATCGATCACCTACCAATACAACACAACATAAAAATGTTTCACCTTTGATGTTTACATGTAGTTCTCCATATAGGTACAGTTCATAGTTTTCATCATTTATCAGTTGTGTCCTTTGTCTCGCATTGGTAGGATCTACATGTACTGCAAATTTACGTTTCGTGTGCACCCGTAACGGAAATTTTCCTTGCATGTTTACCCTACTTGCTGGTTATGGGACACAACTGGGTGGACGCAAGATCCATTAATGAGATGTGATTCCTGGAGTTCATTATACAACCAAATACAATATAGTTAATGTCGAGCTGTCAAATCTAGTTTGTATTCAACCAAGTAAAAGCTCAAAGTTATAAAACTACAAAATTTTATTAGTAGTGAAATCAAGTAACGCAATGTCATAACAATCATTGATAAAAAACTCATCATTCAACATCTTGATTTGGTTGAGCATCTTGGACCATTAGTTGGAAAGTTCTAGCTCGAGCAACTCTTTGGTTATTTCCCTCAAGTCGAGGGCATTGGTCTCGAAGGTGATTAGGGTCACCACATTCGTAGCAAACCCTTCCATTGGCTTGTGCAGGATTTGCGGTTGCAAGTTGTTGTTGATTCAATGGTTGAACTTGTTGCCCTTGCTGGCCAAGTGGCCCATGTCGACAATAGTTTGCAAGGTGGCCATACATTCCACAGTTCGTGCGAATTCTGCAAGGTTGAGTAGTGGGGTGATGATATCTGCAAGTGTTGCAGAGTGGATTTGGCCCCACATATGGTTTGGTATTTGGCTTTGGGGCTTGTTGGTTTAGTGGGGCAGCAGGGGTCACCACCGCAAAGTTCTTGGCCTTTCGCTTTCGATGGTTGAACTTTGAAAAGTTTGAGGTTTCAGTTTTGACCTCCTTTGAGAGTTCATTGATGGTTGACTTGGATTCAACCTTCTTGGCACCCTTCTTTGTCAAAGTACCATCCTTAACATGATTATCAGTTAAGGTTGCAGCAAGTCTGATTGCATCTTCAAGAGTGGCAGGATTGGTTTTACGAAAATGACTTTAAACAATTAAAGAAACTAAGAAAACTAAATAATTCAACTTAAGACCGCAAGAACTAGAAAACCAAATACGAAGGAGATTCTACCTAGACTAGGAATCGTAATAGGTATCGGGAATGCTTGATTGAACAATACCGGATCTAATGTTACAACCAATTCAAAAACTTAAGGGGTGCTAGATCTCATGGTCAGACAATCCAACACTTAAAAAGATCCTACTGGTTGTGTAAAGCTTACCGGGGTGTAATGATGGATTACCGAGTCGGTCTCTCAAAACTAGCAATGCTTAAGATTTCTTTGGTTGAATAATTAGGTCAATCTCAACAACCATAATGTACCAAAGTACAAATGAATCAATCTAACTTAGATTAATTATGAATTTGAAACACATGGCATAAACAATCAACAAATAATCCAATGATCATGCAAATTACCCGAAAACCCGTTTAAACCACGATATCCCAACACCTTATTACTTGATTAGTCTTTAAGGTGATCTATCCCACTGATTACAATCTGATTAGATGAAATTCTTATGATTTACTACGATTAGTCAAATCACAATTAGGTTAAAAACAAGTTTTTAGCCCAAAATCATGTGAAAATTGAGTTTTTATCGAAACCGATTCGAACTTTATTCACAAAATAGTTTAAACATGTAATCAGATCATTCACAATAGTCTAAGAACATTCACAATCATTCACAATCAGATTCAAATCAATAGCAAAGATTCATTCAATCAAACAAACCCGAAAAACCGAAAAATCATCCAATAATCATCCGTAATCTAGGTAGAATTAAAGATCTAGCCTAGAATCATCATCCAAACATTCTTAATCATGATATCAGATCTAAACATGGTAGAAAATTCAAGAACAAATTGAAACGAACAACTACGATGCATAAACAAACCCGAAAACGCGTTCCGAGCACTTGTATACGCGATCTGAGCCTCCCCCGAGCGTCCAAATCGATCCCAAAGCTCCAAAATCTTCAAAAATATGTTTTTCCTTCGTATTCAGCCGCCTTGGGTGATTGATTCGCGAATTAGGGTTCCCATGGCTTAAATATGTGAAAAAATGCTAAAGGGTCACGACAGGGGGTCATTGGTAGGTTCATGGGCTCAACAGGGGGTTCAAAAGGTTGCTCAAAGGGCCAAACAGGCCTGGTCAACACGGGTCAAGAGGCCACCAGGCTGGTCAACGGAGCTGGGGCGCACGCGGGTCGCTGGGTCGGCCCTCCGGGTCGCGCGCGGACCCTTATGTGTGTGTATCTGGTGCGGGCGCGGGTCTCGGGCCGGTACCGGCCTCCTCACGCGGGTCAAAGGAGGATTCTAGGGCTGATGTGGCGCTCCCAGCTTCTGCCATGTGTCCCAGGCCTCTCTCAAGTTCCAGAATTTACAAAACACCCCCTGGACTTCCAAAAATTCAATTTTAAGCTCTATAACGTCCTGAAATGCCACTTTTTAACCCCGGAACTTCTTGAAATCATATTTTTAGCTTCCAACTTCATCAAATTTATTCCGGCTTCAGTTTCTTCACAATTACGAACGTTTATTTTCGCGAAACCTATAAAAAATGACATTAAAAATAAAAATAAGTAAAAATTCATTAAAATCTAATAAAACTAACTAAAAATCTAATAAATTAAGATAAAATCCTATAAATTAAATATGAAAACGATGTGTAATTAACGACACATCAAAAATCCCCACACTTGAACTTTGCTTGTCCCTAAGCAAACATAAAGCAAGACAAAACAAAATCCAATTCACAAACGTTTCACATCAGACAAAACCAAAATGAAGCAGCTTTTGAAAACATGGAATTTCCTAATCAAGATTCACCTGTTTTTCTAGAATTCAACCATTTATGTTCACACCCTCAGAATTGTCACTCAACACTGGGTTAAATATATGCATTTTATTAAGTGAACTCTCAGAACCTAACAGTGCAACAATGCTAACATAAGCTTGTGCTATAATCAAATCTCCACATTAAATCAAGAGTAACACAGATCAAAAGGACTTTCAAAGGGAGGCTTAGGCTAAGGGTAGGTAATGTATGGTTTTAAAGTGGCTAAAAACACAAAAGAAAAAAATCCGGTAGTTGACTTTATTCACAAACAAGAATTTAAACAAAACAAACTACCAACACTTGGTCCCTTTTTTTTCACACATTTCACTCTTTCTTCTTGTTTTTTTTTCATTTTCTTTGGTTTTTTTATTTATTTTTTTTAGAAACAACTAACACAAACACATAACTGTCTAACTAACCGGATGTCTGAAATAAAATTGGGTTAATCAATGAAAGGGTTAGGCTCAATATGGTGTCTAATTGGTATAATTAAGGGTTTAAAGCAAGAGAAATAGAAAAGGCTAAGAAATGGGTGAACCTAATGCCTTAATCATATCTGTGTCAAATCTTAAACAAAGTCTCAAAATGTATACAAGCACAATTTCTAAAGCAATGCAACAGGTAGGTCAAATCACTCACAAACGAATCAGTGAATGAATAAAGACTGTTAAGGCTCAAACTCTCACTGGAAACGTGTGAAATAGGGTTAACGATATGAACAAAAACGGTTTCCATCTATCAAACAAGTTTCACTATCTTAAGAATCCCAAACCCATAAGTTTTGAAAACAAGTCCAATTGGGAAAACTTTATCACGCAACTTAAAGACTAATTGTATAACAAACTCAATAACTCATGCTGACCTGCCTTTTGTTAACGAATTACAATGAAAGAGACTTGTTAAGCAATAGCAAAAGGTAACTAGGACTTACAAAAGTTCAAGCTTTATTTTATTTTTGGTATTTTCAAAATTTTTTCTTTTTTTGATTTTTTAAAAAAAACTAGACTCAAAAGAAAGAAATAAAAAGAAATGAATTTCCCCATCCCCATACTTGAAACACACATTGTCCCTAATGTGTCTAAAAACAGGGAAAAGCTAAGACTGAAATAAAAATAAACTAATAAACGACAGTAACAAGAAGGAAAAAGTGGTACTTCCCTGACAAGCAATCCATGCAAACACGTAAGCTCCATAGTGACCTGCTAAGATCCAAGTAAAATGAAACAACCATGAAAGTACCTGGGATCCTGTAACAAATGCTCATGTGTGACTGCATGGCTCGAAAATCAGGTTAGCACACAAACAAAACATAAAATAAAACTAAAATTGCAAACTAATAAATAAACAAAACGAAAATGTACATAAATGTGGGTTGCCTCCCAAAAGCGCTTGGTTTATTAATGAGTCTTCAACCAGACTCGGACCCACAATCACTCAGTCGGTGGGTCAAGATTGACGTCCTCAACCACTTTCTTCTCAAACTGGCCACTGATGTAGTGCTTCAACCGATGCCCGTTCACCTTGAAAGATGTTCCATCCTTATCTTCAATCTCGACTGTGCCATACAGGAACACTTCCTTCACCTTATACGGTCTAGACCATCGGGATTTCAACTTACCCGGGAACAATCTCAGTCGCGAGTTGTATAGCAACACCGCATCCCCACACTTAAAGTCTTTATCACCCCTCAACTTCCTATCGTGCAACGCCTTCGTGCGTGCCTTGTAGTCATGAGAATGCTCGTATGCATGATCGCGCAACTCTTCCAACTCGTGCAACTGATGAAACCTCAAATCTTTCGCAGTAGCCATGTCTAGGTTCATCGTCTTCAGTGCCCAGTAAGCTCTATGCTCCATCTTAACTGGTAGATGACAGGCTTTACCATATATCATCCGAAACAGTGTAGAACCGGTCGGTGTCTTATAAGCAGTGCGGAAAGCCCAAAGTGCGTCATCTAACTTGTCTGCCCAGTCTAGCCTATTCCAACTCACAGTCTTCTCCAAAATACGCTTGATTCCCTGATTACTAACTTCAACCTGCCCACTCGTCTGTGGATGATAAGCCGTAGCTAAACGATGGGTCACCCCATATCGCTGCAAGGCTTTCTCCATCTGCTTATTGCAGAAGTGGGTGCCTCTATCACTAATCAAGGCTTTGGGAGTACCAAAGCGTGCAAATAACTTCTTCAGAAATCTCACTACAACCCGGGCATCATTCGTGGGGCAAGGTTGGGCCTCTACCCACTTAGATACATAGTCAACAACAACCATGATGTAACGTTTCCCTCGAGACATCGGGAACGGTCCCATGAAATCGATACCCCATAAGTCAAAAATCTCAGAGACCTGAATGGATGTCTTGGGCATCTCATTGCGGGATGAGATGTTGCCAACTCTTTGGCAACTGTCACAACTCTTCACAAACACATGTGCATCCTTATATATCATCGGCCAAAGAAACCAGAGTCAAAAACCTTCTTCGCTGACAGTGTCGCTCCATGGTGTCCTCCGGTCGGTCCCTCGTGGCAATGCCTCTGTATGTCGGCTGCCTCAGCTCCATGCACACAACGTCGAATCACCTGATCCACTCCAACTATAAACAAGTATGGGTCATCCCATAGGTAGTGCTTCACATCAGCAAAGAACTTCTTCTTTTGCTGGTGAGTCAACCCCTTTAGTAACACACCATCAGCCAGATAGTTCGCAAAGTCAGCAAACCATGGCAACCCCTGTTGCTCGGCCTTTACTGCCATCAAAAATTCATGAGGAAAGGTATCCCCGATGGCCATATCCCGTATCTCCTCTCGCTCGGGATTCTCAAGTCTCGAAAAATGATCTGCGGCAACATTTTCTGCGCCCGTATCTCAATATCGAACTCCTGAAGCAACAAAATCCATCGAATCAAACGCGGTTTCGCATCTTTCTTGTTGAACAAGTATCTCAATGTCGCGTGATCGGTGTACACAATTGTCTTGGAAAGCACGAGGTAAGATCTGAATTTGTCGAATGCGAAGACCACCGCAAGGAGCTCTTTCTCAGTGGTCGTGTAATGCTCCTGTGCGTCGTTCAAGGTCTTACTCGCATAGTAGATGGGATGGAAGTGCTTGTCTCTTCTCTGCCCTAAAACAGCCCCAACCGCAAAGTCGCTCGCGTCACATATAAGCTCGAAAGGCGAGCTCCAATCGGGGGCAATCAAAATCGGGGCATTTACTAACTTCTCCTTCAGTAGCTCAAACGCCCTCAAACACTCCTCAGAAAACACAAATGGGGCATCCTTCTCCAGAAGCTGAGTCATAGGCCTAGAAATTTTGGAAAAATCTTTAATGAACCGCCGGTAGAAGCCGACGTGGCCTAAGAAGCTTCTAATGGATTTCACGTTGGTGGGTGGTGGAAGTTTGCTGATGGTCTCTATCTTAGCCTTATCAACCTCTATCCCAGCACGTGAAATCTTATGCCCTAGCACCATCCCCTCTTTTACCATAAAATGGCATTTCTCCCAATTCAGCATCAAGTTCGTCTCAACACAACGTGCCAACATCCTATCCAAGTTCCTCAGGCAGTGATCAAAGGAACTCCCAAACACAGAAAAATCATCCATGAACACCTCCATGGAGTCCTCAATCATATCATGGAATATCGCCACCATACATCGCTGAAAAGTGGCTGGAGCGTTACACAAACCAAATGGCATGCGGCGATACGCAAAAGTGCCATAAGGGCATGTAAACGTGGTCTTTTCTTGATCCTCTGCAGAAATGGGGATCTGAAAATAGCCAGAAAATCCATCAAGGAAACAGTAGAACTGTTGCCCTGACAGACGCTCCAACATCTGATCAATAAAGGGTAGGGGAAAGTGATCTTTCCTCGTGGCATCATTCAACTTCCTGTAGTCAATACAGACTCTCCAACCTGTGACTGTCCGTGTCGGAATCAACTCATTCTTCTCATTAGTCACCACTGTCATCCCCCCTTTCTTGGGGACAACCTGAACAGGACTGACCCATGCAGAGTCTGAGATCGGGTAAATCAGACCAGCATCTAACAACTTAAGCACCTCTTTCTTAATAACCTCCTGCATGTTCGGGTTCAGTCTCCTCTGGCTTTGCACAACGGGCTTAAATTCATCCTCCATAAGAATCCTATGCGTGCAAAAGGAAGGATTAATACCCTTAATGTCCATCAGCTTCCACGCAATTGCCTGTTTATGTGCCTTCAACACCTCAATCAATCTCTTCTTCTTCTCCTCCATCAATTCAGCAGCAATAATGACGGGTAATCGGGAATCCTTGTCCAGAAATGCAAACTCAAGGTGAGATGGCAGTTCTTTAAGCTCCAAGGACAGGGGCGCCTCGACAGACGGCTTATCCGCTGGCACTGCTCTATCTAAACCCTCACACACCTCTTAAGAGATTGGGATCTCATCAATCAAAACATCTGGATGTTGCTCACTGGAATGAACAAACATCCCTACCTCCCTATCCTCAACAATCTCAGGATCACCTATCCTAATCTCGCTCAAGCAACGATCCATGTGTGACATGACCGTGTCAATGAAGTACAAGGTATCGTCCTGGCTCTCTGTATGCTGCAAAGATCTACGGATCTCGAAAGTCACAGTCTCATCTGCAACTCGAAGAGTGAGCTTACCATCACAGACATCAATCAATGCCTTAGCAATAGCTAAGAATGGACGGCCTAAGATCAGTGGAACTTTCTAATCCTCCTCCTGTGACACCTCGAAATTTCCAGGTCAGCAATTTCTTTATTTTAACTAATAATATGAATTACTGTTGCATACGTGGCACTAGAATCATTACTAGTTAGTGTGACACGTGGCACAACAGACCAAACGCACCGATAATTCAAGGAATTATCGCAAAACACAACGCACGTGTCTTGAATAACGATCGTTGGTGAAACCACAGTACACTTTCAATGCACTTAGGTTCTAGGGAACCTAAAATATTGGGAACAATGATTAAATGTCGAGAAATGATGAACGTAATCGAAAAATACGCGAAAATCGGTTCAAAACAACAAAATTAGGCTTATTGGGCTTCTCTCGGACCCGTCGCGGTACGCGAGGGACCAACAGGAGGATTTATAACGGTACGCGACAGGCATCGCGGGGATTTGACTCCCGAAATCCGTCGCGGTAAGCGAAGCTTCTTTTAACCATCTACCGCGGTACGCGACGGAGTCCTGACGACAAATGTTTATAAAATCAAGACCACCATGCCTATTAACACCACCTTCATCATTTCTCCGGTTCTACACACCAACTCTCGACTATTCCTCTCTGAAACACTTTGATTTGACCCTTGGGAAGCCATTGAAGACCTCCATTGAAGCTCCAAGCTTGAAGGTTTGAAGATTAAGAGCTTGAAGACCCATTGGAGCTCAAAACCACCACCATAACCATCTCATTCTTGAAAGAACCTGCTGTTCAGAAGCTTTTGAGGCCAAGAGATCACTATTTCAGGAGTTCTTGAAGCATTAGAAGGTAGTTCTATACCCAAAACACACTTCCTTCACCTTTACACTCACATGCATGACTTTAAACACACATGCAAGCACCCTTGATGCACATGCACGAATTTTAGTTCTGGGTTTGATGATGTTTACATGATATTTGATGATCCTTGATGATTAGATGATGCATCTTTACATTCCATGATGATGTTGTTATGATAGAATGGTCATAGTAGCTAAAATGATGGTTTTAGCAACATGCATGAATGATCTAGGTGGTTTTACACGTTTGTGGATATTGAAATGTTGTTATGAGTGTTAATGATGATGATATGCAAGGTTAGAATGATTGATTATGTCAAGATTTGATCATTTGGTGATTATTACTAATTTTAGTAACTTTAATGTTACAAAATGTGTGTTCTTGATGAAATAACCACATTTGCATGTTTAGATCTATAATTTATGCTTAAAATGATGTTTAGAAGTTAGATGGTGATTACTATATGTGTTGGAATGGTTAGAATTGCTAAAAGTATGATATTTAGGAATGTTACTAAATATAGTAATTTTTGTTATGAAATTTCTAGAAATGATGAATTTATTAAGGATTGTATGTTTGATATGCTTAGTTGAAGTGGTTATGATGATAATATGTGATTTTACAACTTAGTTGAACGAGATATGCGCATTTGTCTAGAGTTACTATAAATAGTAACTTTATTTTTCAAATCCGAGAATAGGAGCATGCTAGACGTAACGATTATGATTGATTGGCTGTTTAGGATTAAAATAGTGATGCTAGATGATATAAGTTGATAAACATAATGAAATACACTTGTTTGTGCAAACTTTCTAATTATATAAACTTTTACGCGCAAACTCTGCTAAACCGGCTATGCGTAACTATGTGCTCTGTGATAACATGCTCATTTAGGATAAATATGCATGTTAGAATAATCGGAATATGAATTAGTGCATGACTTGCCAAATATGGAAACCTTCCTGAAATAGAAACTTACAATAAATAGTAAGTTTCCTCATGGAAGTGATTATTGGTATCCGCACACTTCACACGACACGAAATTGCACGTTACACGATCGCTTGATCCAAACCGTCACAAACGGGTCGTTAGGTCAAACACGGTCAACTCGACCCACATAACAACTTGGATGTTGTTAAGCACGAACACGGTCCTGTGAGGCCCACACGTATGCAACACAAACTTATAGTACCTATGTGATATAGGTGACTTCTAGCCGGCGAGCTACACCATCTCTTTTGAGCAAACGCAGTACTTAACTCAGGTCAGTTTTACAGCCCCACTTTTACTCTTATACTGATTTACTAAACTTTGGGGTGAGAATACTATGCAACTGTTTTAGATATAGTACTGGTATGTTGTGAAAACCATTTTCGAGTGTAACTATTATCGCTTAAAGTCCTCACTTATCTTTACCGTTAATTGTATCACAAACGAGTCGTAATTACGTAGTACTATTGGGTTTGACTAACCCCACTCGTAATTACGTACTGTGTGGGACTGTATCATCGAGGAGAGAGTACCTTTACAGCGAGTACAGACAGATGATAACCGAGCACACCGACTACCGTCACTTGAAGTGTCACTCGAGCGGGCTTTTGCAGCCCATGTTGCTTGAACTGCTCGTGAGGCCAGTAGGTCGCGTGAGCGTGATGAGGAGATCATGGCTCTCCGAAAGGAGAACCAACATCTCCAAGAGCAGTTAGATCACCTGCGGGGACAGGTAGTGGATGAGATCGCGGCACTTCGGAACCGGACAGCGCAGTTAGAAGAGCGACAAGAGGAAGTCGCTACTGTGGTCCAGGACAATGGCGAGCGACTGGTTGTGGTAGAGAATGTTGCAGGAGAGAACCAGGCGGCACTTCAGAACGCTTGGGCTGACCAGTTGATCATGGAGCCGGAGCAGGAGCCGGACCAAGGACCTCAATTCGAGGTTGAGGATCTTGAAGAGGAAGATTTTGATGAAGACCCAGATGAAGACCCAGAAGAGGAAGATGACGACGGTCCTGCTGACAGCGGAGACTCACACTCTATTGTCGCATCACACTAGTTTAGTTTTTCGATTTCAGTATTCTACTTTTGTAGTACTTAGCCGAGCGGGATGTGCTCGTGCGAATTTTGTAGCATCTCTTTTGAAAATCATTGTACTTCAAGTTATTATTATTAATGAAATGATGCTTTGCTTTACTTATTATGTCTTTATTATGATTGCTTGTTAACATAACACCTGACTTGACTTCTGCATTGACAATCGTCTAACACTCTAACTCATGCTAACTAATGCTCTAACCTTTCCGTATAGAATCATGTCTGGAAGAGGACCCAACGCCCACAATCTCAAACGTAAGGCCGAAAAGGCAAGGATCAACATGATGGTCGAACGTAAGGTTAACAAAGTACTCGCTGAGTACGAGGCAAACCGACTTGCTAGCGAGACTAGCGGTACCAATAACGGTACTAACACCTGCCTAACCTGACTAACTTAGCCTAGGCAACGCTGACACTAACACGTTACAATTTAACCCCGATACACAGGATCCCAAGGAAGCGCAGCGAAGGGATTCTCGTTTAAAGCCTTTCTGAGCTGCCACCCTCACAAGTTTCAGGGTACAGAAGGAGCAGTGGGACTGCTCCGCTGGATTGAAAAGCTTGAATCGGTCTTTGCCATGTCTGAGTGCTCGGAGGAAAACCGAGTAAAGTATGCCACCGTGTAGATGCACTTATTGTCCCTAGTTCTATTTTGTAATATTCATCATGTAAAATTCAAGTTATTAATGTAAGTTGTCTTTTTATATTGTTCTTAATGTTTATGTTTTAATTATTTGATTATATGATTGGGTGATTTGGTTTATTGATTAATTGAGTATGAGTATTGCTCATTCGGCCGAATGACTCTAGAGTATGAAGTCATTCGCCGAATGAGAATAGAGTATGTCTATATTCAGCGAATGAGTCATTCGCCGAATGACTCATTCGACTGAATTACCTATTCGACAGAAGTCATTCGCCGAATGAGTTGTTTTGGCCTCTCATTCGGCCGAATGTCAGCTGCCTATATATACAAGTTCAAAATCATTTCAACCCTAACTTCTAAGAACCCTCATTCTTCTCTGTGTGCTCCAGTGTCAAACCCCTGAAGATTTGAGAGTTTCTTGCTGTCCAAGTTCGATTCATAGCTCGTGGTGTTCGATTCTCATTCAAATGTTCATCTCTTACCTTTGAATCACCACGGTTGCTGTTGGTTTCGATTGGAAAACCCTGGAATAGGATTCCACACTATTCCAGAGGCTGTAGAGCAGATCTCCATTGGAACCGGGTTGTTTCCGTGCTCCAAATTGGTCCTACAAAGTGGTATCAGAGCTTTGGCTCTTGATTCTGCTCGATTTCCAATCCAAATCATCATATCTTTGATGGTTCGTTCGAAATCTGCAAAAACCCTAAGCTTTTTGTCCTAAAAGTTACTATTTCATTGCAAATCCGTGAATTATTGTGGTGTTTTTGTCAAAACGTTTATCCCAATTTGTTCATTATCATCTCATGATGTTCTGTACCAAATTTGGTACTTAGATCTGGTCAAAATATCAAGTTGTCACGATTTTTGTTGCAAAAACCCTCAGATTGGCCGAATGTCAATGGCGGCTGAATAGTTTCAGCCGAATAAGCCTCATTCGCCGAATAGCCACATTCGACTGTCTCATTCGGCGAATAGCCATCATTCGATCTCTCATTCGCCGAATAGCCCTCATTCGATCTCTCATTCGGCGAATAGCTTCATTCGATGAGTCATTCGGCGAATAGCTTCATTAGGTCAACTCATTCGCCGAATAGGTTCATTCTCTCTTCTCATTCGCCAGTTAGTCATATTCAACCTCTCATTCGCCAGTTCTATCACATTCGGCCCCTGACATTCGCCCTAAGGGTCTTCATTCGGCTATCATTCTGCAAATTTTTCTAAGTGTTGAATCTTGTCATTTCTGATTAAATGGAAGATTTAGCACTGATGGCGAACCAGAATCATCGTATTCAGACTTTGCTACTGACTGAGACTGAGACTGGAAATTCTAATAAAGCTCCAAAGTTGTGATCCTTAGATGATTATCCACACTGGAAGTATCGGTTTGAGATTCATATCAATGGAGTGGATACAAACTTATGGATGATGATCGAGGGAGGTTATCTGAGACCTCTGAATGAAGATGGAACTCCTATGCTAGTCACACGGATGACTGAGCCTCAGAGGAAGCTGTATGATTATGAGAAGAAAGCTTATGCTATTCTATCCCAGTCCATTGCCACTGATATTTTCCATCAGTTCAGACAGTTTACCTCTGCAAAGCTACTGTGGGATGCACTGCAACAAAGATATGAGGGTAATGATGCTTTGAAGAGTATCAAGTCAAAGGCATTGAGAAAGGAATTCAATAGCTTCACGTATGTGGGAAATGAGTCACTGGATGAGCTGATTGCCAGATTTTATCATCTTTTGAGTGAGTTATTCAATCATGAAGTCAAGACAACTACTCAGGAAAAGATCCAGTGTTTGGCAGATGCTCTACCTCCAAAGTGGGAGTCATTCTTGATGGTCCTCAAGCAGAATCAGATGTTGGCTCATATGGACATAAATGATTTTATTCAGAAGCTGAAAGAGCAAGAGATAGAGAACAGGTGGAAGGCAAAGAGAGTTGCCCAAGTCCAGGATCCATCGTTGTACTATTCTACTCCTACAGTTGAGAAATCATCTTCTCATGCTCCATTGAAGACAACATTTGTTTCTCAGACTATTGAAGCTCCATCATCTACTCAGATTCATTTTAGTCAGTCATCTTCTTCAACCAGCACTCAAAAGGAACATCATCAACCTGCTGCCAGTCTGAAAACAGATAATTTTGACAAAGTTACTGTGGAGATTGCTAAGGAACACATGAGTCTTTGATCTACACTCGTCAGCTCGTATGATGGTTTAGTAGCTGGTCAGATTGGCAATCCTTATCTGACTAATGATGATTATTCTCAAATAGATCCCGATGATATGGAGAGGATTGATATTATGTGGGCTTTGGCAAGTGCTGTTCGAAGAGCAAAAGAGTTTGTAAAGAGAACGGGAAAAGACATCAATCTTAACAAAGAATCCAAGTTTGGTTTTGATATGGCTTCTGTGACTTGTTATAACTGTGGAGAAAAGGGTCACTTTGCTAGACAATGCAAGCAACCAAAGAAGACTGGAAACAAGAATCCGTTTCAACATCAGAAGTCCACTACTTCAAATCCAGAAAGGAGATTAGTTCCCATTGATTCTCCTATTCAAGCTGGATCTTCTTCTGCAAGCAAAGATTTGATGGTACAACAAGATGAATGGGTAATCTGGGATTTCAGATTCAATGCAGATCAAGGAGAACAAGACAAAGCTTGTGTTGCTGAAATTCAACAGGTTGAAGATTACAGTGAGGAAAACATTTTGGAAGAAACAAAGATAAATGATCCTGAAGCATCAAGTTCAGAGTCTGATAGCATGACTGATTCAGACACTCAGGAATCTGATGCTGAAATTGAAGACTCTTCTACTCAGTTTGCGTTGATGGTAAACTTTTCCGCTTCATCAGAGTTCGAGCAGGTATACACTGATTGTTCATCTTCACATTCAGAGTGTTTTAATTGTGTTGACCTAAAGAGTAAGGTCCTTGCTTATCAGAAACATAATAGTGATTTGATGAACGATCTCGACTTGTGCATTGAGGCTAACAAAATTCTAAAATTTAATGAAAAAGATTTTCAAGCTAAAATTGATCTTTTAAATAGACAATTGCATGAGGCTGAGATCGCAGTGTTGAATAAGCAAGATGCTATAACTTCTTATCTTAATACCATCAATGAGATCAAGAAGAAGTTAGCAATAGTCGAGTGTGACTATGAGACCTTGGGACAAAAGCTCAAGAGCTACGAGAGCTCATCTTACATTATTGAGCACATGATCAGTAGGGGTACTGATCAACAGGGAAAGGGAAAAGTTAGCTATCAAAATTGTCCTCCACCTATCCTCAACGCCTTTGTTAATACACCAAATGACAAAGATGTTAAGGATTTTCAAGTCACTACTCCATTAGTAATAGATCCTACTGGACTATTTATTAATGAGGATTCCTCAAAAT
Organism: Mikania micrantha; assembly: GCA_009363875.1. NCBI lineage: Eukaryota > Viridiplantae > Streptophyta > Magnoliopsida > Asterales > Asteraceae > Mikania > Mikania micrantha. The sequence continues at coordinate 17,063,692 of CM018691.1, forward strand.
CTGAGAAATCTCGTGTGGATGGACTTGTTGAGGATTGGGTCTCAGATTCTGAGGATGAATCTGTAACAGCAAGTGCCAAATCGTCCGGCAAGTCCGTACGGTATGTGTACTTTCACCTAATACTATGTGTACATACGTGAGTTTAAACAATACTTGTATTAACAGAATCCTAAATACAAGAAATCATTGTACGTATTTTCGTATAAGCTTAAATACATTAAGTACAACGTACATTTGAAACATTAGTTGTGTTTATTAAGTGAAAACTTAATTACAGTTAACACAACAAATCATGAGAACACAACGGTAATCAAACAATATTCAGAAAACAAATCGGTTGCGATCTGATGTCCATAGATGACAGGAATCAGATGGCCGACATTTCAATGTGAAAACAACGTGAAAACAGAATGTTTAGTTGAGTCCGACAGTGAGGAAACACAATTAAAACATAAACTGCAGTGTCGTTTCAGAATAACGAACTGACAGTGTGTTTGCGTGGGTGACGATTCACACAAACATATCTGTGAGTTTAACGTTCTGAAATGATGACTGGAAAGTAGAAAACAAAAGTCGGAAAGCAAAACCATCGTCGTGTTCGTTCGAATGACGATTCGAACGAATACGCGCGATGGTGACGCGATTCGACGGAACGAAAACGAATTACGACACGAAACGAATTTAAATTTAATAAAATAAAATAATAAACATTTTTACAATTTTGAAACTCATCAAATTAATTAAATTAGAGTCTTTATTTATTTATATTCAATTACGCGAAATTTTCCGGATACGCGACGAATTAACGAACCGAGCAACCAAAATGGACCCGGACACCACGCGTGATATAAATAGGGTAAATGAAGTGTTTCTTTCATTTTTACATTCAAATTTCCTCTCTCTCTCTTAAATTTCCGGCCAAGAAGAAAACCACCATTGTTGCACCTTCAAAGCTCCATATCTCCTTCGTTTCTCAACGGTTTTGAGTGATTCTTTCGCCCACGTGAAGCTCTTGACCTCCTCTACATGAAAGTACAACAGATCTAGACATTTAGCCACAGAAAATCGAGGTAATGATCGATGAAAGTAACTGAAAAATAGGGTTTTCATTCGGTTTTATGTGATACATGTTGTAGCCGGTTTTAATCCAACCCCCACGACCAATACACCTTCGAGAACCTTGCTCTGGAAACTCAGTCGTGGTAGCAACCGTACCAGGGATGTGTTTCGAGGAGGATGATGATGCAAAACACACAGGTTCGTCAAGTGGCTGGAAGAGCCGAAACCTGGTTGGCTAACCCACATGAACGAACCCTGCTATCTCATGGATTCCCGAACCTTCTGCCCGAACCCAGGCGAACCTGTGCTCATCAACACCTCAGCCGAACCATTCTGTGATCCACGAACCTTGTATTCCGAGGAACCCTTCATGGCAGCTCCCGACCCTTCGGACTATGAACCCTGGTTAGCCACTCGCGAACCATTTTGAACTCAGCCGAACCATGGACCAGCTCTGCTTGCCGAACCTTTGTAGGTACATGCCGAACGATGTGCTTCCTTGGATGAACCCATGCAGAGCCGAACTTACTTAAGCCATCACCAAATCACCGATGTCTGCGAACTTTTCTCACCCGAACGAACCGGCTGGCCACTACAACCAACTAACCCTAGTCTGAATAAGGAGGGTTCGCTGCCACTAAATTACAACAAGGCTACGAGATGCAGCTCTAACCTTGATTCGGCCCACACAGATTAAAACGTAGCTGCCTTTGCTGGCCCAACATTGAGCCCACACCATTCATTTTAGCCTACACGAGTCTTGCGGCTCAATACTAGTTAAAACAATTAGTCGGCCAAATATAACTCATACGTAGCCAACACTTTTGATTCAACTCACGCTTTGGGCCCATCACCAATTCGCAGCACAAGGCCCAACATCACAATTTCTTTTGGCCCACACACAAAACCTACGGCCCATTACACATTTCCTTGGGCCACTCAATTTTGTTGGATTGCACCACTTTAATAGGCCCAATAACAGTTGGCCCAACACGATGGGCTAGCCCGAATACAATTGTTCGGCCCATTGGGGCAGCCCACATTCGGCCCAATAACTAAGGATAAAAAGTCAACACATTTAAACTAAGTTGTTTAATGATAGGCATGAGGTTATTCAACTAAATGACTACAAGTTAACAAGATTGTGGACTTAAGATTCCAACAATTAAAAAAAAAAAACTAAGTAGCTTTAGTGAACATACATGTGACTTCAAGTGTAATTCAAATGAATCAAGGATTATGTAAGTAATGGGCCGAATGAAGAGCAATGATCGAGACACGCGTGTGTTAACCAACTTTAGGGTTAACACACATACACACACATAAATCAAGTACAATCAATAATTATATGATAAATTACAACGTGTAAACAATACAGGGTCGTGAAATCAACAACAAGAACAACAAAGAGCGCGTGTCTTCGTTATTTTAAGCTAAGTCAACCATACAACAGCAAGGTGAGTTCATATGCCCCTTTTTACTTTAAATCTTTATTGATTTTAACTCTCGGGCTGAGAAACATGTTTACTTTTATTTATTTAAAAGTTTTACTTAACATGTTAGATATACTCTGATCAAATGATATTAAATTGTTTATTACCATATATCATTGTATGCATGCTTGTATGATTATGAGATAACAGGGAAACTCAGATGATTATGATAAGATAATTTCTTAATCATCAACACATTATAATAACCTAGTTATAAGATTATAACTTATAACACTTAGTTATTTCCACATGATCAAGTACTTAGACAAATTACACTTAATTGTATAACGAAAACAATCCCACACGGATACTTTGGGAACACATGGATTCAGTAAATGATGATCATGATAACGTAACTTCATGGGATTCTTATCATTTACAGTAAATGATGATCATGATAACGTAACTTCATGGGATTCTTATCATTTTCAGTAAATGATGATCATGATAACGTAACTTCATGGGATTCTTATCATTTACCCATAATTAACAATAAGACAAGTTCTTATTCGACTTTGTTAAGTACACGAGAACAATCCCACACGAATACTTTGGGAACACATGGATTCAGTAAATGATGATCATGATAACGTAACTTCATGGGATTCTTATCATTTACAAGTAAATGATGATCATGATAATGTAACTTCATGGGATTCTTATCATTTACACCTGATTATCATAACGTAATAAGACAAGTTCTTATTCAACTTTGTTAATCACATGAGGACAATCCCGCACGGAAACTTTGGGATCACATGGCGGGATAGGAGAGAATGGAATGCATTTTAATCTGATTACGTGAGGATTAAAATGGATTCCATTCGGATTCTATACGCTGCGTTTGGAGACATATGATGAACAGTTAACTAATACTTTTAATTAAATTAAAAGTGTAACATAAAAGTTAACCTCACAAGTAATAGAATAATACAAGGATCAGATTTAAATAATCTAAATTCCTTAATTCAACGAGGGTTTATCAATACTTCGGTTTGATATCTAAACCCCTCCTACTATATTATTATTCTACATATGATTACACAGCGGACAATTCGGATAGTTGGGAAATGGATATCTTTAGTTGTATCGCAAGTGGTGTGGAACTTGGTTGAGTATGTGGTGGGATAGCGTCTGGGCTTGACCCTTTCGTGATTCCCTATATATAAGCATACTTAGTTAGGTGATATACTACTTGTACATATAACTAAGGAGAGGCCATTGGGTGGAACAGGTGAAACAAGTATACAAGCAACAGATATAACATTGTGATTGTGTGCATGATCAGTTCAATGGTTTTCAATTTACTTACTTATGAACTCACCAACCTAGTGTTGATTTTGTTTAAATACATGTTTTCTCAGGTGACAAACAGGTGTAGAAACTTATATGCAAGTGATAAGCTAGTGGACTCATAGAAGACCTAGCTTACTTTTGATTGCATACTTTTGGATGACAAACATTGAATCATTTTTGTATATCTTGTACAGTTCAAGATATAAACTCATTGATTCTTTTTGATTAGATTTACTTAGTTAAATTATGATGTACAATGTAATTTAACTTTGTAATTCTATTTCATGTCATGATTAGCAATTTCTCATTTATATCTCATGTGCTATGTAAACAATCTGATCATTTGATTATCACCCCAATGATATCGCGCCCCGGGAACCTTCCGCCCGACGGGAAAACACGATCCGTTCCCGCCGGCCCGGGGTGTGACAGATTGGTATCAGAGCCATGGTTATAGAGAAATATAGGTCATATTACTTGAACGGTTTGGCCTAGACTATAACCTAGGGACCCTCATGTAGAAAACGCAGGACATTGAACTTATTTGCATATGATACATTATTTGGGCATAAATACTAACCGATGATTTTTCGGTTAGGATTGACATGTCACAGGGACAACCACCATCACCACCTCATCCCCCTCTACCTGAGGTGGAACCAACGACTGCTGCACTGGCAACCTTGATTACTGAGCAATTGGTTGCAATCATTCCTGAGATTATCAATAGAATCAGGAGCAGCGAAGAGTATGCTAGAGGTTTCCCAGCTGTCACCACCAAAGGAAAAGAACCTGCGGAAGGTGACACCAGCAAGAAATGCAAACAACGCCCTACCAAAAAGCAAAAGAGGACTATGAACTATACTGAGGCCACACCTATCAGTCAGGTCATGCCAGACCCGACTGTCATGGGTGGCAAGAATTACAAGGGAAAGGCCCCTCTTTGTCAACTCTGCCAATACCATCACCATGACAAAAACCAGTGTCGCCAGTGCACACGCTGTGGAAGAGTAGGACACTGGGCTGTTTATTGCAAAACCTCAATGAGGTCAAACCTCCGTTATTACACAGGTAATCGTCCCAAGTGTAACGAGTGCGGATTTCATCATGCTAGGAACAATCCTTGCAGCCATTGTCTGAACTGTGGAAGGAAGGGGCATCTAATCCACCTATGCCGAAGCCTTCCAACACAGAACCAGAATCATGGAGCAAGCACATCTACTTCTTTTCAACGCAAACACCACTGCTACACCTGCGGAATAATTGGACATTTCACAAGAGATTGCCCCAGGAGGAAGGCTCCAACAACTCCAACTGTTCCAACCGCATCAACCACCACCGAAGAACTGCTCGCTTTACCAGCACCAGATGTACACGCGGAGTCGGATGACTCCGAAGGTATGTCATTTTAACCATGCATATTTGAATTAGATAGAATGTTCAAAATTATATAGGTGTAGATTGTATGTAGTTAATAATATAATTAAACATAAGTATAGATTAATTAGACGCCATCTAGATAATAGAACTTGGTATAAATAATACTTACGCTTGAACGAAGAATAATCAATTTCTGAAGATTCATGGAGATTAAGTGGAGCATCGTGTCAGTGTAATACTGCACGAGAAGGCAATCAAGGTTCAAGATGTATCAGTGGTGAGATACTTTGCAGAAGTGTTTCCGGATGACTGACCGGAACTGCCACCCGAGAGATCAGTGCAGTTTCGAATAGATTTGATTCCGGGAGCCATTCTGGTAGCTAAGTCTTCTTATAGGCTTGCTCCATCTGAGATGCATGAGTTGTTTAATCAGTTACAAGAACTCCTCGATAAAGGGTTCATCCGACCGAGCATCTCCCCGTAGGGAGCTCCGGTTCTTTTTGTCAAAAAGAAGGATGGAACTTTCAGAATGTGCATTGACTATCGAGAACTCGACAAGCTTACTATCAGGAATCGGTACCGTTGCCGAGGATTGATGATTTGTTCGATCAGTTACAGGGAGCACAGCACTTTTCCAAGATAGACCTGAGATTAGGCTATCATCAGCTCCGGATTCAAGAGGAAGACATACCAAAGACGGCTTTTCGTACCCGATATGGCCATTACGAATTCATGCTGATGCCATTTAGATTAACGAACGCACCGGCTGTGTTCATGGACTTAATGAACCGGGTGTGCAAGCCGTATCTAGATCAGTTTGTGATCGTTTTCATCGACGATATACTGATTTATTCATAGGACGAGAAAGAACATGAACAACACCTCAGGACAGTTTTGGAGCTTCTGAAAGAGGAACAACTCTATGCCAAATTCTCTAAATGTGAATTTTGGTTAAGGGAAGTTCAGTTTTTGGGTCACGTGATTAACAGTAATGGTATTCACGTGGATCCTGCCAAGATAGAAGCGATCAAAAAACTGGGATGTGCCTACAACACCGACGGAGATCCGATCATTTTTGGGATTGGCAGGTCATTACCGGAGATTCATTTCGAATTTCTCCAAGATAGCCTTGCCTCTCACCAAACTCACACAGAAGTCTGAACCTTTTGTGTGGACTCATAAACAAGAAGAGGCATTCCATACACTGAAACAAAGATTGTGCAATGCTCCAATTCTAACACTCCCAGAAGGCAGTGATGACTTTGTAGTTTATTGTGATGCTTCCCATCAGGGACTCGGATGTGTTTTGATGCAACGAGACAAAGTCATTGCTTATGCCTCACGACAGCTGAAGATACACGAGAAGAATTACACGACACATGATCTTGAACTGGGAGCTGTTGTTTTTGCTTTAAAGATTTGGAGACACTACCTTTATGGTACCAAATGCACTATCTTCACAGATCACAAGAGTTTACAGCACATATTTGATCAGAAGGAGCTTAACATGAGGCAGAGACGTTGGGTTGAGCTCCTGAACGATTACGATTGTGTGATCAAATACCATCCGGGCAAAACAAATGTTGTTGCAGATGCTTTGAGTCGGAAGGAAAGAGTCAAACCCTTACGAGTTCGCGCCATGGGAATGACAGTGCAAACAAGTTTGAGAGATCACATTATACAAGCACAACAAGAAGCAGTGGCAAGAGACAATTTGAAACGCGAGCTCGACTGTGGAGCCGAGAAACATTTTGAGACAAGACACGACGGAGTTATTTACTATCTGGATCGGGTTTGGATTCCAGCAGTAGATGAACTTCGAACACTCATACTTGACGAGGCACACAAGACACGTTATTCAGTTCATCCCGGTGCTGATAAGATGTACCAAGATCTTAGGTCATTTTATTGGTGGCCGGGCATGAAGAAAGACATTGCCACTTATGTTGGTAAATGTCTCACATGTGCCAAGGTCAAAGCTGAACGCCAGAAACCTTCAGGTTTGCTGGAACAACCAGAGATACCACAATGGAAGTGGGAACAAATAGCTATGGATTTCATTACCAAGCTACCCCGCACTTCCAGCTGATATGATTCTATTTGGGTCATCATTGATAGACTGACCAAGTCCGCATATTTCTTGCCGATCAGAGAAACATACAAGATGGAGAAACTTGCAAGACTATACATTGATGAGATAATAGTAAGGCACGGTGTGCCATTGTCTATTATCTCAGACCGGGACAGTCGATTTACTTCGCTGTTCTGGCAATCATTGCAACAATCCTTAGGGACAAGTGTTAACTTGAGCACTGCTTATCATCCACAAACGGATGGACAAAGTGAGCGCACTATTCAAACCCTAGAGGATATGTTGAGAACATGTATCCTAGACTTCGGTGGAAGTTGGGACACACATTTACCACTCATTGAGTTCTCCTACAACAATAGCTACCACAGCAGCATCGGATGTGCTCCTTTTGAAGCACTTTATGGTAGAAAATGTCGGTCTCCAATTTGTTGGACCGAAGTGGGAGACAATAGAATAACTGGGCCTGAACTTATTCAGGAAACTACTGATAAGATAGCCCAGATACAACGACGATTACAAGCAACATGTAGCCGCCAAAAGAGTTACGCAGACAAACGGCGCAAGCCTTTGGAATTCGATGTGGGTGACCGAGTCATATTGAAAGTGTCCCCATGGAAAGGCGTAGTTCGTTTTGGGGCTAAAGGCAAACTAGCACCTCGGTATGTCGGACCGTTTGAGATTACTCAACGCATAGGTCGTGTGGCATATAGACTCCGACTCCCTGATGAACTTAGTGGAGTACACGATGTGTTTCTTGTATCAAATCTCAAGAGGTGTCTAGCAGATGAAACATTGATCATACCATTGGAAGAGATACAAATTGATGAACAACTACATTTCATTGAAGAACCTGTAGAGATTACGGAACGTGAAGTCAAGAGACTGAAACGAAGCCGTATCCCTATTGTATAGGTTCGATGCTACTCTAAGCGTGGACCAGAGTTTACCTGGGAACGCGAGGACAACATGAAAGCAAAGTATCCCCATCTGTTCGAGAATTGAAACCCGACTTTGATGCTTAAATTTCGGGACGAAATTTCTTTAACTAGGGGAGACTGTAACATCAAGTGCCAAATCGTCCGGCAAGTCCGTACGGTATGTGTACTTTCACCTAATACTATGTGTACATACGTGAGTTTAAACAATACTTGTATTAACAGAATCCTAAATACAAAAAATCATTGTACGTATTTTCGTATAAACTTAAATACATTAAGTACAACGTACATTTGAAACATTAGTTGTGTTTATTAAGTGAAAACTTAATTACAGTTAACACAACAAATCATGAGAACACAACGGTAATCAAACAATATTCAGAAAACAAATCGGTTGCGATCTGATGTCCATAGATGACAGGAATCAGATGGCCGACATTTCAATGTGAAAACAAGGTGAAAACAGAATGTTTAGTTGAGTCCGACAGTGAGGAAACACAATTAAAACATAAACTGCAGTGTCGTTTCAGAATAACGAACTGACAGTGTGTTTGCGTGGGTGACGATTCACACAAACATATCTGTGAGTTTAACGTTCTGAAATGATGACTGGAAAGTAGAAAACAAAAGTCGGAAAGCAAAACCATCGTCGTGTTCGTTCGAATGACGATTCGAACGAATACGCGCGATGGTGACGCGATTCGACGGAACGAAAACGAATTACGACACGAAACGAATTTAAATTTAATAAAATAAAATAATAAACATTTTTACAATTTTGAAACTCATCAAATTAATTAAATTAGAGTCTTTATTTATTTATATTCAATTACGCGAAATTTTCCGGATACGCGACGAATTAACGAACCGAGCAACCAAAATGGACCCGGACACCACGCGTGATATAAATAGGGTAAATGAAGTGTTTCTTTCATTTTTACATTCAAATTTCCTCTCTCTCTCTTAAATTTCCGGCCAAGAAGAAAACCACCATTGTTGCACCTTCAAAGCTCCATATCTCCTTCGTTTCTCAACGGTTTTGAGTGATTCTTTCGCCCACGTGAAGCTCTTGACCTCCTCTACATGAAAGTACAACAGATCTAGACATTTAGCCACAGAAAATCGAGGTAATGATCGATGAAAGTAACTGAAAAATAGGGTTTTCATTCGGTTTTATGTGATACATGTTGTAGCCGGTTTTAATCCAACCCCCACGACCAATACACCTTCGAGAACCTTGCTCTGGAAACTCAGTCGTGGTAGCAACCGTACCAGGGATGTGTTCGAGGAGGATGATGATGCAAAACACACAGGTTCGTCAAGTGGCTGGAAGAGCCGAAACCTGGTTGGCTAACCCACATGAACGAACCCTGCTATCTCATGGATTCCCGAACCTTCTGCCCAAACCCAGGCGAACCTGTGCTCATCAACACCTCAGCCGAACCATTCTGTGATCCACGAACCTTGTACTCCGAGGAACCCTTCATGGCAGCTCCCGAACCTTCGGACTATGAACCCTGGTTAGCCACTCGCGAACCATTTTGAACTCAGCCGAACCATGGACCAGCTCTGCTTGCCGAACCTTTGTAGGTACATGCCGAACCATGTGCTGCCTTGGATGAACCCATGCAGAGCCGAACCTACTTAAGCCATCACCAAATCACCGATGTCTGCGAACTTTTCTCACCCGAACGAACCGGCTGGCCACTACAACCAACGAACCCTAGTCTGAATAAGGAGGGTTCGCTGCCACTAAATTACAACAAGGCTACGAGATGCAGCTCTAACCTTGATTCGGCCCACACAGATTAAAACGTAGCTGCCTTTGCTGGCCCAACATTGAGCCCACACCATTCATTTTAGCCTACACGAGTCTTGCGGCTCAATACTAGTTAAAACAATTAGTCGGCCAAATATAACTCATACGTAGCCAACACTTTTGATTCAACTCACGCTTTGGGCCCATCACCAATTCGCAGCACAAGGCCCAACATCACAATTTCTTTTGGCCCACACACAAAACCTACGGCCCATTACACATTTCCTTGGGCCACTCAATTTTGTTGGATTGCACCACTTTAATAGGCCCAATAACAGTTGGCCCAACACGATGGGCTAGCCCGAATACAATTGTTCGGCCCATTGGGGCAGCCCACATTCGGCCCAATAACTAAGGATAAAAAGTCAACACATTTAAACTAAGTTGTTTAATGATAGGCATGAGGTTATTCAACTAAATGACTACAAGTTAACAAGATTGTGGACTTAAGATTCCAACAATTAAAAAAAAAAAACTAAGTAGCTTTAGTGAACATACATGTGACTTCAAGTGTAATTCAAATGAATCAAGGATTATGTAAGTAATGGGCCGAATGAAGAGCAATGATCGAGACACGCGTGTGTTAACCAACTTTAGGGTTAACACACATACACACACATAAATCAAGTACAATCAATAATTATATGATAAATTACAACGTGTAAACAATACAGGGTCGTGAAATCAACAACAAGAACAACAAAGAGCGCGTGTCTTCGTTATTTTAAGCTAAGTCAACCCTACAACAGCAAGGTGAGTTCATATGCCCCTTTTTACTTTAAATCTTTATTGATTTTAACTCTCGGGGCTGAGAAACATGTTTACTTTTATTTATTTAAAAGTTTTACTTAACATGTTAGATATACTCTGATCAAATGATATTAAATTGTTTATTACCATATATCATTGTATGCATGCTTGTATGATTATGAGATAACAGGGAAACTCAGATGATTATGATAAGATAATTTCTTAATCATCAACACATTATAATAACCTAGTTATAAGATTATAACTTATAACACTTAGTTATTTCCACATGATCAAGTACTTAGACAAATTACACTTAATTGTATAACGAAAACAATCCCACACGGATACTTTGGGAACACATGGATTCAGTAAATGATGATCATGATAACGTAACTTCATGGGATTCTTATCATTTACAGTAAATGATGATCATGATAACGTAACTTCATGGGATTCTTATCATTTACAGTAAATGATGATCATGATAACGTAACTTCATGGGATTCTTATCATTTACCCATAATTAACAATAAGACAAGTTCTTATTCGACTTTGTTAAGTACACGAGAACAATCCCACACGGATACTTTGGGAACACATGGATTCAGTAAATGATGATCATGATAACGTAACTTCATGGGATTCTTATCATTTACAAGTAAATGATGATCATGATAACGTAACTTCATGGGATTCTTATCATTTACACCTGATTATCATAACGTAATAAGACAAGTTCTTATTCAACTTTGTTAATCACATGAGGACAATCCCGCACGGAAACTTTGGGATCACATGGCGGGATAGGAGAGAATGGAATGCATTTTAATCTGATTACGTGAGGATTAAAATGGATTCCATTCGGATTCTATACGCTGCGTTTGGAGACATATGATGAACAGTTAACTAATACTTTTAATTAAATTAAAAGTGTAACATAAAAGTTAACCTCACAAGTAATAGAATAATACAAGGATCAGATTTAAATAATCTAAATTCCTTAATTCAACGAGGGTTTATCAATACTTCGGTTTGATATCTAAACCCCTCCTACTATATTATTATTCTACATATGATTACACAGCGGACAATTCGGATAGTTGGGAAATGGATATCTTTAGTTGTATCGCAAGTGGTGTGGAACTTGGTTGAGTATGTGGTGGGATAGCGTCTGGGCTTGACCCTTTCGTGATTCCCTATATATAAGCATACTTAGTTAGGTGATATACTACTTGTACATATAACTAAGGAGAGGCCATTGGGTGGAACAGGTGAAACAAGTATACAAGCAACAGATATAACATTGTGATTGTGTGCATGATCAGTTCAATGGTTTTCAATTTACTTACTTATGAACTCACCAACCTAGTGTTGATTTTGTTTAAATACATGTTTTCTCAGGTGACGAACAGGTGTAGAAACTTATATGCAAGTGATAAGCTAGTGGACTCATAGAAGACCTAGCTTACTTTTGATTGCATACTTTTGGATGACAAACATTGAATCATTTTTGTATATCTTGTACAGTTCAAGATATAAACTCATTGATTCTTTTTGATTAGATTTACTTAGTTAAATTATGATGTACAATGTAATTTAACTTTGTAATTCTATTTCATGTCATGATTAGCAATTTCTCATTTATATCTCATGTGCTATGTAAACAATCTGATCATTTGATTATCACCCCAATGATATCGCGCCCCGGGAACCTTCCGCCCGACGGGAAAACACGATTCGTTCCCGCCGGCCCGGGGTGTGACAGATGTATCCAGCACGGCTGGCTAATCCCACATGGGTTGAGTAAGGGGAACAAAACTTCCTTATAAGAGGGAGTGGAGACCTTCTCTATTGGACGCGTTTTGGGCTTAGTTGGCTGTGGAGCACATGAAAACTCCACAGTTAAGCGTGCTCAGGTGGAAGCAATCCAGGGATGGGTGACCTCCCTGGGAAGTTTTCACCCGGGTAACCAAAAGCAAATCCGTGAGCCCGGTGGGGCAGAGCGGACAATATCCAATACGGCCGGCTGTTACAGATGGTATCAGAGACAGGGGCCGAATCCTTGTGATCAGCGGGGACGCTGATTCCCCAGTGGGGGATGAATTCCACTCCAGCACGGCTGGCTAATCCCACATGGGTTGAGTAACGGGAACGAAACTTCCTTATAAGAGGGAGTGGAGACCTTCTCTATTGGACGCGTTTTGGGCTTAGTTGGCTGTGGAGCACATGAAAACTCCACAGTTAAGCGTGCTCAGGTGGCAGCAATCCAGGGATGGGTGACCTCCCTGGGAAGTTTTCACCCGGGTAACCAAAAGCAAATCCGTGAGCCCGGTGGGGCAGAGCGGACAATATCCAATACGGTCGGCTGTTACAGAATCAGATGATTCATATGTCTCTACTCAGAATCAAGCCCCTGCAGTCATGAAATGTGACCCAATCTCAAATTCAAAGATTTACAAAGAATTGGGCTTTGTAAAAGCTTCTCAAGAGTCTGAAGCAAAATGTGTTACCAAGTCTGCTTTTATTGGTAACAAAGGGACAAAAGGGTTGGGTTTTAATCAAGACAAGCTAAAATCAAATGTTTTTAAATCACATAAACAGTCTTTCTTTGATTTAAAACATTTTCATAAAAAGGGTGAAAAAGTTTTTTTTGAGTGTGGTGCACCTGGGCACTTTGTTAGATCCTGCCCTCATTTGATTAGACCAAAGGTTGCACCACCCAGAAAATAAAATATGAATTTTGTTAAACCTGTCAGATTTGAGTCCAAATCATTTCTGACAAAACCCAAACAACCAAATCAGGTTAAATCTGTGGACAAGGGTAAAGGGAAATTGATGAACTTGAATGTTCTCAAGTCTGTTAATGTTGATCAATCTAAACCATCATCCATTTATCTGAAAAACTCTTTTGATAAACATGCAATCTGGAAAGTTAAAACATCTGAGAGTTCAATTCCACCCATCTCAGACAAGCCTATTTCAGATGGTAAATGGATTGATGTATGGATCCGAGACTCACTGGGTCAACCCAAGACTGTAAAGGCTTGGGTTCCCAAAGTGAACTGATTGTTTCATCTTTGTGCAGGTTGCCCCAAAAGCTGGTGTTAACAGCAATTGGATCGTTGATAGTGGGGCTTCCAGGCATATGACTGGTGATATCTCGTTACTCACCAATGTGAATGCAGTTCGCGGTGGATATGTAGCTTTTGCTGGTGACAAAGGCGGGTTTATAACAGGAGAGGGAATTCTGACAAATGGGCAAGTTTCATTTGTTAAAGTCAGATATGTCAAGCAATTGGAAAATAATCTTCTTTCAGTGTCACAAATCTGTGACAAGGAGTATAAAGTATTGTTTGATGATTCCAAATGCTACATTCTTAAGCAAGGTATGAAAATTCCTGAAGATTGGATCTTGATGTCTGCCCCCAGGAAGCAAGACTTGTACGTACTCAATATGGCCACAGCTTCAACTACATCCTCCACAGCTTCATGTTTTATGTCAAAGGCAACAGAAAAAGATTCAATTCTTTGGCATAAGAGGATGGGTTATTTGAGTCTACGCAAGATGAACCACTTGGTACACAACAATCTGGTTGAGGGGGTCTGTTTGAAGAATTTCAAGCTGTCTGATGTCTGTGTATCTTGCAAGAAAGGCAAGCAAGTCAAGCAGTCTCACAAACTGAAAAAGTTTCATTCAATCAATGTTCCTCTTGAGCTTCTCCATATGGATCTATTCGGTCCTGTAAATCGCAAAAGTATCGCTGGAGATCAATACTGTCTTGTCATCACTGATGAGTATTCCAGATATTCTTGGGTTTTCTTTTTAAAGGAGAAATCTGAAACGTTTGAGTGCATTCAAGTGTTGGTTACCAAACTTGAATCACTTTATAAGCTCAAGATTCGTCAGCTTCGAACAGATAATGGAACGGAGTTCAAAAATCACAACATGGAGAATTTTTGTAATGCACGGGGGATTGTGCAACAGTTTAGTGCTCCATATGTTCCTCAAATGAACGGTGTTGCTGAACGTAAAAACAGGACATTGATTGAGGCTGCTAGGACCATGCTTGCTGATTCATCACTTTCGATTCAGTTCTGGAATGAAGCTGTAGCAAATGCTTGCTATACATTGAACCGGGTTCTCATTGTGAAAAGACATGGGAAGACTTGCTTTGAACTGCTCCATAACATAAAACCAAATCTTAAGTATCTTGAACCATTTGGTGCACCATGCACGATGCTTAAGAAACACGAGCAGGGCAAGTTCAATGAAAAGGTGGAAGAAGGGTACTTTCTTGGGTACAACACTCCAAATAAAAGAGTTTACAACACATCAACACATAATGTGGAGGAGTGGTACCATGTTGATGTTCAGAAATATTCTATGCCCCCACCTGGAAAAGGCCCAGATTGGATGTTTGATTATTCTGGTCTTTTTGATTCTTTCAACATGCCTCCCATGTATTCAGATGAAGATGTTGCAGTTCAGATGCTATATGATGCACAAAATGCACCTGAAGAACCAAAGCAACCTTCATCTGTTTCAACTCCTACAGCACAGACACATGATGACAGCTCAGACACAGACGACAACTCAGTTCCTCCAGTTGCCCCTGAACCTGCTGTTGATATCTTGTACCAGGACTTGAGGATTTGAATCTGAATAATCTTGATCCACAGGTTGAAGTTCCCGCTCATCCTGTTGGACGAATTAATCGGATTCATCCTCAAGAAAATATTATTGGAAGTCCTTTGGATGGGGTCAAGACAAGAAATCAGCTTTCGTCAGGAGGACTTGCAGACATTTTGGACTTTGCAGATGTGAGCTTTTGTGCTCATTCATGTTTTATCTCCCAAGTTGAGCCACGTACTGTCAATGAAGCTTTAAAAGAAGAGTCATGGGTAGATGCAATGCAAGAAGAACTCCTTCAGTTCAAAAAGTTAGGTGTCTGGCAATTGGTTGACAAACCAAAAGGTGAAAAAGTAATTGGGACTCGATGGGTTCTTCGTTGCAAGAAAGATGATCACGGGATCATAGTGCGAAACAAGGCACGTCTGGTTGTTCAGGGATTCAGACAGATAGAAGGGTTGGACTATAATGAAGTATTTGCACCAGTTGCTAGACTTGAAGCCATCCGTATATTCTTGGCTTATGCATCCTTCAAAAGGTTCAAAGTTTATCAGATGGATGTAAAAAGTGCATTTCTTCATGGTGTGATAAATGAAACAGTGTATGTAAGTCAACCTCCCGGGTTTGAGGATCCATTGCGTAGAGACCAAGTCTACAAGCTAGACAAGGCCTTATATGGATTGCATCAAGCGCCGCGAGCCTGGTATGAAACATTGTCTACTCACCTTCTGAACAACGGGTTCAGAAGAGGTGTCATTGACTGTACACTGTTCATTCGAGAAAAGGATGGTGACTTACTCTTGGTGCAAGTATATGTGGACGACATCATCTTCGGCTCAACAAATGATAATCTGTGCAAAGATTTTGAAAAGGTTATGAAAGAGAAGTTCGAAATGAACTTAATGGGAGAGATGAAATTTTTTCTGGGATTACAAGTAGATCAGTCTGAGGCAGGAATCTTCATTCATCAAACCAAATATGTTGGGGATATACTGAGCCGGTCCAGTATGTCTGATGCAAAGCCTGCTGGTACCCCACTGGCTGTCAATCACGGGATTACACCAGATGAAAAGGGGGAGTTAATTGATGCTACTTTGTACCGAGGAATGATTGTGTCTCTTATGTATCTTACTGCTTCTCGGCCAGACATCATGTTCGCCACATGCTTGTGTGCAGGGTATCAATCAAAACCAAGAGTCTCCCATCTCATTGCTGTCAAGAGGATTATGCGTTATCTGAAGGGTACACCGGATCTTGGTTTATGGTACCCTAATGATGATAACTTTGAGCTCACTGCATACAGTGACTCTGACTATGGTGGCTGCAAAAGAGACTTCAAGTCAACATCTGCGGGATGTCAGTTCTTTGGAATCCGATTAGTTACCTGGCAGTGCAAGAAGCAGACGTCGGTGTCTACTTCAACCTGTGAAGCTGAATACATTGCTGCTGCTAGTTGCTGTTCTCAAATCATCTGGATACAACAGCAACTCAGGGACTATGGGTTACATTTTTCTAACACTCCTATATATGTTGATAATACTGCTGCCATAGCTGTCACTAAGAATCCTGTCAGCACTCCAAAACAAAACACATCGACATTAAATATCACTTCATACGTGATTGTTTTGAAAAGAAATTAATCGATGTTGTTAAGATTCACACTGATCACTAGAAAGCCGATCTTTTCACAAAAGCTTTTGATAAACCCAGATTTTTATATCTGTTATCGGCTAATGGTGTTATCCAAAGGGATGAAGTCCTACCTTCATCTGAATCTAACAAATGATCATCGTCTTTCTTAGATAATTTTTGTTTCGTCTATTTTACTTTATTTCAGTTTTCTTGTCTAGTTTTCTTTTCTTAAATTAAAAAAAATAAAACTCAAAAAGATTTTCTGTTTTAGGTTTTTAGGGGGAGATAATTGTTAATTTAAAAACCAAAAACATTTGAAAAATTCAAAAATCCAAAAACAATTGAAAAAGTTAAAATTGAGATGGTCTTTCTCTGAAAAAGTGACACATTAATCTATCATGATATAGAAGCTGAATTGAATGTGTAAGCTGAACACACAAGAAAATTGTGATGTGATGTACTGATAGGCCAACTCTACAAATGAATAAACAGCTTGTGGTAACTTAGAAAGTCTGATTTGTGGAATCTGTTTTATAACACCATTTATGTAAGAAATAGTTTTTGACTCAAATCAAGCATACACCGGTCATCATGGAATCAAATGAGGCTTCAATTAAAGAAAAACAAAAACAAGCTGGTATTAAGCTTAAAGAAAAAGAAAAGCAAGCTGGTATTAAGCTTGAAGAAAAATAAAAACAAGCTGGTATTAAGCTTGAAGAAAAATAAATGCAAGCTGGTATTAAGCTTGAGAAATACTTGAACAAATTAAGTTTGATTCCATACACGTGCCATATTGTTGGGACGAACCTAGCTGAAGCCGTCCATTTGGATAGAACAAGAAAAATACAAAAAGATAATAAATTTGAAATCTTATTGAATTTATGATGACTGGTATTAAGATATGCAGAAATGAGTTATAAACTGATTTTGATCGTTAATGGTGAAATGAGGGGAACTCGATCAGAAAACATGAGTGATCCATAAAGCTTGTTTAGTAGTTGTGTATTGTATGGTTTAAAACTAGACAAACATATCAGTAATCGTATCATAATACAATTGTGTTTGAGGTGAAACATTCAATAAAGCTGATGTGATGTGATTAAAGTTATGTGTTATTTTATCAGTAGACTTCTCACAAAAATATGTGTTTATTTGTCTTTAGTTACTAGTTGTACAGTTGTAATTTCTGTTTCAGAAAAATACAAAAAGATTTTCTATTTTCAATTTTAGTTTAGATGATCATTTGTAGGTTCGGATGTCTGTCACATCTGAATTCTGAACCAACCAGACATATTTTCATATGACATATCTTCATAATTGTCACAATTTTGATGTTCAAAATGTAAAATCTGAAAAAGTTTGTGTTTTGGGTGTTAAAACATCTATTCTCCTGAATGAAGTTTGAAATTCTTTCATTCGGCCGAATGACTTCATTCTGAGAATGAGTCATTCGACCGAATCAATTGTGATAGAGTATATCTCATTCGGCGAATGATGTGTGTCGAATGACTCATTCGACATTCTCATTCGGCGAATGAGTTGTGACGAATGTCTTATTCGCCAATTACATTCGGCGAATGTGTTTGAATTTTCAACCGCCCTTTCATCTGACTCATTCGGCGAATGAATAAACCTTTATAAGTGTTCTATCGGCCGAAAGAGCTCATTCGACCAAAAGCTCTTTCGCTGTAACTGTGTGCGCACATTCGCCCGAAACACTTCTCTCTTAAGTTGTTCTTTTTCTTGTGATTTCCACGAACTCAGCCTCTGATAATCTTGTTCACTATCATTTCAGGTATACCAGGATCGAATATCATCAAGTTTCAACCGTGGAATCATCAAACACCTAACCTGATTTAGGATTTTAGGGTTTTTGTAATCGCCTGTTAAATAGATGGTCAAAATGACATCTAAATCACATGATTCATGTTTTAAACTTGTTAGTCGGTGGTTTCTGAGTATGTTGGTGCAATTTTTATGGACTGATTTGATCTCTTGACAAACCAGGGTTTAAATTTCAAATTCAGCCGAATGATTCGGCGAATGAAACTCATTCGGCGAATGATTCATACTTTCATTCACATTCGGCGAATGTGTTCCTCTTGCCCAATAGAGTTCATTCGGCGAATGACTCATTCAGCGAATGTGTTCATTCGCCAAAATTAACTGTCATTCGGCCAATCAGTCTGAAATGTTTCTAAGTTCTGATTTTTATCTGATTTCAACTTTTCAAGTTATCTGAATGGTTATAATATGTCTTTATATGATTTTCAGAATGGCTGGATTCAAATATGTGACGAAGAACAACATTTGTGCACACTTGGATCTCGACACTCTGAACGCCAAGCACTACACTGAGATTATTACTTTTCTCATGCGTTCGAGGATCTTTGCTGCTATATTTACTGTGCATGTGCCATATCGTTCTCATCAGCAGGATTTCTGGGCCTCTGCTGATATAGATTGCGAGGCTGAACCTCCTGTGATTAGAGGGAAGGTGCTGGGACATGATGTTGTTGTGTCGGCTGAGCACATTAGGAGAGTTTGTGGTTTCCAGGATACACCTGATCAGCCATATCTGCTGGACCGTTATCTAGTTCGTGGTTGCTTTATGAGGTGCAAGTACGAAGGCGATCTTGGAGCAGGAATTCTCAACAAAGCATATATATCTCCGCAATTCAAGTACCTTGGTCACGTACTGATTCATTGTCTAGGATCCAGGAGAGGAGGATTCGATGACATGCGAGAGACAATACATTGTGCTTTTGTCGCCCTGGTGCTGAACAGGCCATTCAACTTCTCTGAGATGGTCTTCTCTCACATGAAGGAGAATGTGACACTGAAGGGGGACAAGAAGTTTCTGATGTATCCCAGGTTTCTGCAGCAGTTGATCGATGCTCAGTTACCTGATCTACCGAAGATTAATGCTGACATCATCAAGCTGGAGCATATGAATGATCTCACCCTCAACAGGGTGATGTCATACAGAGGCAAAGAGAGGAAGCCAGCTACTCGATTTTTATTTGGTCATCTCTCTAGGCCAGATTACCGAGCTCCTGCTGGTCGTAGATGGAGACACGATGAGTCTGACTCAGATGTTGAGGATATTATTGTACCTGATGATGGTGCAGATGATGATGATGATGAAGGTGCTGGTGGTGCAGGGGAAGATGTGATTGGTGCTGGTGATGCAGGTGCAGGTGCAAGTGATGCTGGTGGTGCAGGTATGAGCACTGTGGTCATGAGCACAGTTGATGAGACTTCGGTTGCACTGGTTGAGTCTATTGATGTGGCTCCTGGTGCAGGAGTTAGTACCTCTGTAGCTACAGAAGAGGAGGTTGATGTTGATTCACTGATGGAGCTCGATTTTTTGGTTAATATTTCCTCCAAAGTGTCTGTTTCTCTTGATGCTACAGTTCCTCATTCTTCTCAAGGTGGTGATGAGTCTGAAGACTCAAGCGAAGATGAAGGTGAAGCAGGTGATGGTGATGATGACAGTTCTGATTCTGAAAAGACTCATGATGATGAGTTTGAGAAAGTGATGGTAGGTGGAAAGATGGAGATGAGGAAAAGGAAGAGGAGTGAGGAGGAGATATAAGAGATTACTGATCCATTGTTTATCCCAGAGTTTGATGTACCCTCACCTCCTCGGTCTTCTGCTCCTGCTACTACTGCTGCTGTTCTGTCTACATCTTCCAGAGCCAGGAGAGGAAAGAGGTCGAGGTTCTCATTCCAGAGAAGGTCAGAACTGACAACGGCTGCTACAACTACTGTTACATCAGTAGCAGCTGTTTCAGTTTCTTCACTGACCAGGTCAAGGGCAACTCATGTTCGTGCCACTACCGCCTCTCTTACCACCTCGGTGACTCAAGCCCCCATATTTACTGATGCATCCTCTGGTCCCTCCATTTCACGTGCTGATATGTCTATACCTACTGTGTCAGTTGTTGATCAGTTGAGCACACTGAACAGTATGGTACTCAGATTGATGGAGAGGAGTATGGAACAGGAAAAGAAGAATAGGGAGCAAGAGCTTGTTATTGTTCAGCTCACCAAGAGAGTGGAGGAGCAGGACACTCTGCTGATTCAAGCTGCAGATCAAAGGGCTGATCTGAGGGCTAGGTCTGCTCTACAGGAGCAGCAGCTGCTGAAATACATTGATGAGCATCATCAGCTAGCCCTGACAGTCACAAATTTCAGTGATAGGATACTGTCCTTAGAGACTGAAAATGCTCGATTAGCAGATCAGATCGACAGTCTCAAGGATAGTACTCCTCAGATTGAAGGCTCTGCAGCACGTTCCGATGAATCAGACAAGGAGGAAGATGAAGAAGAAGAGTCTGAGGAGGAACAGGTGGATTATGAAGATTCAGAGAAAGATGCTGAATCTGATGATGATGATAAGGACAGATCTGGGAGTGGGTCTTCTGGGTCATCCAGTACTGATGATGATGATGACGATGATGATCAAGCCCCTCCATCTTCTGAGATCCGGTCCAAGAAGGCCAATGACAAGAAGTCACAGGCTCCTCCTCCTCCGTCTCCCTCAAAGACAGCCGAACCTGAAGCAACTGAGGAAGTAGAAGCTGTGCCTGTGAGACGTCAGTTAGACGAGACTCTTACTATGATTATGGACGCTCAAGGCATTATACAGCACTCAGTCAGCTACGACAAGGAGGAGGGAGAAATCATTCACTGCCTTTCAAAGGAACAAATAGCCGAGCTATTCAGGTTAAATCCTGATGAGGTGATCACTGATGATGCCTCTGTTCCTGTTTTTGATGAGCCTGCGCCAGAACCTTTTGATGATATTGATGAGGTTATTCTGGAGGATATTACAGATGAAGAGTATCCCAAGTATACATCGGCTGAAGATGAGCTGCCTACTTTTACTGACCAGTTTGATCAAGAGACAGAGGATCTTCTGGTCAGGTATTTGGAAGAAGAAGTTGAAGCCAGCAAATCTGAAGCCGATGACAAGAAGAAAAGGAAAGAAGAATGGGAAGCTTACTGGAAGGTCTTAAAGAAGCAAAGTACAGAGAAGATGCCAGCTACTCATAAGAAAGTCTATAGGACCAAAGGCTGTAAAGCTGGAGGTCAGATTCTTAGCTGGGCATACTTCCACGACCTCGGATGTTATGCTGTGAAGAGAGAGAAAGGAATAGACTACTTCAAGCATCCCCATGACTTCAAGACGTTGCCTGGCTTTGAAGTGAATCAATTAGCACGTCTGAAGATGCTATACAGTGAAGACTCTGGGAGGTCTGCTTGGTTCTCTCGACAGATACAGTACGAGTATCGTAAGAGATGGGTGAACTTTCAACCTCAACAGCTTGAACGTTACTATCTTCCTGAGATTGACGGAGACACCCGGAAACATAAAGTTATCCTGAAGTGGCTTCCTCCTAAAGTCTTGAAGAAGATTCCTTTGCAGAAGATGCGACAAGACTTTATGGAAGGCTTCCGATGGTGGTACTATGATAGACGTACTGGAAAAGCAGTGATTGTTCTCTGCAAGGACAAGATATGGGAGACTGTGAGGATTTTTGAGCCCATGTGGTTGACCAACCTGTCCTACAAAGATGTCCAAGCTCTTTTCCGTCATCAGATCTTCTTTGATGTACAGGACATGGTACAGGCATTACAGTTCATGAGGGTGATCCATCTCTGCAGTATTTTCAAGATACATGCTGGAGCTGACTGGAAAGCCATTTCTGCCAAGTACTTCAAGAAAGACACTTCCACAAGCTGAACTAGGTCCAAGGGGGAGTTTGTAAATGCACTTATTGTCCCTAGTTCTATTTTGTAATATTCATCATGTAAAATTCAAGTTATTAATGGAAGTTGTCTTTTTATATTGTTCTTAATGTTTATGTTTTAATTATTTGATTATATGATTGGGTGATTTGGTTTATTGATTAATTGAGTATGAGTATTGCTCATTCGGCCGAATGACTCTAGAGTATGAAGTCATTCGCCGAATGAGAATAGAGTATGTCTATATTCAGCGAATGAGTCATTCACCGAATGACTCATTCGACTGAATTACCTATTCGACAGAAGTCATTCGCCGAATGAGTTGTTTCGGCCTCTCATTCGGCCGAATGTCAGCTGCCTATATATACAAGTTCAAAATCATTTCAACCCTAACTTCTGAGAACCCTCATTTTACTCTGTGTGCTCCAGTGTCAAACCCCTGAAGATTTGAGAGTTTCTTGCTGTCCAAGTTCGATTCATAGCTCGTGGTGTTCGATTCTCATTCAAATGTTCATCTCTTACCTTCGAATCACCACGGTTGCTGTTGGTTTCGATTGGAAAACCCTGGAATAGGATTCCGCACTATTCCAGAGGCTGTAGAGCAGATCTCCATTGGAACCGGGTTGTTTCCGTGCTCCAAATTGGTCCTACACACCGGGACTCTCGAGGGATCTGCCCTCACCTGGTGGAATACGCATGTCCAAACTCTCGGACTCGAGACTGCCAATACCATTCCGTGGGAGGAATTCACTAGAATGCTTCACGAAGTATACTGCCCACGTGACGAGATCAGGAAGCTTGAGGAGGAATTTTGGGTGCACAAAATGGTGGGTTCGGAAATCGAGAAATACTGCACTCGATTTCATGAATTATGCAAGCTGTGCCCGGCAATGGTGTCGCCGGAATACAAGAAAATCGAGCAATTCATCAGTGGATTGCCCGAGCAAATCCAAAGCATGGTGACTGCTTCTGATCTCTCCACCATCCAACCACTTATTCGCTTGGCTCATAAATTAACTGATCAGGCAGTAGCTCAGGGAAAACTGCCAAAGAGGGGTGAACATCTGAAACCCCAAGAGCCCAAGAAGAAGTGGGAGCCCAGCAATAACCACACCTTTTCACCTCAGCAACAAACCCAACACCGACCAGCACCTGCTAAAGCTTTCACTGCCACCCAGCCAAACACTCAAGGCAAAGGGGGATATCAGGGCAACAGCCCAAAATGCAATACTTGCAACTTCCACCACTTCGGCCCATGCAAAAGGGTCAAATGCACTAACTGTGGAAGAAACGGGCACCTGGCCAAGGAATGTCGATCCAACCCCAACAACAACAACAACCAAAACACTCTCAAGGGGTGTTATGAATGTGGCAAACTGGGGCACATGCGGAGGGACTGCCCGCAACTGAAAAAGGGTGGAGGTGGAGCAGCGAAGGGACGAGCCTTTGTGATTGGCTCGGGAGAAGCGAAAGATGACCCCAATGTCGTTACCGGTACGTTTCTTTTAAATAATGTCTATGCTAGCATATTATTTGATACCGGTGCCGATAGGAGTTTTATCTCTAGTGACTTTAGCAAACTTCTTAATATGACACCAACACCACTAGACCATAAGTACACCGTAGAGTTAGCAGATGGCAAGCTGATAGAAACACAACATATCATCAAGGGGTGTGTCCTGACGTTAGCAGACCACCAACTGGTGATTGACCTGATGCCGGTAACTCTCGGGAGCTTCGACGTGGTGATTGGAATGGATTGGCTATCTGCAAACCACGCAGAGATTGTGTGCAACGAGAAGATTGTGCGGATTATATTGCCAAGTGGAGAGCAGATCTCAATCCAGGGAGAACGGCACGGAGTACCACTAAACATCATGTCCTGCATGAAGGCAAACAAATACTTGAAGAAGGGATACACAGCTATCCTGGCACGTATCACCGAACAACCAAAGAAGGAACAAAAGATCGAGGACATCGCTGTCGTTCGCGATTATCCAGAAGTCTTTCCTGACGATCTACCGGGACTACCACCAGCGCGACAAGTGGAGTTTCAGATAGATCTGACACCAGGAGCAGCACCAATAGCCAAGGCACCATACCGATTGGCTCCTACTGAAATGCAGGAACTATCTAATCAACTACAGAAGTTGTTAGATAAAGGATTTATACGACCGAGCTTCTCACCTTGGGGAGCACCGGTCTTGTTCGTGAAAAAGAAAGACGGTTCATTCCGTATGTGTATAGACTACCGAGAACTGAACAAGGTAACGATCTAGAATCGATACCCCTACCTCGAATAGACGACCTGTTTGATCAATTACAAGGGTCAAGCAACTATTCGAAGATCGATTTAAGATCCGGTTACCATCAACTTAGAATACAAGAGGAAGACATACCAAAGACAGCCTTCAGAACACGGTACGGACATTACGAATTTCTGGTCATGCCTTTCGGACTGACCAACGCACCGGCAGTATTCATGGATCTTATGAATCGGGTGTGTAAGCCGTATCTTGACAAATTCGTAATCGTGTTCATAGATGACATTCTGATTTACTCCAAGACTCACGAAGAACATGCCGATCACTTGAGACGCGTCTTGGAATTACTAAAGAAGGAACAACTATACGCGAAGTTTTCCAAATGTGATTTTTCGATTCGCGAAGTTCAATTCCTTGGGCACGTAGTGAACGAGAAAGGGATACACGTAGACCCAGCCAAGATTGAGGCAATCAAGAACTGGATGGCACCAAAGACGCCGACTGAGGTGCGACAGTTTCTGGGATTGGCCGGGTACCACAGGCGATTTATCGAGGGATTCTCGAAGATCGCGCAATCATTGACTTCCCTTACGCACAAAGATAAGAAGTTCGAATGGGGAGAAAAATAAGAAGCTGCTTTCGATTTATTGAAAAAAAGTTATGCAGCGCACCGATCCTATCACTACCGGACGGATGTGAAGACTTTGTAGTCTACTGCGACGCATCGAAGCAAGGACTCGGTTGTGTGCTAATGCAACGCGAGAAAGTCATAGCTTATGCGTCACGACAGCGGAAAGTGCACGAGAAGAATTACACAACTCATGATCTGGAGTTGGGAGCCGTAGGGTTCGCATTAAAGATCTGGCGACACTATCTGTACGGCACCAAGTGCACAATTTTCACCGATCATAAGAGCCTACAACACATATTCGACCAAAAGGAGCTGAACATGAGACAACGCAGATGGGTCGAGCTGATAGGCGATTATGACTGTGCAATCAAGTATCATCTTGGAAAGGCCAACGTAGTGGCTGACGCGTTAAGCAGAAAAGAAATAACCAAACGCGTACGTGCACTACAACTCACCATTCACTCTGAGCTACCAAATCAGATCCGAGTTGCACAACAAGAAGCTCTGAAAAAGGAAAACCTTGCCCTCGAAGCCATGCGGGGTATGGACAAACGGATGAAACAGAAGGATGATGGAGCTTACTATCTAATGGACCGAATCTGGATTCCACACTACGGAGGATTGAGAGAAGTAGTGATCGATGAAGCTCACAAAAGTCGATACTCAGTACATCCAGGTTCTGACAAAATGTACCACGACCTAAGGGCAACTTACTGGTGGCCTAACATGAAATCAGAAATCGCGACCTATGTGAGTAAGTGCCTGACTTGCTCCAAGGTCAAGGTCGAATATCAGAAACCGTCTGTCACACCCCGGGCCGGCGGGGTTGGATCGGAGTCCCCGTCGGGCGGAAGGTTCCCGGGGCGCGATATCGGGTGTGATAATCGGGTTGATCAGATTGTTACATAGCATCAATGTTAAGAATCACTTAAGCACAATAAAGCATATGAATAGGATTACAGAGTTAAATTACAATGTCAAAGTTGATAATTTAACTTGGTAAACCTAACAAAAGAATCAAAGTATTCTATCTTGTAATCTGTACAAGACATCCAAGAATGATTCGTATGATTAACAAAATATGTGCTTCCCAAAATCACTAGGTCCTCTATTTAGGCCACCTAGCATGCAATCCAATAGCTTAAGCTTAAACCTATGCATCACCTGAGAAAGCATGTAAGAAAACAAAGTCAACACAATGGTTGGTGAGTTCATGTAGTTTATAAGTTTAAATAGCTTTAACAAAACTCCTTTCGGTAAAACCTTAATCTTATTAACTCCACATGTAATATCCAAATCCGTATGCTTATATATAGGGCATACCCCTGGGTCAAGCCTAAAACCCGCCCAGACGACGTCCCACCACATACTAATCCGGATATGACACTGTTATTAATAATAATTAAGCCTTTTACCTACCCATCCGTTTAGTTTTCCCATCATAGTTTAACACTTGTGTTTGTAAGTTTCCCCCAATCACCAATAGTATACATGAGTTTAATCCGATAGTTACCGGTATGGATAATCGGATGCCCGAAGGAATCCAATATCAATCCAAACCGGCCCCAGGTATAATTAGCAACTCAGGGAAAAATAGAGGATTTCCAGGTCGACACAAAGTCAACTAAGGATCACCAATATCGCCCTAGTTACTGATAACCCAGGTAAATAGTTGTGGGAAATACTGCATGGCAAGCACTGAGAGGCCATCAGTCCATTTCCTCGATAAGACTATGAAGAACACATGAAGGCAAGCACTGAGAGACCAACTATTGTTCTTCAAGTCCCGGCTAGGAAGAACACCTGAAGGCAAGCACTGAGAGACCGACTATTGTTCTTCCATAGCCTATAGTTTTAGCATACAAAGAGTCCAGCATTTACGTAACTTGTGCACAAGAACTAGCTTTACAACCGGTAAGGCAAGCACTGAGAGGCCAAACCGTTGTTTGAGCATGGCAATCACATAGCATTCAAGAGTTTATAGTATCCATAGCTTCAAGTATTCAATGTGTATGTATTTATGTTTGTATTTAGTATCCCCATAGCATTATAGAATCATTAGTATTTAGCGTTTACATTAGTTTCTAGCATAAAACCATAGCATTAACAAGTAGCATAGTCTCATAGCATTAGTATTAAGCATAACCCGTAGTGTTAGCATTTAGTTTCACCAGTAGTCTTAGTGTTTAGCATGACTCATAGCATTAGCATCCACAATAGCATCATCAGATAATAAATACCCTTAGCACTTGGTATTAACACATAGCTTTAGTATTAGCCAGTAGCTTATGCCTTTAGCACTTGGCATAATCAAATAGCATTTAGTTTAGATAGAGTCTTATGCCTTTAGCACTTGGCATAATCAAATAGCCTTTAGTTTAATAGAGTCTTATGCCTTTAGCACTTGGCATAATCAAATAGCCTTTAGTTTAATAGAGTCTTATGCCTTTAGCACTTGGCATAATCAAATAGCCTTTAGTTTAAGTAGAGTCTTATGCATTTAGCACTTGGCATAATCCATAGTATAAAAGCATTTTGTTAAATTTAAAACATTTGTTTTAAAATGTATAACATGCTTCTCAGTCCCGAGTTTAAAACCAAAATAGTTTGAAAAGGGACAATGAACTCACCTTGCAGTTGGGGTAGTTGACTTAGTCTCAAACAAGAATGCACGCGCTCTTTGTTGTACTTGATATTGTTTTCACGATCCTGTATTGATTTCATGTTGTTTAACTTTGTAAGTATAAGTTCATAATTGATTTGTGTGTGTGTAAGTGTTAGCCATGACTTTGGCTAACACGCATAAGGCTCGGTCATGATTCGGCCCTTGTTTGATCGTCATAGATTTTACTCACAACTTTCTTAAGTTAAGCTTAGTATGTGATGTTGTGAGTTTATGTTTCAATTGCCTTAAACCATTCTTGAAATTTCAACACTTTGTTATTAGATGCTACTGGTTTTTGATCTGAAATCTAGTAAACAACCCCATAAGAACTTATGTTGATGATTTAAAATCTTCCATGAGAGTCCTATACATTCAAATCAAATGGGTACAAAATGTTTAGATAACAATGCAAGGACCCTTGCACTTTTAATGTTTCAAGTTTAATAGGTTCATCATATTAACCCTTAACACTTTTCCCATAACCATGTAGGTTGTTTAAATAAGTTGGTTTACATATTTTATTGCAATTTAACCATGTGGGCCGATTGAATCAACTGGGCCGGTTATACTCAAGTGGACCGAGACAAAGAAATTGGGCAAGGTAATGGGTCGTGGGCCCAATCATTCTCAATGGACCAAGTTATTTCTCTTGGGCCGGTTGGGCCACCTTAATGGTGTGAGTTGGATTAATCCCATTAGGCCCATTCAGGTTTGATTATTCACAATGTGGATCATAGAGGTTGTGTGGGCTAACAAGGTGTTAAGCCCATGTACTTGCAACATGGCTACTGTCTTGGCCGATTGAATGGTAAGTGCCGAATGAGGAAAATGCATGGGCGAGTGAGTAATAGTTCGAATGGCTGGAGTATGAGGGGTGTCGAATAGGTAGGCCGAAAGGGTTCAATCGGTTGAGGTTGACCGAAGGTTGATGATTGCCGAATGGGTGATTATCACCGAATGACATGGTACTCGAGTGAGGTGGCTGGCGAATGTGAGCTCCTGGTTCTTCGGCCGAATAGCTGGTCATATGGACGAATGAGACTTGTTCCAGCGCATAGGTTTGACCGGCGAAGGAGACCTTCGGCCATGGTCATTCGACCGAAGTAACTGGTCTCATTCGGAGGTCTTCTTAGTCAGTCGCCCATTGGGTCATTCGACCCACTGTGTGTGTCATTCGGCCGGATGTGGCTCCACCAAGGGCTCGCTCATTTCAGGTATGCAAGGGTGGTCTTGAAGGTGGCGTGTGTTAGGGACAAGTTTTCGAAGGGTGGAGATGGGAATACACGAGTTCTTAACCGGTTAAGGTTAAGATTTGAACAAAGAAGATGAAAACCCTATTTTCGTGGTGTTCAACAGCTCATTTACCTTGTATTCGACGGTTTCCACCCCAGATCCCTTTTACTTTCGGGTAGGGGATGATGAGAGCTTCACGTAGGTTCGAAAATGGCTCGATTTCGTTGAGAAACAAGAGAGTTATGGTGATTTGAAGCTTGGATCTTGAGGTGAGATCTAAAAACCGGGATTAGGGTTTTTCAAGGAGAGAGATGAAAAGAAAATGAATTTATTTGAGCTCTTTCAAGGTATTTATACCTAGGGTGGGTTCGGGTTCGTTTTCGTTGCTCGGCTCGGGTTTTCGTTACGTTTCCGGAACGTAACACGTAGTTTTACGCTTTTAAAATAAAAAGATTATTTCATGATGTTTAAAATACAAATATATTTTTAGAATTTATTTTAAATATCGTTACGTTAATTTATTTATCGAATTTATTATTTTACGCGTTTATTTAATTTATTCATGATTTTCTTAAAATAATTTAATTTAATTTGTTTAATGATAAGTTTCAAAATTGTAAAATAAGAATTATCTTATTTCTTTGAATTTATGGTCGTTCGTGTCTTTTATCGTTTTCGTTGTCGTTTCGTCAGAACGCGTCACCATCGCGCGTATTCGTTCGAATCGTCATTCAAACGAACACGCAGATGGTTTTGCTTTCCGACTTTTGTTTTCTACTTTTCAGTTATTATTTCAGAACGTTAAACTATCAGAATCATTCGTACAGATCGTCACCTATACGAATAACTCATCGGTTTATCATTCCGTAACAACAACCGTTATCGTTTCGTTTTGTTTAACCTCACATACGTTTACACATAATAACACATCAATAAGCATTTGTATCACCGTTCAATGTTGTCTGAGGTGTTTCTGACTGTTAAACTGTAAAGTTTAATCAGATTTCAGAAACAATAGCATAATAGTTTACTGTTAATCATTACGTAGTTGATAGTACATCAATAGTTTGCATAGTTTGTACCTGAGTTACTGTGTCGTTACTGTTCCGTTCATCGTTCCGACGACGTTTCCGGCACAGTTGTTACAGTCTCCCCTTGTTAGAGAAATTTCGTCCCGAAATTTAAGCATTGCTATCGGGTACGGCTTCCTCTGTGAACAGTTGGGGATATTTGTTTTTCATGTGGCCTTCGCGTTCCCAAGTAAACTCGGGTCCGCGCCTTGAGTGCCAACGCACTTTGACAATAGGAATACGGCTGCGTCTTAGTTGCTTAACCTTGCGATCCATGATTTCTAACGGTTCCTCCACAAAACGTAAGTGTTCATCCAATTGAATTTCTTCAATCGGTATGATAAGAGTTTCATCAGCAAGGCATTTCTTCAAGTTTGAGACGTGAAACACATCGTGTACACCACTAAGTTCATCCGGTAAGCTCAATCTGTATGCTACAGGACCAATACGTTCGATGATTTCGAATGGTCCCACATATCGTGGTGTTAGTTTGCCTTTCTTTGCGAATCGAACTACGCCCTTCCATGGAGAAACCTTCAACATGACACGGTCTCCCACTTGGAATTCCAACGGCTTGCGTCGTTTATCGGCATAGCTCTTTTGTCTACTTCGTGTCGCTTGTAACCTTTGTTGTATCTGAGCAATCTTGTCTGTAGTTTCTTGTATCAGTTCCGGTCCTGTGATTCGATTATCTACCACTTCTGACCAACAGATCGGTGACCGACACTTTCGACCATAAAGAGCCTCAAATGGGGCGCAACCGATACTGCTGTGATAACTGTTGTTGTAGGAGAATTCGATTAGTGGCAAGTGAGAATCCCAATTACCACCGAAGTCTAGAACACAAGTTCTTAGCATATCCTCCAGGGTCTGAATAGTACGTTCGCTTTGACCATCCGTTTGTGGATGATAGGCTGTACTCAAGTTCAATTGCGTCCCCAGAGATTTCTGCAATGATTTCCAGAACCTTGATGTAAATCTGCTATCACGATCTGAGATGATAGACAATGGCACACCGTGGCGTACCACTATCTCGTCGATGTAAAGCTTTGCTAGTTTATCCATCGTGTATGTTTCTCGCATTGGCAAGAAATGAGCAGATTTGGTTAATCGATCAACGATAACCCAAATGGTGTCATGTCCCCTGGAAGTGCGGGGTAGCTTGGTAACAAAGTCCATAGCTATTTGTTCCCACTTCCATAGTGGAATTTCAGGCTGTTCCAGTAAACCAGAAGGTTTCTGGTGTTCTGCCTTCACCTTAGCACACGTAAGGCATCGGCCAACATACTCAGCTATGTCTTTCTTCATGCTCGGCCACCAATAAAATGCACGTAAGTCTTGATACATTTTATCAGCACCGAGATGCACAGAGTACTTGGTCTTGTGTGCTTCATCAAAAATAAGCTTCCTTAACTCAGCTACTGCAGGAATCCATACACGATCCTTACAGTAAACAAGTCCATCGGGTTTTGTTTCTAAATGTTTCTCCATTCCACAATCTAAGTCTTTCTTCAAGTTTCCTCGTTCAACTGCCTCTTGTTGTGCTTGCATAATGTGGTCATGTAAGCTTGTCTGCACGGTCATTCCCATTGCTCTAACGCGCAGGGGTTTGACTCGTTCCTTCCGGCTCAAGGCATCAGCAACAACATTTGCCTTGCCCGGATGGTACTTGATTACACAGTCATAGTCATTCAGAAGCTCTACCCAACGTCGCTGTCGCATGTTGAGTTCCTTCTGATCAAATATGTGTTGCAGACTTTTGTGATCAGTGAAGATGGTACACTTGGTGCCATATAGATAATGTCTCCAGATCTTTAAGGCGAATATCACAGCTCCCAGTTCCAGATCATGAGTAGTGTAATTCTTCTCATGAACTTTCAGTTGTCTCGAAGCGTAAGCAATAACTTTGTCTCTCTGCATAAGTACACAGCCAAGTCCCTGATGAGAGGCATCGCAGTATACTACAAAGTCATCACAACCATCTGGGAGAGATAAGATCGGAGCATCGCATAGCTTTTGCATCAAAATCTGAAAGGCTTCTTCCTGCTTTTGCTCCCAAACAAACGGCTCGCTTTTCTGTGTTAGCTTTGTGAGTGGCAGGGCTATCTTAGAAAAATTCGAGATGAATCTTCTGTAATAGCCTGCTAAGCCCAGAAAAGAACGTATCTCCGTAGGTGTCTTCGGAGTGTCCCAATCTTTTATTGCCTCGATCTTGGCAGGATCAACATGTATTCCTTCACTGTTAACAACATGGCCTAGGAATTGAACCTCTTTTAACCAAAATTCACATTTAGAGAATTTGGCATAGAGCTTCTCTTCCTTTAACAGTTCCAAGATCGTTCTGAGATGTTGTTCGTGCTCTGTTTTGCTTTTAGAATAAATCAATATGAATAACAAATTGATCCAAGTACGGCTTACACACACGGTTCATGAGATCCATGAAAACCGCGGGTGCATTCGTCAAACCAAAAGGCATCACCATGAACTCGTAATGCCCGTATCTGGTACGAAACGCCGTCTTCGGTATGTCTTCATCCTGTACTCTGAGTTGATGGTATCCAGAACGCAGATCGATCTTCGAAAAATACTGTGCTCCTTGTAGTTGGTCAAACAAATCATCAATCCTCGGTAATGGATACCGATTCTTGATGGTTAGTTTGTTTAGCTCTCTGTAGTCTATGCACATCCGAAAGGATCCATCCTTCTTTTTCACGAACAGAACCGGAGCTCCCCAAGGTGAGTAGCTCGGTCGGATAAAACCTTTATCCAGTAGCTCCTGCAATTGGTTAGATAATTCCTGCATCTCCGAAGGTGCTAATCTGTAAGGAGATTTAGCAACAGGTGTTGCTCCAGGAACTAAATCGATACGAAACTCTACCGGTCGCACAGGTGGCAAACCAGGTAGATTTTCAGGAAACACTTCAGGATATTCTTTCACTATCGGTACGTCTTGTATTGTTTTCTTGTCTTTTTCTTTCTCCACCACGTGAGCCAAGAAAGCTACACATTTCTTTTGTAGACACTTACGCGCTTTTATGCATGATATGATCTTTACGTTTCTCTTTGCTTGATCCCCACGAACTTCCAATACATGATCACCCGTCACCGGAATCCGAAGTAACTTTTCAGAACATATGACCTCAACTCTATTGAGTGATAGCCAATCCATTCTCACAATGATGTCGAAACTGCCCAACTCCATCGGCAACAAGTCGATGGTAAATGTGTGATCTGTGAGTGTAAGTGGGCAGTTCCTAAGTATAGTGCTAACTGTAACCTGCTTTCCGTTCGCTACTTCGATAATGTATGGGGATTCTAAAGTTTCCTCAGTAAGATTAAGTTGGCGTGCAAATTCAGATGAAATAAAACTCTGATCTGCACCAGTGTCAAATAAAATAGATGCATAAGAGTCATGTATAAGAAATATACCAGTGACCACGTTAGGGTCTTGGCGTGCATCATTGGCTCCAATGACAAAAGCCCTTCCACGTGGTGCTTGGGCTCCTTGTTGTGCTCTTTTCGGACACTCTCTGGAGAAGTGGCCTATTTCTCCTCAGTTGTAGCATCCTCTGTTGTTGTTGTTGTTGTGATTATCAGGCCTTGGTGGTGGAGGAAGTGCTACAGCAGCATTGTTAGCAATACGAGTTGCCGGTGCACGGCATTGCTGAGCACGGTGACCTAATCGGCCACAGTTGTTGCATTTACGGCATTGCGCCGTGGTAGGATGATGAAATCTGCATCGTGCACACTGAGGATGCGGTCCCACATAGTTCTTGGGTGCAACCTGAGCAGGTGCTGCAGTAACTTGTTGGAGTGGGGCGACAGCCGCATAGTTCTTTACAACCTTTTGCTTCTTCTTTTGATGATAGTCTGGTTTCTTCGAAGTGGATTCTTTAGCTTTTCCAGAGTCGTCTTTCAGAACTCCTGACTATACCATTACTCCAGTAAGTTTAGCTGAAAGAGAGATGGCTGACTCAAGAGTAGCAGGATACGCAGCCAAAACAATGCTTTGGATACAGGAGGGTAATCCTGCAACGTAGCGATCAATCAGCTTCTCCAGTGTTGGTACCATCTCTGGCACCAAAGCTACCAATTCATGATAGCGAGTGGTAAAAGTCATATGGTCAGCTCCCTTCATCACGTGATTCGAGAGCTCGATTTCCAGCTGTTGTAGTTCGTGCTTCGGACAAAACTCATTCCTCAGTAGAAGTTTAAACTCTGCCCAGGGCATCGCCATCGCTTCATCCCTTCCTTTTGCCCTGATCTGTGCATTCCACCATGTTAAAGCCCGCTTGCTGAACGAACCTGCTGCATAGCGAACCTTATGGTGTTCTGGACAACCACTAATGTCCAGAGTATTTTCCATCTTTTCAAGCCATTGGATAAGTCCAACAGCTCCTTCAGCACCAGTGAAACTTGGAGGTTTGCATCCTACAAAGGACTTGTAGGAGCAGTCTGAGGTATGACTAGTGTTTCCACTAGCTTCTCCCGTAGTGTGACCAGAGTTGTTGCCGTGACTCTGGATTCTGTTTATCATCTCTGGGATGACATCCTTCAGTTGGCTTGTCAGTTGGGTACTTAGCAGTGTCGCCAAGGAGATAGTGGCAGGATCTATCATCTGAACACTGCTTGAGCCTGGTGGTGGAGAGTGCGGAGGAGGAGGAGGTGGCGGTGGCGGTGGTGAATCTGGCGGTGTAGGAGTAGATGAATGAGGAGCAGAAACTTGCGAAGTCGGTTGTTTTCTCGGCGGCATTCTGATCATAACCAAAAGATATTGGTTAGTGCAGTGATCGAATGCTGAGGACAAAATGCATACTTAAATCTTATGTTCTCTATATGAGGGTCCCTAAGTTATAGTCTAGGCCAAACCATTTATGTAAATGACCTAATATTCTCTATAACCTTGAGCTCTGATACCAATCTGTCACACCCCGGGCCGGCGGGGTTGGATCGGAGTCCCCGTCGGGCGGAAGGTTCCCGGGGCGCGATATCGGGTGTGATAATCGGGTTGATCAGATTGTTACATAGCATCAATGTTAAAAATCACTTAAGCACAATAAAGCATATGAATAGGATTACAGAGTTAAATTACAATGTCAAAGTTGATAATTTAACTTGGTAAACCTAACAAAAGAATCAAAGTATGCTATCTTGTAATCTGCACAAGACATCCAAGAATGATTCGTATGATTAACAAAATATGTGCTTCCCAAAATCACTAGGTCCTCTATTTAGGCCACCTAGCATGCAATCCAATAGCTTAAGCTTAAACCTATGCATCACCTGAGAAAGCATGTAAGAAAACAAAGTCAACACAATGGTTGGTGAGTTCATGTAGTTTATAAGTTTAAATAGCTTTAACAAAACTCCTTTCGGTAAAACCTTAATCTTATTAACTCCACATGTAATATCCAAATCGGTATGCTTATATATAGGGCATACCCCTGGGTCAAGCCTAAAACCCGCCCAGACGACGTCCCACCACATACTAATCCGGATATGACACTGTTATTAATAATAATTAATCCTTTTACCTACCCATCCGTTTAGTTTTCCCATCATAGTTTAACACTTGTGTTTGTAAGTTTCCCCCAATCACCAATAGTATACATGAGTTTAATCCGATAGTTACCGGTATGGATAATCGGATGCCCGAAGGAATCCAATATCAATCCAAACCGGCCCCAGGTATAATTAGCAACTCAGGGAAAAATAGAGGATTTCCAGGTCGACACAAAGTCAACTAAGGATCACCAATATCGCCCTAGTTACTGATAACCCAGGTAAATAGTTGTGGGAAATACTGCATGGCAAGCACTGAGAGGCCATCAGTCCATTTCCTCGATAAGACTATGAAGAACACATGAAGGCAAGCACTGAGAGACCAACTATTGTTCTTCAAGTCCCGGCTAGGAAGAACACCTGAAGGCAAGCACTGAGAGACCGACTATTGTTCTTCCATAGCCTATAGTTTTAGCATACAAAGAGTCCAGCATTTACGTAACTTGTGCACAAGAACTAGCTTTACAACCGGTAAGGCAAGCACTGAGAGGCCAAACCGTTGTTTGAGCATGGCAATCACATAGCATTCAAGAGTTTATAGTATCCATAGCTTCAAGTATTCAATGTGTATGTATTTATGTTTGTATTTAGTATCCCCATAGCATTATAGAATCATTAGTATTTAGCGTTTACATTAGTTTCTAGCATAAAACCATAGCATTAACAAGTAGCATAGTCTCATAGCATTAGTATTAAGCATAACCCGTAGTGTTAGCATTTAGTTTCACCAGTAGTCTTAGTGTTTAGCATGACTCATAGCATTAGCATCCACAATAGCATCATCAGATAATAAATACCCTTAGCACTTGGTATTAACACATAGCTTTAGTATTAGCCAGTAGCTTATGCCTTTAGCACTTGGCATAATCAAATAGCATTTAGTTTAGATAGAGTCTTATGCCTTTAGCACTTGGCATAATCAAATAGCCTTTAGTTTAATAGAGTCTTATGCCTTTAGCACTTGGCATAATCAAATAGCCTTTAGTTTAATAGAGTCTTATGCCTTTAGCACTTGGCATAATCAAATAGCCTTTAGTTTAAGTAGAGTCTTATGCCTTTAGCACTTGGCATAATCCATAGTATAAAAGCATTTTGTTAAATTTAAAACATTTGTTTTAAAATGTATAACATGCTTCTCAGTCCCGAGTTTAAAACCAAAATAGTTTGAAAAGGGACAATGAACTCACCTTGCAGTTGGGGTAGTTGACTTAGTCTCAAACAAGAATGCACGCGCTCTTTGTTGTACTTGATATTGTTTTCACGATCCTGTATTGATTTCACGTTGTTTAACTTTGTAAGTATAAGTTCATAATTGATTTGTGTGTGTGTAAGTGTTAGCCATGACTTTGGCTAACACGCATAAGGCTCGGTCATGATTCGGCCCTTGTTTGATCGTCATAGATTTTACTCACAACTTTCTTAAGTTAAGCTTAGTATGTGATGTTATGAGTTTATGTTTCAATTGCCTTAAACCATTCTTGAAATTTCAACACTTTGTTATTAGATGCTACTGGTTTTTGATCTGAAATCTAGTAAACAACCCCATAAGAACTTATGTTGATGACTTAAAATCTTCCATGAGAGTCCTATACATTCAAATCAAATGGGTACAAAATGTTTAGATAACAATGCAAGGACCCTTGCACTTTTAATGTTTCAAGTTTAATAGGTTCATCATATTAACCCTTAACACTTTTCCCATAACCATGTAGGTTGTTTAAATAAGTTGGTTTACATATTTTATTGCAATTTAACCATGTGGGCCGATTGAATCAACCGGGCCGGTTATACTCAAGTGGACCGAGACAAAGAAATTGGGCAAGGTAATGGGTCGTGGGCCCAATCATTCTCAATGGACCAAGTTATTTCTCTTGGGCCGGTTGGGCCACCTTAATGGTGTGAGTTGGATTAATCCCATTAGGCCCATTCAGGTTTGATTATTCACAATGTGGATCATAGAGGTTGTGTGGGCTAACAAGGTGTTAAGCCCATGTACTTGCAACATGGCTACTGTCTTGGCCGATTGAATGGTAAGTGCCGAATGAGGAAAATGCATGGGCGAGTGAGTAATAGTTCGAATGGCTGGAGTATGAGGGGTGTCGAATAGGTAGGCCGAAAGGGTTCAATCGGTTGAGGTTGACCGAAGGTTGATGATTGCCGAATGGGTGATTATCACCGAATGACATGGTACTCGAATGAGGTGGCTGGCGAATGTGAGCTCCTGGTTCTTCGGCCGAATAGCTGGTCATATGGACGAATGAGACTTGTTCCAGCGCATAGGTTTGACCGGCGAAGGAGACCTTCGGCCATGGTCATTCGACCGAAGTAACTGGTCTCATTCGGAGGTCTTCTTAGTCAGTCGCCCATTGGGTCATTCGACCCACTGTGTGTGTCATTCGGCCGGATGTGGCTCCACCAAGGGCTCGCTCATTTCAGGTATGCAAGGGTGGTCTTGAAGGTGGCGTGTGTTAGGGACAAGTTTTCGAAGGGTGGAGATGGGAATACACGAGTTCTTAACCGGTTAAGGTTAAGATTCGAACAAAGAAGATGAAAACCCTATTTTCGTGGTGTTCAACAGCTCATTTACCTTGTATTCGACGGTTTTCACCCCAGATCCCTTGTACTTTCGGGTAGAGGATGATAAGAGCTTCACGTAGGTTCGAAAATGGCTCGATTTCG
The DNA here is from genome assembly GCA_009363875.1 of Mikania micrantha. Classification (NCBI taxonomy): domain Eukaryota; kingdom Viridiplantae; phylum Streptophyta; class Magnoliopsida; order Asterales; family Asteraceae; genus Mikania; species Mikania micrantha. Next base: position 17,102,645 of record CM018691.1, read on the forward strand.
TTGAGAAACAAGAGAGTTATGGTGATTTGAAGCTTGGATCTTGAGGTGAGATCTAAAAACCGGGATTAGGGTTTTTCAAGGAGAGAGATGAAAAGAAAATGAATTTATTTGAGCTCTTTCAAGGTATTTATACCTCGGGTGGGTTCGGGTTCGTTTTCGTTGCTCGGCTCGGGTTTTCGTTACGTTTCCGGAACGTAACGCGTAGTTTTACGCTTTTAAAATAAAAAGATTATTTCATGATGTTTAAAATACAAATATATTTTTAGAATTTATTTTAAATATCGTTACGTTAATTTATTTATCGAATTTATTATTTTACGCGTTTATTTAATTTATTCATGATTTTCTTAAAATAATTTAATTTAATTTGTTTAATGATAAGTTTCAAAATTGTAAAATAAGAATTATCTTATTTCTTTGAATTTATGGTCGTTCGTGTCTTTTATCGTTTTCGTTGTCGTTTCGTCAGAACGCGTCACCATCGCGCGTATTCGTTCGAATCGTCATTCAAACGAACACGAAGATGGTTTTGCTTTCCGACTTTTGTTTTCTACTTTTCAGTTATTATTTCAGAACGTTAAACTATCAGAATCATTCGTACAGATCGTCACCTATACGAATAACTCATCGGTTTATCATTCCGTAACAACAACCGTTATCGTTTCGTTTTGTTTAACCTCACATACGTTTACACATAATAACACATCAATAAGCATTTGTATCACCGTTCAATGTTGTCTGAGGTGTTTCTGACTGTTAAACTGTAAAGTTTAATCAGATTTCAGAAACAATAGCATAATAGTTTACTGTTAATTATTACGTAGTTGATAGTACATCAATAGTTTGCATAGTTTGTACCTGAGTTACTGTGTCGTTACTGTTCCGTTCATCGTTCCGACGACGTTTCCGGCACAGTTGTTACAGTCTCCCCTTGTTAGAGAAATTTCGTCCCGAAATTTAAGCATTGCTATCGGGTACGGCTTCCTCTGTGAACAGTTGGGGATATTTGTTTTTCATGTGGCCTTCGCGTTCCCAAGTAAACTCGGGTCCGCGCCTTGAGTTCCAACGCACTTTGACAATAGGAATACGGCTGCGTCTTAGTTGCTTAACCTTGCGATCCATGAAATCTAACGGTTCCTCCACAAAACGTAAGTGTTCATCCAATTGAATTTCTTCAATCGGTATGATAAGAGTTTCATCAGCAAGGCATTTCTTCAAGTTTGAGACGTGAAACACATCGTGTACACCACTAAGTTCATCCGGTAAGCTCAATCTGTATGCTACAGGACCAATACGTTCGATGATTTCGAATGGTCCCACATATCGTGGTGTTAGTTTTCCTTTCTTTGCGAATCGAACTACGCCCTTCCATGGAGAAACCTTCAACATGACACGGTCTCCCACTTGGAATTCCAACGGCTTGCGTCGTTTATCGGCATAGCTCTTTTGTCTACTTCGTGTCGCTTGTAACCTTTGTTGTATCTGAGCAATCTTGTCTGTAGTTTCTTGTATCAGTTCCGGTCCTGTGATTCGATTATCTACCACTTCTGACCAACAGATCGGTGACCGACACTTTTGACCATAAAGAGCCTCAAATGGGGCGCAACCGATACTGCTGTGATAACTGTTGTTGTAGGAGAATTCGATTAGTGGCAAGTGAGAATCCCAATTACCACCGAAGTCTAGAACACAAGTTCTTAGCATATCCTCCAGGGTCTGAATAGTACGTTCGCTTTGACCATCCGTTTGTGGATGATAGGCTGTACTCAAGTTCAATTGCGTCCCCAGAGATTCTGCAATGATTTCCAGAACCTTGATGTAAATCTGCTATCACGATCTGAGATGATAGACAATGGCACACCGTGGCGTACCACTATCTCGTCGATGTAAAGCTTTGCTAGTTTATCCATCGTGTATGTTTCTCGCATTGGCAAGAAATGAGCAGATTTGGTTAATCGATCAACGATAACCCAAATGGTGTCATGTCCACTGGAAATGCGGGGTAGCTTGGTAACAAAGTCCATAGCTATTTGTTCCCACTTCCATAGTGGAATTTCAGGCTGTTCCAGTAAACCAGAAGGTTTCTGGTGTTCTGCCTTCACCTTAGCACACGTAAGGCATCGGCCAACATACTCAGCTATGTCTTTCTTCATGCCCGGCCACCAATAAAATGCACGTAAGTCTTGATACATTTTATCAGCACCGGGATGCACAGAGTACTTGGTCTTGTGTGCTTCATCAAAAATAAGCTTCCTTAACTCAGCTACTGCAGGAATCCATACACGATCCTTACAGTAAACAAGTCCATCGGGTTTTGTTTCTAAATGTTTCTCCATTCCACAATCTAAGTCTTTCTTCAAGTTTCCTCGTTCAACTGCCACTTGTTGTGCTTGCATAATGTGGTCATGTAAGCTTGTCTGCACGGTCATTCCCATTGCTCTAACGCGCAGGGGTTTGACTCGTTCCTTCCGGCTCAAGGCATCAGCAACAACATTTGCCTTGCCCGGATGGTACTTGATTACACAGTCATAGTCATTCAGAAGCTCTACCCAACGTCGCTGTCGCATGTTGAGTTCCTTCTGATCAAATATGTGTTGCAGACTTTTGTGATCAGTGAAGATGGTACACTTGGTGCCATATAGATAATGTCTCCAGATCTTTAAGGCGAATATCACAGCTCCCAGTTCCAGATCATGAGTAGTGTAATTCTTCTCATGAACTTTCAGTTGTCTCGAAGCGTAAGCAATAACTTTGTCTCTCTGCATAAGTACACAGCCAAGTCCCTGATGAGAGGCATCGCAGTATACTACAAAGTCATCACAACCATCTGGGAGAGATAAGATCGGAGCATCGCATAGCTTTTGCTTCAAAATCTGAAAGGCTTCTTCCTGCTTTTGCTCCCAAACAAACGGCTCGCTTTTCTGTGTTAGCTTTGTGAGTGGCAGGGCTATCTTAGAAAAATTCGAGATGAATCTTCTGTAATAGCCTGCTAAGCCCAGAAAAGAACGTATCTCCGTAGGTGTCTTCGGAGTGTCCCAATCTTTTATTGCCTCGATCTTGGCAGGATCAACATGTATTCCTTCACTGTTAACAACATGGCCTAGGAATTGAACCTCTTTTAACCAAAATTCACATTTATAGAATTTGGCATAGAGCTTCTCTTCCTTTAACAGTTCCAAGATCGTTCTGAGATGTTGTTCGTGCTCTGTTTTGCTTTTAGAATAAATCAATATGTCATCAATGAAAACAATAACAAATTGATCCAAGTACGGCTTACACACACGGTTCATGAGATCCATGAAAACCGCGGGTGCATTCGTCAAACCAAAAGGCATCACCATGAACTCGTAATGCCCGTATCTGGTACGAAACGCCGTCTTCGGTATGTCTTCATCCTGTACTCTGAGTTGATGGTATCCAGAACGCAGATCGATCTTCGAAAAATACTGTGCTCCTTGTAGTTGGTCAAACAAATCATCAATCCTCGGTAATGGATACCGATTCTTGATGGTTAGTTTGTTTAGCTCTCTGTAGTCTATGCACATCCGAAAGGATCCATCCTTCTTTTTCACGAACAGAACCGGCGCTCCCCAAGGTGAGTAGCTCGGTCGGATAAAACCTTTATCTAGTAGCTCCTGCAATTGGTTAGATAATTCCTGCATCTCCGAAGGTGCTAATCTGTAAGGAGATTTAGCAACAGGTGTTGCTCCAGGAACTAAATCGATACGAAACTCTACCGGTCGCACAGGTGGCAAACCAGGTAGATTTTCAGGAAACACTTCAGGATATTCTTTCACTATCGGTACGTCTTGTATTGTTTTCTTGTCTTTTTCTTTCTCCACCACGTGAGCCAAGAAAGCTACACATTTCTTTTGTAGACACTTACGCGCTTTTATGCATGATATGATCTTTACGTTTCTCTTTGCTTGATCCCCACGAACTTCCAATACATGATCACCCGTCACCGGAATCCGAAGTAACTTTTCAGAACATATGACCTCAACTCTATTGAGTGATAGCCAATCCATTCCCACAATGATGTCGAAACTGCCCAACTCCATCGGCAACAAGTCGATGGTAAATGTGTGATCTGTGAGTGTAAGTGGGCAGTTCCTAAGTATAGTGCTAACTGTAACCTGCTTTCCGTTCGCTACTTCGATAATGTATGGGGATTCTAAAGTTTCCTCAGTAAGATTAAGTTGGCGTGCAAATTCAGATGAAATAAAACTCTGATCTGCACCAGTGTCAAATAAAATAGATGCATAAGAGTCATGTATAAGAAATATACCAGTGACCACGTTAGGGTCTTGGCGTGCAGCATTGGCTCCAATGACAAAAGCCCTTCCACGTGGTGCTTGGGCTCCTTGTTGTGCTCTTTTCGGACACTCTCTGGAGAAGTGGCCTATTTCTCCTCAGTTGTAGCATCCTCTGTTGTTGTTGTTGTTGTGATTATCAGGCCTTGGTGGTGGAGGAAGTGCTACAGCAGCATTGTTAGCAGTACGAGTTGCCGGTGCACGGCATTGCTGAGCACGGTGACCTAATCGGCCACAGTTGTTGCATTTACGGCATTGCGCCGTGGTAGGATGATGAAATCTGCATCGTGCACACTGAGGATGCGGTCCCACATAGTTCTTGGGTGCAACCTGAGCAGGTGCTGCAGTAACTTGTTGGAGTGGGGCGACAGCCGCATAGTTCTTTACAACCTTTTGCTTCTTCTTTTGATGATAGTCTGGTTTCTTCGAAGTGGATTCTTTAGCTTTTCCAGAGTCGTCTTTCAGAACTCCTGACTATACCATTACTCCAGTAAGTTTAGCTGAAAGAGAGATGGCTGACTCAAGAGTAGCAGGATACGCAGCCAAAACAATGCTTTGGATACAGGAGGGTAATCCTGCAACGTAGCGATCAATCAGCTTCTCCAGTGTTGGTACCATCTCTGGCACCAAAGCTACCAATTCATGATAGCGAGTGGTAAAAGTCATATGGTCAGCTCCCTTCATCACGTGATTCGAGAGCTCGATTTCCAGCTGTTGTAGTTCGTGCTTCGGACAAAACTCATTCCTCAGTAGAAGTTTAAACTCTGCCCAGGGCATCGCCATCGCTTCATCCCTTCCTTTTGCCCTGATCTGTGCATTCCACCATGTTAAAGCCCGCTTGCTGAACGAACCTGCTGCATAGCGAACCTTATGGTGTTCTGGACAACCACTAATGTCCAGAGTATTTTCCATCTTTTCAAGCCATTGGATAAGTCCAACAGCTCCTTCAGCACCAGTGAAACTTGGAGGTTTGCATCCTACAAAGGACTTGTAGGAGCAGTCTGAGGTATGACTAGTGTTTCCACTAGCTTCTCCCGTAGTGTGACCAGAGTTGTTGCCGTGACTCTGGATTCTGTTTATCATCTCTGGGATGACATCCTTCAGTTGGCTTGTCAGTTGGGTACTTAGCAGTGTCGCCAAGGAGATAGTGGCAGGATCTATCATCTGAACACTGCTTGAGCCTGGTGGTGGAGAGTGCGGAGGAGGAGGAGGTGGCGGTGGCGGTGGTGAATCTGGCGGTGTAGGAGTAGATGAATGAGGAGCAGAAACTTGCGAAGTCGGTTGTTTTCTCGGCGGCATTCTGATCATAACCAAAAGATATTGGTTAGTGCAGTGATCGAATGCTGAGGACAAAATGCATACTTAAATCTTATGTTCTCTATATGAGGGTCCCTAAGTTATAGTCTAGGCCAAACCATTTATGTAAATGACCTAATATTCTCTATAACCTTGAGCTCTGATACCAATCTGTCACACCCCGGGCCGGCGGGGTTGGATCGGAGTCCCCGTCGGGCGGAAGGTTCCCGGGGCGCGATATCGGGTGTGATAATCGGGTTGATCAGATTGTTACATAGCATCAATGTTAAAAATCACTTAAGCACAATAAAGCATATGAATAGGATTACAGAGTTAAATTACAATGTCAAAGTTGATAATTTAACTTGGTAAACCTAACAAAAGAATCAAAGTATGCTATCTTGTAATCTGCACAAGACATCCAAGAATGATTCGTATGATTAACAAAATATGTGCTTCCCAAAATCACTAGGTCCTCTATTTAGGCCACCTAGCATGCAATCCAATAGCTTAAGCTTAAACCTATGCATCACCTGAGAAAGCATGTAAGAAAACAAAGTCAACACAATGGTTGGTGAGTTCATGTAGTTTATAAGTTTAAATAGCTTTAACAAAACTCCTTTCGGTAAAACCTTAATCTTATTAACTCCACATGTAATATCCAAATCGGTATGCTTATATATAGGGCATACCCCTGGGTCAAGCCTAAAACCCGCCCAGACGACGTCCCACCACATACTAATCCGGATATGACACTGTTATTAATAATAATTAATCCTTTTACCTACCCATCCGTTTAGTTTTCCCATCATAGTTTAACACTTGTGTTTGTAAGTTTCCCCCAATCACCAATAGTATACATGAGTTTAATCCGATAGTTACCGGTATGGATAATCGGATGCCCGAAGGAATCCAATATCAATCCAAACCGGCCCCAGGTATAAATAGCAACTCAGGGAAAAATAGAGGATTTCCAGGTCGACACAAAGTCAACTAATGATCACCAATATCGCCCTAGTTACTGATAACCCAGGTAAATAGTTGTGGGAAATACTGCATGGCAAGCACTGAGAGGCCATCAGTCCATTTCCTCGATAAGACTATGAAGAACACATGAAGGCAAGCACTGAGAGACCAACTATTGTTCTTCAAGTCCCGGCTAGGAAGAACACCTGAAGGCAAGCACTGAGAGACCGACTATTGTTCTTCCATAGCCTATAGTTTTAGCATACAAAGAGTCCAGCATTTACGTAACTTGTGCACAAGAACTAGCTTTACAACCGGTAAGGCAAGCACTGAGAGGCCAAACCGTTGTTTGAGCATGGCAATCACATAGCATTCAAGAGTTTATAGTATCCATAGCTTCAAGTATTCAATGTGTATGTATTTATGTTTGTATTTAGTATCCCCATAGCATTATAGAATCATTAGTATTTAGCGTTTACATTAGTTTCTAGCATAAAACCATAGCATTAACAAGTAGCATAGTCTCATAGCATTAGTATTAAGCATAACCCGTAGTGTTAGCATTTAGTTTCACCAGTAGTCTTAGTGTTTAGCATGACTCATAGCATTAGCATCCACAATAGCATCATCAGATAATAAATACCCTTAGCACTTGGTATTAACACATAGCTTTAGTATTAGCCAGTAGCTTATGCCTTTAGCACTTGGCATAATCAAATAGCATTTAGTTTAGATAGAGTCTTATGCCTTTAGCACTTGGCATAATCAAATAGCCTTTAGTTTAATAGAGTCTTATGCCTTTAGCACTTGGCATAATCAAATAGCCTTTAGTTTAATAGAGTCTTATGCCTTTAGCACTTGGCATAATCAAATAGCCTTTAGTTTAAGTAGAGTCTTATGCCTTTAGCACTTGGCATAATCCATAGTATAAAAGCATTTTGTTAAATTTAAAACATTTGTTTTAAAATGTATAACATGCTTCTCAGTCCCGAGTTTAAAACCAAAATAGTTTGAAAAGGGACAATGAACTCACCTTGCAGTTGGGGTAGTTGACTTAGTCTCAAACAAGAATGCACGCGCTCTTTGTTGTACTTGATATTGTTTTCACGATCCTGTATTGATTTCACGTTGTTTAACTTTGTAAGTATAAGTTCATAATTGATTTGTGTGTGTGTAAGTGTTAGCCATGACTTTGGCTAACACGCATAAGGCTCGGTCATGATTCGGCCCTTGTTTGATCGTCATAGATTTTACTCACAACTTTCTTAAGTTAAGCTTAGTATGTGATGTTGTGAGTTTATGTTTCAATTGCCTTAAACCATTCTTGAAATTTCAACACTTTGTTATTAGATGCTACTGGTTTTTGATCTGAAATCTAGTAAACAACCCCATAAGAACTTATGTTGATGACTTAAAATCTTCCATGAGAGTCCTATACATTCAAATCAAATGGGTACAAAATGTTTAGATAACAATGCAAGGACCCTTGCACTTTTAATGTTTCAAGTTTAATAGGTTCATCATATTAACCCTTAACACTTTTCCCATAACCATGTAGGTTGTTTAAATAAGTTGGTTTACATATTTTATTGCAATTTAACCATGTGGGCCGATTGAATCAACTGGGCCGGTTATACTCAAGTGGACCGAGACAAAGAAATTGGGCAAGGTAATGGGTCGTGGGCCCAATCATTCTCAATGGACCAAGTTATTTCTCTTGGGCCGGTTGGGCCACCTTAATGGTGTGAGTTGGATTAATCCCATTAGGCCCATTCAGGTTTGATTATTCACAATGTGGATCATAGAGGTTGTGTGGGCTAACAAGGTGTTAAGCCCATGTACTTGCAACATGGCTACTGTCTTGGCCGATTGAATGGTAAGTGCCGAATGAGGAAAATGCATGGGCGAGTGAGTAATAGTTCGAATGGCTGGAGTATGAGGGGTGTCGAATAGGTAGGCCGAAAGGGTTCAATCGGTTGAGGTTGACCGAAGGTTGATGATTGCTGAATGGGTGATTATCACCGAATGACATGGTACTCGAATGAGGTGGCTGGCGAATGTGAGCTTCTGGTTCTTCGGCCGAATAGCTGGTCATATGGACGAATGAGACTTGTTCCAGCGCATAGGTTTGACCGGCGAAGGAGACCTTCGGCCATGGTCATTCGACCGAAGTAACTGGTCTCATTCGGAGGTCTTCTTAGTCAGTCGCCCATTGGGTCATTCGACCCACTGTGTGTGTCATTCGGCCGGATGTGGCTCCACCAAGGGCTCGCTCATTTCAGGTATGCAAGGGTGGTCTTGAAGGTGGCGTGTGTTAGGGACAAGTTTTCGAAGGGTGGAGATGGGAATACACGAGTTCTTAACCGGTTAAGGTTAAGATTCGAACAAAGAAGATGAAAACCCTATTTTCGTGGTGTTCAACAGCTCATTTACCTTGTATTCGACGGTTTTCACCCCAGATCCCTTGTACTTTCGGGTAGAGGATGATGAGAGCTTCACGTAGGTTCGAAAATGGCTCGATTTCGTTGAGAAACAAGAGAGTTATGGTGATTTGAAGCTTGGATCTTGAGGTGAGATCTAAAAACCGGGATTAGGGTTTTTCAAGGAGAGAGATGAAAAGAAAATGAATTTATTTGAGCTCTTTCAAGGTATTTATACCTTGGGTGGGTTCGGGTTCGTTTTCGTTGCTCGGCTCGGGTTTTCGTTACGTTTCCGGAACGTAACGCGTAGTTTTACGCTTTTAAAATAAAAAGATTATTTCATGATGTTTAAAATACAAATATATTTTTAGAATTTATTTTAAATATCGTTACGTTAATTTATTTATCGAATTTATTATTTTACGCGTTTATTTAATTTATTCATGATTTTCTTAAAATAATTTAATTTAATTTGTTTAATGATAAGTTTCAAAATTGTAAAATAAGAATTATCTTATTTCTTTGAATTTATGGTCGTTCGTGTCTTTTATCGTTTTCGTTGTCGTTTCGTCAGAACGCGTCACCATCGCGCGTATTCGTTCGAATCGTCATTCAAACGAACACGAAGATGGTTTTGCTTTCCGACTTTTGTTTTCTACTTTTCAGTTATTATTTCAGAACGTTAAACTATCAGAATCATTCGTACAGATCGTCACCTATACGAATAACTCATCGGTTTATCATTCCGTAACAACAACCGTTATCGTTTCGTTTTGTTTAACCTCACATACGTTTACACATAATAACACATCAATAAGCATTTGTATCACCGTTCAATGTTGTCTGAGGTGTTTCTGACTGTTAAACTGTAAAGTTTAATCAGATTTCAGAAACAATAGCATAATAGTTTACTGTTAATCATTACGTAGTTGATAGTACATCAATAGTTTGCATAGTTTGTACCTGAGTTACGGTGCCGTTACTGTTCCGTTCATCGTTCCGACGACGTTTCTGGCACAGTTGTTACACCGTCAGGGTTACTCCAACAACCAAAAATTCTAGTATGGAAATGGGAACAGATTTCCATGGATTTTATCACCAAACTACCAAAGACGGCAAGTGGTTGCGATACCATCTGGGTTATCGTAGACCGACTCACTAAATCAGCACACTTTCTACCGATCAAGGAAACTGATAAATTGGAAAAGCTAACCTAAATCTACTTGAAGGAAATTGTGTCCAGACACGGAGTCCCAATCTCCATAATATCAGACCGAGACAGCCGTTTCACGGCACATTTTTGGAAGTCCCTACATAAGGCACTGGGAACGAGGTTGGATATGAACACTGCTTATCACCCACAAACGGATGGTCAGAGTGAAAGAACCATCCAGACCCTGGAGGACATGCTTCGGGCATGCGTAATTGACTTCGGTAACAGTTGGGAGACTCACCTACCTTTGGTAGAATTCTCATATAATAACAGCTATCACACTAGCATAGGGGCTGCACCATTCGAAGCACTTTACGGACGTAAGGGCAGATCACCACTTTGTTGGGCGGAAGTTGGTGAAAGCCAACTGACCGGACCCGAGCTTGTGCATGAAACAACAGAAAAGATCGTGCAAATACGTAACAGGATGGCAGCAGCTCGGGACCGACAGAAAAGCTATGCCGACAAAAGGCGCAAACCTTTGGAATTCCAAGTGGGAGATCGAGTACTTCTTAAAGTCTCGCCCTGGAAGAGAGTGATTCGAGTTGGGAAACGGGGAAAGTTAAACCCTCGTTATATCGGACCATTCGAGATCACTAAACGGATATGCCCCGTGGCCTATGAGCTACAACTACCACAGGAACTGAGTAGTGTACACAATGTATTTCACGTTTCAAACCTCTAGAAGTGTCTATCAGATGAAACGCTCGCAATTCCTTTGGAGGAAATTCAGATTGACGAACAATTAAACTTTGTCGAGGAACCGGTGGAAATTATGGACCGGGAAACCAAGAAGCTCAAACTCAATAAGATACCAATTGTGAAAGTGCGATGGAATTCGCGACGTAGACCGGAATACACCTGGGAACGAGAGGACCAGATGAAACAGAAATACCCTCACTTATTCCCCGACCAAACTAACACCGGCAACGCGAACTGAATTTCGGGACGAAATTCCTATTAACTGGGGGATGATGTGACACCTCGAAATTTCCAGGTCAGCAATTTCTTTATTTTAACCAAACGCACCGATAATTCAAGGAATTATCGCAAAACACAAAGCACGTGTCTTGAATAACGATCGTTGGTGAAACCACAGTACACTTTCAATGCATTTAGGTTCTAGGGAACCTAAAATATCGGGAACAATGATTAAATGTCGAGAAATGATGATCGTAATCGAAAAATACGCGAAAATTGGTTCAAAACAACAAAATTAGGCTTATTGGGCTTCTCTGGGACTCGTCGCGGTACGCGAGGGACCAACAAGAGGATTTATAACGGTACGCGACAGGCATCGCGGGGGTTTGACTCCCGAAATCCGTCGCGGTACGCGAAGCTTCTTTTAACCATCCACCGCGGTACGCGACGGAGTCCTGACGACAAATCTTTATAAAATCAAGACCACTATGCCTATTAACACCACCTTCATCATTTCTCCGGTTCTACACACCAACTCTTGACTATACCTCTCTGAAACACTTTGATTTGACCCTTGGGAAGCCATTGAAGACCTCCATTGAAGCTCCAAGCTTGAAGGTTTGAAGATTAAGAGCTTGAAGACCCATTGGAGCTCAAAACCACCACCATAACCATCTCATTCTTGAAAGAACCTGCTGTTCAGAAGCTTTTGAGGCCAAGAGATCACTATTTCAGGAGTTCTTGAAGCATTAGAAGGTAGTTCTATACCCAAAACACACTTCCTTCACCTTTACACTCACATGCATGACTTTAAACACACATGCAAGCACCCTTGATGCACATGCACGAATTTTAGTTCTGGGTTTGATGATGTTTACATGATATTTGATGATCCATGATGATTAGATGATGCATCTTTACATTCCATGATGATGTTGTTATGATAGAATGGTCATAGTAGCTAAAATGATGGTTTTAGCAACATGAATGAATGATCTAGGTGGTTTTACACGTTTGTGGATATTGAAATGTTGTTATGAGTGTTAATGATGATGATATGCAAGGTAAGAATGATTGATTATGTCAAGATTTGATCATTTGGTGATTATTACTAATTTTAGTAACTTTAATGTTACAAAATGTGTGTTCTTGATGAAATAACCACATTTGCATGTTTAGATCTATAATTTATGCTTAAAATGATGTTTAGAAGTTAAATGGTGATTACTAGATGTGTTGGAATGGTTAGAATTGCTAAAAGTATGATATTTAGGAATGTTACTAAATATAGTAATTTTTGTTATGAAATTTCTAGAAATGATGAATTTATTAAGGATTGTATGTTTGATATGCTTAGTTGAAGTGGTTATGATGATAATATGTGATTTTACAACTTAGTTGAACGAGATATGCGCATTTGTCTAGAGTTACTATAAATAGTAACTTTATTTTTCAAATCCGAGAATAGGAGCATGCTAGACGTAACGATTATGAGTGATTGGCTGTTTAGGATTAAAATAGTGATGCTAGATGATATTAGGTGATAAACATAATGAAATACGCTTGTTTGTGCAAACTTTCTAATTATATAAACTTTTACGCGCAAACTCTGCTAAACCGGCTATGCGTAACTATGTGCTCTGTGATAACATGCTCATTTAGGATAAATATGCTTGTTAGAATAATCGGAATATGAATTAGTGCATGACTTGCCAAATATGGAAACCTTCCTGAAATAGAAACTTACTATAAATAGTAAGTTTCCTCATGGAAGTGATTATTGGTATCCGCACACTTCACACGACACGAAATTGCACGTTACACGATCGCTTGATCCAAACCGTCACCAACGGGTCGTTAGGTCAAACACGGTCAACTCGACCCACATAACAACTTGGATGTTGTTAAGCACGAACACGGTCCTGTGAGGCCCACACGTATGCAACACAAACTTATAGTACCTATGTGATATAGGTGACTACTAGCCGGCGAGCTACACCATCTCTTTTGAGCAAACGCAGTACTTCACTCAGGTCAGTTTTACAGCCCCACTTTTACTCTTATACTGATTTACTAAACTTTGGGGTGAGAATACTATGCAACTGTTTTAGATATAGTACTGGTATGTTGTGAATTTGGGAATTTGGGGGTGTGACACCTCCATATCTAGAATCACAAAATCTACAGGGAACACAAACTTATCTATATTAACTAGCAAATTCTCCACAATGCCCCTAGGATACTTGACTGATCTGTCAGCCAGCTGGATGCTCATGCGGGTGGGTTCAGGCTCGCCTAAGTCTAATTTAGCAAAAATTGAATAAGGCATCAAATTTATGCTCGTCCCAAGGTCCGCTAAAGCATAGGTAACAGATGAGCTGCCTATTGTGCACGGGATAGTGAAAATACCCGGATCAGTCTTCTTCTGTGGCAGCTTGTTCTGAACAACTGCATAACATTTCTCACTTTGTGTAACAGTTGACAACTCCTCCATCTTCCTCTTGTTTGTCAACAAATCCTTCAGAAACTTCGCATACTTAGGCATATGCTGAAGTGCCTCAACAAATGAGATATTCACCTTAAGCTGCTTGAACAAATCAAGAAATCTCCCATACTCCTTCTCATATTTCTGTTGAAGGACTCTCGCAGGGTATGGTATCTTGGAAAGGTCAATCTCCGGATCCTTCTTCTTCTCGGGAGTCTTCTCAGGTTGTGTTGTACTTGCTGGGACCAGCCTAGTGGGTTGCACCTCTCTTGGAGACTCCATCTCTATCTCCTCGTCCATTACTTCCTCATCCTCAGCCGGTTCAACAACCGGTTTCTAAGTTCCCGTACTCCTTCCACTTCTCGTAGTGATTGCCTTAGCATACCCTCTCGGGTTCTCTTTTGTTTTACTAGGTAGAGAACCTGACTGTCTCTCACCCAACTGACTAGCAATCTAACTTACTTGCCTCTCAGGATTCTGCAATGCTGCCCCATGACTTTTAATCATAGTGTCATGCTCCTTGTGTTGAGCCTTACTCTCAGTAATGAATTGAGTCAACAGTTGGGCCTGTTATTGCATCATCTCCTCCAAAGTGGACTTCTTCTCCCCATAACTACCACTACTCTGACCTGGTTCTCTAAACAGATTCTACATCGGAGGTCTAGAGTTAAACCCAGGCGGGTTACCACTCTTCCAGGTGAAACCTGGTTGGTTCCTCCCTCCCGAGTTATAGGAATTGCCAAAGGCATTTCCAGGTCCTCGGTTAGGATTTCCCACATAGTCAACCTGCTCTTGAGATTCATCAGTCATCTGAGGACACTGAATGGTCTCATGTCCTCCTCTACACACTTCACACCTTGCATTGTTCTTCACTTGCATGTCTTTGACTAGTTTGGTCAATGCTTCAACTTGGGTTGTTAAAGCAGTGTTCGAATCAACATGCAAGACTCCAGTTTTCTGAGTGGCAGTGGATTTTCCCCGGGTGGGATATTGATAGCTACTCATAGCCATGTTCTCGAACAACTTCAGGCATTCATCGAGGGTCATATTGGTAAGCAAGTTACCCCCAGCAGTGGAATTGAGTGTATGCCTTGTAGCAAAAGTTACTCCATTATAAAACTTCTCAACCAATGCCCAATCCTCAAGCCCATGATGTGGACACCTATTCAACATCTCCTTAAACCTCTCCCAAGTAGCAAAGAAATTCTCTCCCTCCTCCTGCTGAAATGAATGAATCAAACTCCTAAGTCGTGCAGTTTTGGCAGGTGGGAAATACTTGGTCAGAAACAGTTCCTGCATCTCATCCCAAGTAGTGATCGATCCTGATGGAAGGGACTCAAGCCAAGTGATGGCCTTGTCCTCAAGAGAAAATGGAAAGAGACGCAGAAAGACTGCATCATCAGAAACACCTTTGATCTTAAAGGTGTCACACATACGAAAGAACTGACCCAGATGAGCATTGGGGTCCTCCTCGGGCAACCCATGGAATTTAGATGAGTGAATGATCAGATTGATGATTTGAGTCGGGATATGCCAGTTGTCCTCGGCGACAACTGGTCGAGTGATGGAAGAACGATTGCCAGCAGCAGTCGGCTTGGCATAATCAGCAACGGTCCTCCTAGCAGTTGCGGCCATCTCTCCTATAGCAGTGTTGTGTGTGCTGTGAAAAAGAAGGTGAGATCGTAACCTCGAGTGAAACTCTCTCTCTGGCTAAGTAAAAGGAACGTACTCTGGTGACTCAGTCCGTTTACTGCGGTGCATGCACTGTAAAAATACAAGAAAAGAAAAAGAAAAGAAATATGATTACTTACTAAAATTAACCTAAATAATTACTTACAGGCTAATAAATTACTAACCCAAGTACAAAACAATCACCAAGCAAAAGTAAAACTTAAAAGAAAAACTACTAACTAAACAAAAATTAAAAATGAATCCTAGGAACGAAAACTTACTAAAAATAGAAACATGCCAAAAATAGCAGCTGCTAAAAATGGCAAGTCCCGAAAAGACGTCAAACGACTACTAACAGACACTTGCTAAAAATGGAAAGTTTCTAAAAATAGAAAGTTACTAAATATGGAAGGTACCTATGAATAGAAATATAATACGAAACTACAAAACAAAGAAGGAAAGCTAGGTCTAAAGCTAAGGTAAATCTAAGGATTAACGTGTCCCCGGCAACGGCGCCAAAAACTTGATGTGTCGGTTTATATATATAGAAATAATAATGATTCAACACTATCGAGTAATAAATCAGAATGACCTAAACCGAACTGCATACTACAGGCATGTATACCTGACGTAGAAGTATAGCTAAGGAAAGTCCGGATATCGAACCTAAGGACACGGAATCGGCTAATAAACCCTAACTGTAAACCTAACAAAATGAGAAACTTACTAAATTTAGAAAGCGAAATTGGTTTTATGAAAATGACTTTAAACAATTAAAGAAACTAAGAAAACTAAATAATTCAACTTAACACCGCAAGAACTAGAAAACCAAATACGAAGGAGATTCAACCTAGACTAGGAATCCTAAAGGAATCGTAATAGCTATCGGGAATGCTTGATTGAACAATACCGGATCTAATGATACAACCAATTCAGAAACTTAAGGGGTGCTAGATCTCATGGTCAGACAATCCAACACTTAAAAAGATCCTACTGGTTGTGTAAAGCTTACCGGGGTGTAATGATGGATTACCGAGTCGGTCTCTCCAAACTAGCAATGTTTAAGATTTCTATGGTTGAATAATTAGGTCAATCTCAACAACCACAATGTACCAAAGTACAAATGAATCAATCTAACTTAGATTAATTATGAATTTGAAACACATGGCATAAACAATCAACAAATAATCCAATGATCATGCAAATTACCCGAAAACCCGTTTAAACCACGATATCCCAACACCTTATTATTTGATTAGTCTTTAAGGTGATCTATCCCACGGATTACAATCTGATTAGATGAAATTCTTATGATTTACTAAGATTAGTCAAATCACAATTAGGTTAAAAACAAGTTTTTAGCCCAAAATAATGTGAAAATCGAGTTTTTATCGAAACCGATTCGAACTTTATTCACAAAATAGTTTAAACATGTAATCACATCACTCACAATAGTCTAAGAACATTCACAATCATTCACAATCATATTCAAATCAAAAGCAACGATTCATTCAATCAAACAAACCCGAAAAACCGAAAAATCATCCAATAATCATCCGTAATCTAGGTAGAATTAAAGATCTAGCCTAGAATCATCATCCAAACATTCATAATCATGAAATCAGATCTAAACATGGTAGAAAATTCAAGAACAAATTGAAACGAACAACTACGATGCATAAACAAACCCGAAAACGTGTTCCGAGCACTTGTATACGCGATCTGAGCCTCCCCCGAGCGTCCGAATCGATCCCAAAGCTCCAAAATCTTCAAAAATATGTTTTTCCTTCGTATTCAGCCGTCCTTGGGTGATTGATTCGCGAACTAGGGTTTCCCATGGCTTAAATATGTGAAAAAATGCTAAAGGGTCACGATAGGGGGTCATTGGCAGGTTCATGTGCTCAACAGGGGGTTCAAAAGGTTGCTCAAAGGGCCAAAAAGGCCTGTTCAACGCGGGTCAAGAGGCCACCAGGCCGGTCAACGGAGCTAGCGCGCACGCGGGTCGCTGGGTTGGCCCTCTGGGTCGCACGCGGACCCTTATGTGTGTGTATCTGGTGCGGGCGCGGGTCTCGGGCGGTGCCGGCCTCCTCACGCGGGTCAAAGGAGGATTCTAGGGCTGATGTGGCACTCCCAGCTTCTGCCACGTGTCCCAGGCCTCTCTCAAGTTCCAGAATTTACAAAACACCCCCTGGACTTCCAAAAATTCAATTTTAAGCTCTGTAACTTCCTGAAGTGCCACTTTTTAACCCCGGAACTTCTTGAAATCATATTTTTAGATTCCAACTTCATCAAATTTATTCCGGCTTCGGTTTCTTCACAATTACGAACGTTTATTTTCGCGAAACCTATAAAAAATGACATTAAAAATAAAAATAAGTAAAAATTCATTAAAATCTAATAAAACTAACTAAAAATCTAACAAATTAAGATAAATCCTATAAATTAAATATGAAAACGATGTGTAATTAACGACACATCAGAAGGCCACCAATGTACTTTTCAATGGCTCGAGATAAAGGAGTGACCAAGTGTGGCACTAGTAAACTGAGTTCATGAAAACGAGTCGTATAAGCAAGATTTTCCCCACTGTCTTGCTTGAGCTCCCAAAATTCAGCTTCAAGCTTCCTCATTTCGTTGCGAGGACAGAATTCGTCAGTCATAAGTTGCTTGACCTCAGCCCAGGTCAAAGCAAGTGCAGCATCCGAACCCTTGGTTCGTTTCTCACTATTCCACCAAGTAAGTGCCGTCTTTTGAAAGACACTAATTGCATACCAAACCTTTAGGTTCTCAGGACAGTCAGAGTGGATAAATGTGCTTTCTATACTTTCGAACCATTGGAGCAGTCCAGTTGCTCCTTCAGTACCGATGAACTTAGCAGGGTTACATGTGTTGAAGTGTTTGAAGGTGCAAGTTGGATTTGCACCCCCACCATTCCCATTGTTTTGAACTGGGTTCACATTTACAGCTTGATTGAGTTGGGTTACCAAGGTGGGTAACACAACAGCCACTTGTTGTGAAATGATCTGGGCCAACTCCTGAATAGTGGGGTTTAGGTTTGGTGTTATTTGTGTTGGTGTTGGTTTCATTGGTATTTCTGCGAGTACGACGAGGAGGCATGTTTCTACAAAAGTTCAATTGAAAAGAGTTAGAATTTATACAACTCAAAGAGTTCAAATAAGAAATAGAGATTTCAAATGAAAGTTCAATCACAAAGCAGTATTTGGATTGTATTCTTAAAGGAATACTTTTGACAGATCAAAGTGTTTAAGTTCATCTTAACTTTCAGAAAGACATACTTTAGCCTATAGGTTCATACTCACTCCAAGGGTTCTCAGGAAAGCATAACAGGTCCATCAGTTGATTTGGATTTATGCGAAATGCTTTCCTATACAGAACTCCCCAAAGCACAGGTATTCCCCCTTCCAGATTGTATGTGTTTCCTAATCATTAGAATGAACCTAAAGACTATTGACGGGATTCAAGATTAGACTTAGAAGTCTAAGATCATTCCTTGTGATGACGATCCTCGTTCAAGTCGTAAGAAAAGGGTCAAGAGGTTTTGAACCTTAAAGTCTAGTGTGTGCATACTAAAGTATCCTAAACTAGGTTCAAACATTTGACCTATCAAATAAGTAGTCACATAAGCAAGTATGACCTATCATGGCAACTAAGAGTTCAAATAACAGTTCATGACCTATGAGTTCAAACTAAGGCATCCTATGGTTATAGTCTAGGTCATCTAGTTCAAATAACCTAATTCTCTATAACCCAGGCTCTGATACCAATCTGTAACACCCCGACCGATGGCGGAAACATCGGGGTGACACGAAGTGTAGATTGTTCATAGCTTAGGGTATAAAGATGTAAATAATCATAACTAAATATTCAATGCAATTAAATCCATCATTCAATACAAAGTCAAATAAATTCAAACTAACTATTACATCATTCAAATTCAAATTCAAATCCAAATACATAGTTCAAATTAAATAAAACTAAATCCAAGTCCAAATGAATGCTAATTTCCATTTCCACCTGAAACATGTTAAAATCAAGTGTCAACTCAAAGAGTTTGTGAGTTTCATAGGTTTTGACACTCAAACCAAAAGGTTTAATAAAATGTTATAAATAATGTTATATGTGAACTTCAAGCATAATGAACATAGTCAAACTAGCAAGTAAAGCAGATCAACAAATGTTAACAAATTATGTTTGACCTATGATTAGCATTACTAAAACGCTCAAATAGCAAACTAACACCACGGGCCTCCCCCGAAGGGTAAATCAAACAACGGTGGGATGGTCGGTCCAATAGATCTATCATAGTCACTAAATGTGTGTGATCAATGCCTATCCTTAACTAAATTTCACAAACTATAAAGCCATTAGCTAAGTTCACATGCAAATGATGTTTCACCCACAAGTTCAAAACAAGTAAAAGAGGGGCTATGAAGACTCACCTTAGTGTGTTAGGTTGTCTTTGAAATGGCTTGTCAGTATAGTTCAACAATATCCAACACAATTTCAATGTTCACCTAAATAGTTCAATAGGCATATGTTTAATAAAACTATGTCATTCTATGGATCTAACTAAGTTCTCAAATGGATCAACGGTTTCGATATGTTTTGAACATATAATTTATTATGATTTATCTAAATGAAAACAATGATGATATTATATAATGTTTAAAATCACAAATGTTGATTTTTAAAGTATTAATTAAAAGCCTAGAATTTAATTATTATATATTTAACCAAAAGTTATTAAAGTTCTTGTTTTACATATTTAATATGAAATAAGTACTTAAAATATTTTATCAACAATTGTTCTCAAAAATATAAGTTTTAAAACTTAAAATAAAATGTCTTAAAAATTATTTGGATACCAATTTTATAAAATTTATGATAAGTTTATAAAAATTTAGTCTCATGTAAATATTATGTTTAAAACATTTATAAATAAGTAATATAAATAAATAAATAAATAAATGAGATAAAGAGTTAAAAATAAATAAATTTATAAAACTTATTTATTTATGTAATTTATAAAACTTATTAAATTATTTTATTATTACTATTATGTAAATGAATAAATAAGTAAGAAGAAATAAATGAATAAATAAATAATTGGGAATAAAAGTTATATTTATTAATCATTTATTAAAAATTAGTTATATAATATATTTTTTTATACAGAATAATATTATTTTTATAAAATATTTTATGTGAAATTAAAAGTTTAAAAATAAAATTTAAATGACAAAAAATGGAGTAAAAACCGGGTTCAGATCCGGTTAGGAGGTTCGAACCCGAGACCCTTCAAACGGAATCCGCACCATTTACCAGTTGAACTGAGGCACTAGGCCGCGACAGACTCGGTTTCAAATTGTGTTTATTATGTTTCAGGTTCTGATCCCCTAATCAGGCCATAAACAAAAGAAAAGGATTCGAGCCCTAGTTCCTTTTCGCCTCAAATTCGATTCACTGTGAACCCCATTGTAAAAAAAATCATAGGGCTTTTGTTCAGGGTTTAATGACGAGCACAACGGTGTATGAAACACCTACCTTAGTTTTCGTTTCAATGGATTTCGACTGAGAGAAGGAGATGCGATCGACCGAAGCTTTATGGTCTTGAATCCTCGACTTAGAACGCTTGAGAGACTGTTTTGTGTGTCCAAAACTCTCGACAGAAGCAAAGGAAGGTCTTGGTTCAGTTAATTGGGATTTTATACACGGTTTGTTCGAATTTGAATTCCCGATCGGGTGTTCTATGTTTGGGAAGGATATACGCGTTTATTAGCTGTAATTGCGCATTATTGTGATTGAAATCCACTCACGCGTCTCGTATAGTTTCCAAAACTGTTTCGATCGAGTGAATCACAGCTGTATTCGATCGGATTTGCTAACCGGGTCGCACGACGGATTTGGGTCGGATGGGTCTTGAACCGGGTAGAGGGGAGAGCATCTTTAGGGTATTGGCAACTTTAGTCCCTCCCATGTTTCTTTTATTAACAGTTTTCAGGTTTTACACTTTTTACCCTGAACTTTCATAACCTCTTGTGTTACTTTGTTTTATTTTACATAAAATTTTATTTAACTTCATAATTAATATAAATTAATCATATTTTTATAAAACATCATTTTAATATCTTTATAAAAATTAAAACATATTTGTTTATTTTATTTATTTAGAGTTTATCCATTTATGTTTAAAGTTTATAAAATTTTTAATTACTTTATTTATAATATATATATACACACATTTATAATTTCCTATAGATTTTTATATTAAAATTTTATTTGCCTATTTTATTTAGTTACAAATGATTTCTAACCTTATAAGATTTATTATGAATCTTAATAACTTGTTTTTGTTTATATTAATTTAAATTGCACCATTTATTTTCTCATAAATACACACATGTGCATTTAATCAAGTGTTTATTATTTTCTAGTACATATACATATACCTATGTAAGTATGTGTTTGTGTAAAATGAAAAATTCTTGATGACGTCATAATTCTTTTATTAAACATAAATATTTATTACAAATTCCGTAAATGTTACAAACATCTCGGCCATTTCTCTTCCCAAACAGCTAATACACCTTGATTTGACCCTTGGGAAGCCATTGAAGACCTCCATTGAAGCTTGGAAGCTTGAGAACCACCAAGAACTTGAAGAAGAAGAAGGTTATAGCTTGAACACCACCACTTGCCTCTTGTTTTTGTCAAACTCAGCAAATCCAGGAGGTTTAGAGGCTGATTTCTGCATCATCTCAGGTATTTGGAAGCACTAGAAGGTAGTTCTAGCACCCTTGTAGCTTAAAACCACTTCTACACACACATGCAATGCATGAAACTCACATGCAAGCACACATCCACTACATGCACGAATTTTCTTAGTATGAATCTGGGTTTGATGATTTTTAGACGATATTTGATGATCTATGATGATTTAACAATGTTATTTGACGATCCATGATGATGTGTGTTGTCATAATGCATGATTTGGTCATAAACAAGTGAAAAACCCACATGCATGTATGATTCATTGCTTGTGGGATGATTTTGAATGTTCAAATGTGTCATTTGATGATGTTAGAAGATTATTGCATGATTAGATCTTGTTAAAATGGCTAGAAATGAGGATTTTGATGAACTTTCCATTTATAGTAACTTTTTTATTTACATTTTTATGATAATGATGGTATTATGAACATGCATGAGTTTATATTTGCTATTAAGATGATAATAGGATGATATTAATGTTTAGAACATGATTCATATGAATAAGAAAGGGTTATTTATGATTCTTTCTATTTATGGTAACTTTTTAGTTACAACTTGTTGATGATGATGAGTTTATGATCATGCATGTGTATGAACTTGCTATTTGGATGGTGATATGATGATTAGCATACTTAGAAACTTGATTTGATGTTGATTATGGTCATTTTTAGCATAGTTACTATATATAGTAACTTTTATAAACCGGATGATGATAGATGATGTTTTGGACTAGATTGGTATGCTTAGATGATGTTAAATGATATTACATGATGATTTGTGATATAGAAATGAATTAGAAATGCTTAGGGTGATCATTTGATTGATTTATGTCATAGTTACTAATTTTAGTAACTATATTTTGCAAATTATCGATTTAGAAATGCTAAGTATGTTTTGAGCATGCTAAGTGGCTTAATATGATGATTGTATGCTAAGTTTGATGGTTCCCGATGATGAGCATGCTGGATATGGAAACTTTCCATTTTAGGAAACTTTGGCATGTAAACATGACTTGTATGCTTATTTGATTCCGTATGATAACGTGCTAAGTGTTAACATGATCACGTAGGACTTAACGAACATGCTAGAACTTTAAAAACGATATGTGTTATGAAACTTGCCATAAATGGAAACTTACTATATATAGTAAGTTGTCCACGAATAAGAATTGCGCGTTTTGCACACGACGAGAACTAACATGAAGGTTACACGATTCACAACCAACACACGGTTCACCAACGGGTCGTTGACTTGACACGGTCAAACACAGTCACACACGGGCAAACTCGAACAAACACGGTCAATGTGGACCAACATGGGCAAACATAACAACCAAGAGTTGTTGAGCACAAACACGAGCACGAACACGAACACGGTCACCTACACAAACTCACGTAAGCTATACGATACAGGTAGCCGGTGACCGACACGCTTACCAAGCAGGATCTTACGCTATCTTATCCGATTATCACTAAGGTGAGTTTACAACCCCACTTTTATACTTAACTGTTTTGATAAACTTTTGGGGTGAGAATACTATGCAACTGTTTTAGATGTAGGACTGGTATGTTGTAAAACAACTTTTGAGTGTAACTGTATCGCAACAAAAGTCCTCACACCTTTACCGTTAATTGTGTAACAAACGAGTCGTTATTACGTAGTACTACTGGGCCTGGAAAACCCCACTCGGCGCCAATGTTGACTGGAGGTCATAACGAGTGTAATATCGAGCTTTTACTGGGTACCGCGATAACCCAGGGAGGCAAACAACAAGTCTAAGTTTCGGTAAGATGAACTAACACACTCGGGATCATGGATCCGACAAAACAAACAACTTAACATACCCAGTGTATATCTGTTTATTGTTTTCAACTATATAAACCTGTGAACTCACCAACTTTATGTTGACACGTTTTCGCATTTATTCTCAGGTAACTGAACGCACGATGCTAGGATGCACTTGGAATAGGACTTTTGAGGAGTCTTGCATGCATTCTAATTTATGTTTTGAACACTTTACGATTTGTAATTTTTAAGCAATGTAGTATCTGACAGCTTGTTTCCACTGTATTCCAAACTTATTACTTTTCCACTGTGCCAACATTTTATTTCCACTGCAAACTATTACAATTAATTTTTATGACAAACAGTGTATTTTGAAACGCATATAGAGTCGTTCTATATGATCATGAGCTGTGATTCTGGCCACGTCACACCCATGTGGACTGACACCACACGTGGGAATTTGGGGGTGTGACATCATATGTTTTAAAACCACAGAGGTGCAAGTTGGGAAGATAAAAATGGAGGGTTGCAACCTGCGTTAAGTGTTAAACCACAAGATTGCAAATCACAATTAACTATTTATTATATATTGAATTCATTCTAACAAGAACCGTAAATTGTAAAGAAGTAAAGGAACTACATCTATAGCCACAAGTTTTGAAGGATATAAAAGTAACTTTGGAAATAGGGAAAGTTACCTTTATACCTTTCAAACTTGTGGCTATGAATAGTTCTTTTAGTTCTTAATTTATGTTGGTTTTCAATTGAACACCCCCAATTATATATATATATATATATGTGTGTGTGTGTGCAGGGACATATTCCATTTATAACCATTAAATATGAAATAACTAATTTTGAACCAAAATGTTTTAAGGGGTAAAAAAGTAATTTTTCTATAAAATAGGGAAAGTTACTTTTTTACCCTTTTAAACTTGTGGCTACAATTGGTTCTTTTAGTTCTTAAGTAAAAATAATCCTCATAGAGTTAGCGCCGTCCAAACCCAGTGTTTGGACATGGGTATTCCACCATGTGAGGGCCGGTCCCTCCAGAGTATCGGTCGTATACTTGACCCAGTTTTCATCAGCACATTCGCACATCGCGAAAACGGATTCGGCCTTTTCTATCCAACGGAGCATTCCTACAGCTCCTTCTGTTCCCTTGAAGGTATGAGGATGACAGTTTAGAAAGGTTTTAAATGAGCACCCCTTGTTGTTGCTCCCATGCGATCCTGTTCGTCAATAACCAATGTCGCGTGTTAGTAATCGTGTTAGCTACACTATGTTGGTTGGGTTAGGCAAGGGTTAGTACCGTTGTTGGTTCCACTGGTCTCGCTGTGTTGGCGACTTGCCTCATACTCGGCAATCGCCTTGTTGACCTGACGATCAACCATCATCTTGATGGTTGCCGCACCGATCTGCCTTTTTGGGGCACGTGTGTGAGTTCTGCGTCCAACCATCTTGTTAGCTCTATACGAAGGAATAGAGTGTTAGTCATCATGTGTCAGAGTGTTAGCCAGAAGTTATGTTAGATGGCATGTTAGCAAGCAACTATAGTCATGATCAGGATACAAAGTAAATAAAAACAAAACATCATTTCACTAATGAAGATTTTGAGGTACAATGATTTTCCAAAATGTAATACTACTATCTAGTTCATATGAGCACATCCCGCTCATCTAGACATACAAAGAGTAAAATACTGAAATAAAATAGGCTAACTAATCCGAAGCAATAGTGGAGTGCGAGTCTCCACTGTCCGCTGGACCGTCGTCCTGGTCCTCCTCGGGATCTTCATCAAGATCCTCATCAAAATCGCCCTCCTCAAGGTCCTCGACCTCGAACTGGGGTCCCTGGTCCTGGTCCTACTCGGGCTCCACAATGAGCTACTCGGCCCAAGCATTATGGAGTATCGCTTGGTTCTCCTCGAATCGCTCGCCTTGGTCCCCGACCACTGCAGCGATTTCCCCCTGTCGCTCCTCCAACTGCGCTGTCCAGTTACGAAGCGTCTCGATCTCGTCCACCACCTGCTCCCACAGATGGTCTAGCTGCCCTCGGAGATGCAGATTCTCCTCTCGGAGAGCTCTAATCTCCTCATCCCGCTCGTGTTCCCTACGAGCCTCCCGAGTTGTCCATGCAACATGGGCTGTAAAAGCCCGCTCAAATGATACTCCGAGTGCCGGTAATTGGTGTACTCGGTCATCATCCGTCCGTAATCGCTAGAGAGGTACTCTCTCCTCGACAATCCAGTCCCACACAGTGTGAGGGTACCAAGTCCATGACCTGGCGCGTTTTGCTATGCGCGCCCGCTCAGCCATCTCAGCATCCACTAGGGCCACAATGTCCCGTACTCCCTGACGGTCCTCCTTCGTCAGCTCGTACTCGTGCTCTGCGGGGCGTTTCCACGGATCTCTCCTAGCATCCTCATTGTTGTCAGCCATCCTGTAGGTCTCAAATCAGTAAGCAACAGATAATAGCAATAAAATACATCAGTGTGCAAATTCTAAGTGAAGTGTCTAATGTTGAGCAATGGCTATAATCTAAGTTCACTACATGCAAACCTAGTTCTCTATAACCAAGGTTCTGATACCAGTCTGTCACAACCCCAAATTCTCACTTGTGGTATCAGTCCACGTGGGTGTGATGTGGCCGGAATCACAGCTCATGGTCATATAGAACAACTCTATATGCATTTCAAAACACAATGTTTGACATCAATACAACCAAACAGTTTTATAAATAAGCAGCGGAAATGTAAGTTGTTTAAATTGCAGCGAAATAAAATACGTTTGATAAATGCAGTGGAATAAACATTGTTAAAACTACATAATTCGATTACATAAGATAAATTGTTTGTGTTCATAAATCATAATATAAATGCATGCGGGTCCTATGCTCGGCTCCCTACGTGCATTCCTGGATTCCATGATCCTGTCAGTCACCTGAGAATACAAGTTTAAGAAAAAGTGTCAAAACAATGGTTGGTGAGTTCACAGGTTTTGATATATACATAATAATAGAGAAAACAAGTGTCATGCTGTTTATCATATGTTTGTCCCGAGCCCTTGGCTCCAAGTGTTAGTGCGTCACTACAGAACTAGACTTGTTTGTCCTTGCCTCCGCGATGTCTCGTAATAACATAGCAAGTTAGGTCAAAGTTTCACGTGTCCCGACCTCCAGTCAGTATTGTGCCACGCAGGGTTCGTCACACCCAAACGGATCCATTCAAACCTACCTCGTTGTTCGTACATTAACGGTAAGACTTTGTGAGGGCTTGTTACGATTACAACACTTAATGTTTGTCTAATAAACCATCATACACATAAAAATGTTTGTATAGTAATAATGTTTGACTCGATTCAACTAGTATTCTCCCCCGATTTGAAAAGCTTGTAAAAGAGTTAAAGAGGGGCCGTAAACTCACCTTAGTGATCGTGAACAAATGTAAGCGTAAGCTCCTGCGTAGACTGCGTGTTGGTCACCGGCTACCTATATCGTATACCATATGTGAGTTTGTGTAAGTGACCGTGTTTGTGACACCCCGTAAATTCCAGGTCAGCACTAACTTTATTTTAACAATAATTTATATTATTATTTCATACGTAGCACTAGAATAATTACTATTTAGTGTGACACGTGGCACAACAGACCAAACGCACCGATAATTCAAGGAATTATCGCAAAACACAACGCACGTGTCTTGAATAACGAACGTTGGTGAAACCAAAGTACACTTTCACTGCACCTAGGTTCTAGGGAACCCAAAATATTGGGAACAATGTTTATATGTCGAGAATCGATGATCATAATCGTGAAATACGCGAAAATCGGTTCGAAACAACAAAATTAGGCTTATTGGGCTTCTCTGGGACCCATCGTGGTACGCAATGGCCCAACATGAGGCCCTGTAGCGGTACGCGACAGGCGTCGCGGGGGTTTGAATCCCGAATTCCTTCGCGTATCGCGAAGCATCTTTTTGGCCTCTCGTCGCGGTACGCGACGGGTGTCAGACGACAAATCTTTATAAAACCAAGACCATTATGCCTACTCTACTCATTTTAATCATTTTACTCGACTCCACACTCAACCTCTTGGCTTATCTCCACCATTACCACCTTGATTGAGCTCTGGAAGCCATTGGAGGCCACATTTGAGCTTGGGGAACTTGAAGAACTCAAGGAAGAAGACCATCTAAGCTTGGAGATCATCACCTTCTTCTTGTTCTTGTCCAAACCAACGAACCAGGAGGTCAAGGAGCTGCTGGATCATCATCTCAATTGTTCAAGAAGCTCTAGAAGGTAGATCTACACTCCTTATGGCTTAAAATCACCATATTTCACACATGCACCCACTAGATCGCACATGCAAATGCATGAGTTGCACATGCACGAATTTTCACTCTTTTGAATCTGGGTTTGTTGATCTAAATGTGTTTCTTGATGATCTATGATGTTATTGTAAGGATTTATGACAATCCAAGATGTTGTACATATATCTATATGCTTAAAATGATGATTTATGATGTTATAGATGCATGCATGTATGATCCATGAGTATTGAGATGATTTTGAATGATTGTAAATGTTTATTAATGATATTAGAAGATTAATTCATGGTTAGATTGTGTTAAAATTGTTGGAAACATGGTTTTCATGAATCTTTCTAATAATAGAAACTTTTTATTTATAAAATGGTGTTTTGGTGAAAATGGTGATCATGCATATGTATGAACTTGTTGTTTGAATGATGATATGATGATTATGATACATAGAATGTAATTTGAATCTTGATGTTGGTCATATTTAGTATGGTTACTATTTTGAGTAACTTTTCTAGTCAAAATGTTGATAGATGACAAGTTGAACTAGACGTGCATGTTTAAATGATGATAAATGGTGTAATATAATGTTATGTGAGGTAAAAATGGGTTAGAAATGCTTAGGAGGATTATTTGGATGACGTTTGTCATAGTTACTATATTTAGAAACTTTATTTTTCAAACTATCAATTTAGAGGCAATGTGCATGATTTGATGATGCTAAATGGCTTTATATGATGTTATGTATTATAAGAATGGCTTAGGATTGATTAGAATGGTCATTTGTATGATAATAGTCATAGTTATTATTTATAGTAACTTTATTTTGCAAAATAACAAGTTATGAACATTTTGTATGATACAAGCACGCTAAATGGTTTATTATGACTTAAAATGGCTGATGCATGCTAAGTTAGATGGTTTCTGATAATAATCATGCTAGAAATGGAAACTTCCATTTTTGGAAACTTTTGTGTGCCAACATGACATAAGTGACTTGTGTGGTTTCGTATGATAACGTGTTATGTGTTAACATGACCACGTAGGACTAATGAGCACGCTAGAACTTAAAAAAAGGATATGTGTTGTGAAACTTTCCATAAATGGAAACTTGCCATAAATAGCAAGTTTTCCATAGACGTGAATTACACGTTTTGCACCCGACGAGCACTTACACGAATGATACACGATACACAACCGACACACGATTCACCAACGGGTCGTTAGGTCAAACACGGTCAACACGACCAACACGGTCAACCACGGTCAACGCGACCCGCATAACAACCAGGAGTTGTTTAGACGCGAATACGGTCATGTGAGACCAACACAAATATGATCACAAACTTATAACACCTATGTGATATAGGTAACTACTAGCCAGCGAGCTACTCCGTTCTCGTAAGAACGCACTCAAGCAGACTCAGGTGAGTTTACAGCCCCACTTTTACTCTTAACTGTTTTACTAATCTTTTGGGGTGAGAATGCTATGCAACTGTTTTAGGTATATGACTGGTATGTCGAAAAACTATTTTGAGTGTACTATTATCGCAGCAAGTCCTCTCCACCCTTACCGTTAGTTGTGTACAAACGAGTCGTTATTACGTAGTACTACTGGTTTGACCAACCCCACTCGGCAACAACGTTGACAGGATGTCATAACGAGTGTAATATCGATGTTGATGTCGGGTTTAGCGATGACCCGCAGAGGCAAATGGAAACAGTCGAGTTTCGGTAAGATGACATGACACACTCCACGGATCGTAGATCTAACAAAACTATTTAACATACCCAGTATATATAACTGTTTTACTGCTTTCCAATACTTAAACCTGTGAACTTACCAACTTTATGTTGACACATTTTAGCATGTATTCTCAGGTAACTGAACAGCACGAGCTAGGATGCACATGGAGATGCACAAGAGAGTCTGCATACATATAGACTCTAATCCTAGGCTTATGTTTTGATTTTTGTCATTTTAAACAATGTTAACAATGTATTTCTGATTACTTAATTCCGCTGCTTTAGTGATGAACTTTTCCGCTGCTTGACTTATGAAACTAGTCTTATTTTACAAACTGTATGATTGAGTTAACTCATATAGAGTCGTTCAATATGACCATGAGCTGTGATCCTGGCCACGTCACACCCACGTGGACTGACACCACGAGTGGGAATTTGGGGGTGTGACAGTGTTCGTGCTCGTGTTTGTGCTCAATAACCCTCGGTTGTTCATGTTTGTCCATGTCGGTCCACAGTGACCGTGTTTGCTCATGTTGGTCCACATTGACCGTGTTTGGCCATGTCAAGTCAACGACCCGTTGATGAACCGTGTGTCGGTTGTGAATCGTGTAACATTCGTGTTAGTGCTCGTCGTGTGCAAAACACGCAAGTCGTGTTCATGGACAACTTACTATATATATAGTAAGTTTCCATTTATGGCAAGTTACATAACACGTATCGTTTTTAAAGTTCTACTATGCTTGTTAAGTCCTACATGATCATGTTAACACATAGCATATTGTCATATGATTCAAATAAGCATATAAGTCACGTTTGCATACAATAGTTTCCTAAAAAGGAAAGTTTCTAGATTTAGCAAGATTATCATCGGAAACCATCTATCTTAGCACGCAATAATCATTGTAAGTCATATTAAATCATTTAGCATGCTCATAACATACAATTTATCCATAATTCGATATTTCACAAAATAAAGTTACTATAAATAGTAACTATGACTATTATTCATCAAATGGTGATCCTAATCATATCTAATCCATTTTTATATCAAATATCATCATACAACAATCATTTAATATCATCTAAGCATGTTAACCTAGTTCGAATCATCGGCTATCAACATTTCGAATAGAAAAGTTACTAAAAATAGTAACTAGGCCAAAAATGAGCACAATAAATCCCAAATCCATTTCCTTAACTTTCTAATCATCATATTATCATTCAAATAACAATTTCATACACATGCATGATCATATTTCATCCCATATCATCAAGATGTAACTAGAAAGTTACTATAAATAGAAAGTTCATCATTTACTCATATTTTATCCATTTCAACAAGATTTAATCATGCAATTTACTTCCAATACCATCAAAAATAACGTATTAATCTCCAAATCTATCTAAAATACACTAGATCATACATGCATGTAGCTATTTCCTCTAGTTATGACCAAATCATGAAATTTCTACATACACCACATCATGGATCGTCATGAATCATCATCTAAACATCATAGATCATCCAATATCATAAGAACATCATCAAACCCAGATCAAAATTTCGTGCGTGTGCATTCAATGTGCTTGCATGTGTGTTTAAAGACATGCATGTGAGTGTAGAGTGAGAAAAGTGTGTTTTAAACATAGAAACTACCTTTGAATGCTCCAAATGGCTGAGATGACAAGTTCAATAGTCCTGGAGCTTCTGGACAGCAAGGTTCCTTAGCAACAAGAAGATGGTGATGATAGATGGTGTTCTAGAGAGCCTCCTTCAACCTCCCAAACCTTCAAATGGACTTCCAAGCTTCAAAATGAGCTTCAATGGCTTCCAAGTGGGTATTGCAGATGAAAATGGCAGAGAATAATCGAAGGATGGCGTGTTGGGTCGAGAGAAATGATTAAAATGGATAGAATAGGCATAATGGTCTTGGTTTTATAAAGATTTGGCGTATGGATGTCGTCGCGTACCGCCGAGAAGGCTCAAGATGCTCTCAGTGTACCGCGATGGATTTCGGGAGTTCAAACTCCCCGCCCATCCATCGCGTACCGCCATGGGGTTTCTAGGGGTTCATCGCGTACCGCGACGGGTCCCAAAAGTGCCCAATAGGCCCATTTTCAATGGTTTGATCCGTTCATCGCCGTTTTTACGCTTACGGACTATCTTTCGGTCTCGTTTGAACTTCCAAGTTCAATGTTTGAGTGTTTCGTGAGGTTTCTCGTGTTTTCTTACACGATGTGCTAAAAGTTCACCAACGTTCGTGTTTTCTTAGACACGTGTGTGCGTGTTGCGATAATTCACCGAATTATCGTGTTTGTGTCAGTGTTCGTACCGTCATGCTACGTGTCACACTAAATTAAGCTAATTGTAGTGCTACGTGTACAAATATCATTTAAACAAACATTTAAATAAAATAGAAGCTGACCTGGAATTTACGGAGTGTCACATAGAAGGACACAATAATCTTTTACCAAAAACTCTTAAAATTAAGAGTTTTACAACTATTATAACATGAAGTACAAGTTACAAAGTTTTAAAAACCATAAACAAAGGTTTTTTTTTCTTCCCTTTTTACCTTATCTCACATTGATATCTTTAAGAAATAAAGTGTCAAAGAATGACTATAAAAGAAACAATCTCAAATCAAATGAATCACTTCATAACATTTATGTTAAATTTGTCAAACCATATTTGGCCTTTTAAACTGTGACTTTTATCATAATAGTTTTTTAGTTAAATATTAATCTTAAATTAAAAGAGTTGATTTTATGAAAATGTGGTGGTTTATGCTTTTTACGTGCCAAAATCAGCAACTTAAATGTTTTCTGTTCTGCCGCATCGCGCGGACATCTAACTAGTTAGTGTGTGTGTGTGTATAATTTGAAAACCTCTCTTTAGCGTGAAAACAATGAAAATCATGTAAAAAAGCGTTTTTTTTTAATTTTTTACAGGTTTTTTTACATTATTTGACGCATTTTTATAAAAAAATAATAAAAAACGTAGAGTAGTTATTTTTAAAAAAATATTTTGAAAACCATGTAAAACATACGTAACATCTGGGCACAGTGTTACTAACGTATTACGTGTGTTTATAAAATAACTTTTTTTATAAAATATTTTTACTAGGCGCTTTTTAAAATTATTTTTTATAAAAATGTGGCAAATAATATTACAAATCTATAAAAAATTAAAATAAAACAGGTTTTACATGATTTTCATTATTTTTCACAGTAAATAATGTTTCTATTTTATTTTATTTTTTTTATATATATAATTCGGTAAACAATTAATGATATCAGTGATACTCACGTTTAACACTATTCATGACCTATACAAGCAGTAAAGCTTGAGGTACAGCAGGTTCTTCTTGTTGTATGTTTGCCATTTTTTTCAAAAATTTTTTTTACTAAAACAATCATGTTTGACTATAATTTACCAAAATAATCAGTGATATATAGCCTTCATTTTTAGGTTTAGTCTTTGCTCTAGACTTTGGTTTAACCGTTAGCTTTGTTTACTTTTTTGACTTTGAAAAAAACTTACGGACCCACATGTTAGCGACTTTATCGGGATCTAAATGGATGTCTTAAGACCATTTTTCTACCGGTGTCTTAAGACGACCAAATTGGGGTCTTAAGCTTTTCAAGCGGCGTATAAATTGGGCGTGTAAAGGCGTCTTAAGACGCCGATAAAAATGGGTTTTAAGACACTCATTTTGATCTCAACAAAGTCGTTAGCATGTGAGCCTTTGTGTTTCTTTCTAAGACAAAAATGTACATAAAACTGACATATAAAGCACGGTTTAAAGCGAGGTCTAAAACTGAAAAAGAGGGCTAAATATTAGTGATAATTTTGGAAAAATGTTTGTCAACCATGATTGTTTTGGTAATTTACCTTGTTTTTACTTATTTGTGACTTCTTATTTTTTTCCCTTAATCCAAAAAATCAGATAAATAATTGGTTATAGTTGTTCTAAAACAAAAAAAAAATAAACTTATTACATACTTATATGATTAATTAATATAAAATTGTAAATAGAAAATACCAAATTCCAAACATTATAGGTTCATCTATTTTGCTTAGCTAGAAGTCTGTATGGTTCAGTATCAATTTTTTTCTAAAAAAATAAAATTTTTATACACAGATTAATAGGTATTGTTGATGATATATATATTTTGTTTAGTAATTTAGCAACTTCTTAATATATGCACCCATTTATACTTCACATTACTTTGAGTTTTTTATTGTTTAATGTTTTAGATTATTATTTAATTTGTTTTGTGTTTTACGATTTAGTTATTTTTGTTTTATTTTTTATTTTTTATATTAAATACTTTTTTTTTCTAGTTTAATATTTATTTATACATTAGAAAAACACAATTGTGTTTTTTTTATAACTTTGTTTTTTTATAACTTATCATGGAAAACACATATTTTAGTTTATTATGTTATATATATGTATCTTTAATTTTTTAAGGAAGGCATTTTGATTATTGTACTCTATGTTAAGGACATTGTAACATTGTGTAATATATATTCATTATTCTCTTCAATGTTCATATATTATGTAATATGTCTTCATCTTTGTGCTTTATGTCTCAACTCATTTTGTGTTCTTTTGTTATTGTTTTTTATATATTAGATAATTTTATAGTTATTTAATTTTTATGTTTTACGTATTACATGTACAAAATTGTGTTATTTTACAATTGTGTCTTTCAAATTTTATCATTTTGGACAATATATATTTCAGGTAATTGTGTCATATGTATCTATCATTTTATTTTACATTTTAAATAATTTGTTGTTATTTTATTATTTTTTATATATCAAATAAAGTTATTATTGTTTTACATATTAAAAAACTTATAATTGTGTTTTTTCACCATTATGTTTTCCAAACTCATTATTTAAAAAAAATATAAAAACCAATGACGAACATAAATATATAATGATGCATTAGAAAACACAAGATGATAGAAAAATTAATTTTTTTTAATAATTTTTATATAACATCGGTTTACTCGTTTTAAAAATTAAAAAATCAACAAAACTTGATAATAAAGTCAACAAAATAGATTATTAGCAAAATATATTTTCATCAACTTTTTCTTTATAATTTAATATTAATCATTAATTGAAAATTTAATGACTTTAAATCTTTTTTACACTTATTATATTAACAATCATTTGATTTTAATCATTTTTTCCAATCGATTTTAAGATTAATATATTGATAAGACTTAATCATGCATCCATCGTATCATAAATAATTGAAAGATGTTATTATTATGTGATAAAAGTAATTTGAATTACATATAGTTTTTTTTAGCAACAATTATAAATACATTTTTACAACTGTAAGATTTAAATCATTAAACTTTTGGTCTCATGCACCACTTAACCATGCATCTTGATTATATAAGAAAATCTTTGAATTATATATAACTGACCAATTAGCCTATGCATATTAAAATTAGATCGAAGTGAAATTTATAATATAAATATTTCATTAAATTCCAAATTTATAAAAATAAATATGAAACCTAATTTCATCTCTTGTGGAATTTTGTTAAGCAGGCGATTGTCTGAAACGTTATCAAATAGAAGTTTGTACATCACCCACTTCATATATAACGTATCAATTCAGTAGGAAACTTACAATTGAAAAAACTCTTTGCTCATTCAGGGTTAATTGCTCTCAGATAATTAAACTCGAATACAAGATATTTCATTGGTGAAGTAAAGAAGGTATCAAGAGGTAAATTGTGTTTTATTTCCTTGAATTTGACATATATTTTCACATGATTCCTTAGAAATAGCCGTTATAATGTTTTATAAATAACAATGGACCATTTCTATTAATCTTACTTCTTCGAAGACGCTCTCTGTCATCATACCCGGGTATGAATTGAATTTAGGAGACTGAAATCTTGCATACTAATTACTAAATGCATAAAATTTATTTATGTAATTCGTGTACCAATGAGTTTTTAATATAGTCTAGTGTACTGTGGGAAAAAATTAACTTAAATAAGACAACAATAATTGTAAAAAGTAGCTTTATGCGGCTTGAAATATAATATCTGCCCAACAAATGATCGAAGTTAATATTAGTACTATACCAAATTAAGAACGTTCAACGAATTGATAATATGTAGGTTGTAACAATAATAATAATAATAATAATAATAATAATAATAATAATAATAATAATAATATTATTATTATTATTATTGTTATTATTGTTGTTATTATAACTTTGCATTTAAGCAACTTTATTAATTTTATATTTACAAAAGATTTAATCCACAGTTAATTATTTTATCTCAGGTTTAAAATAAAATAAATAATCAAATTGTCACTACTAGAAAACACGTGTTTTTCCGACGACAAACTTGGTCGGAAATCGATTTTTCGGAAGAAATTCCTACAGAAGATGTTAGACGAAAGCAGCTTGAGTACTTGATTCCACTTGACGAAAAATGAAAGGTTTTTGGTGTAGTGTGGCTGGTTTAACTGCAGAAAATGTGAAGGGGTATTAGGGTTTACCGATTATGATTTTAGACATTCATTACACGTAAAAAAAACTTAGTGTTAATAAATTATATGTGTTACACACATCCACGTTTTTACATGTGCGTACACTATTACAACACAATAAAGTTTTTAAAGTAAAATTACATATGTATTTGTTTGTTTACATAACCGACAAACTTATAATTTGTTAGATTTTATATTGTTTGTATTTAATGTTTTCATATATTACCAAGGTGTAACAAGGATGATGCGAGAAAACGTTGTTAGGAGACCGAAAAACGAAAAAGAAAAACCCGTGGTGGGAATATAGTTGGAAAATTCCTACGAAGTCGATTCTTTTTTTTGTTTTTCAACTCCTAGACATCGTTTAAAATAAAATAAAACAATTTTTTTATTTTTAATTTTATATTTCCGACGGATTTCCGACCAACATATTATTTATTGTTTTAATTATTTTTGTGCTATTTTACCGATAACGTTCCACCAAATATTTTAGTTAATTTTATTTTTAAACTTTTGGTCGGAATTCCGTTGGTATCTACCGATAAGTTTCCGACCACTACATGTTTTGTCGCTAAATTGTTAGAATTTTAACACTAAAAATATGGGTTTTTTTTGTTGTCGGGATTTGCCCGGAAAAACGTCAGAAACTTCCGTCCATTTTTTTTGTCGGAAAATTTCAGCTTTCTAGTAGTGTTGTTAAGAAAGAAAAAATACCAATATTTATTGTAAATAAATAAAAAAAAACTTACATCACAAGTAGTTGATTTTGATCTCGTTGTTGTATCATTTTGTAATCAATATATACTCTTAGATTTAATATAACACATTTGCCAGTTTTTTTTAACAGTAATATTATTCTATCTCTATTCATAAATACATTTTGTATCATTTTCTAGTAGTTTTTTTTATTTTTTTTAACGTCAATTTGGACCACTGACGGGTCTTAGACCCATCCGATCATATCCACAACCAATAGGAGGAAACTCACTATAGGTGATAGGAAACACCCTAGCCCAGCATGAAACTCCTATTTTATCCATATCAGGACTTGAACCCGTGACCTCTATATTGAAATCACAGGGTACTTCCCTCAACCACTTGAACTGAGGATCATTGGTTAAAAATGGTCTTAACTTCACCTATTATAGATGATTCATGTACCAAATTAATTTATACCATTAAAATTTCCATAGTTAATTTTTAGTGGAGAATAACTTAGTGAAAATTTATACATAAAATAATTTAACAAGTTGAATCTATGATTATTACTTAATTAGGACAAGGTATAAATTCCATGTTGATTAATTTTTTTATTTTGGTATAACTATATAAGTCTTATGCATCAACCTATTTAAACTATATATTTAAGATTTAGGATTTAAAGTATATGGTTTTTTTCCAGATGATGTCATAATAAAAAAAAAAAAAAAAAAAAAAACACTAATTGTAAAATAATTCATGCTCATTCCAAGAATTTAGTCAAAACCAGTAACAAGCTTAAGACGCTAAAAAGATTTATATTTCTTTTAAGAAATGTTGAACCTTTTGGTTAAATATAAAATTAATAAACCCTGAAAAATCATAAAAGTTTATTTCCGTGGTTAAAAATTGAAGATAACTTATTGTTAAAAAAATTAATCTATAGTATTTTTTTTTCATATTAAAATAATATATATTTTAAGCACAGGATATTTTAAAAATATATAAATTAAAATATTAATACTAATGACGTTTATAAAATATATAATAAATGATTCAACTAGTAGGTGGATGAATCACATGGCATCCATACACCAGATGACCAGAGGGTAAAGTGCAAAACAACAAAACAATGTGATTGGGTTGTGCTATATACATACACACATGCACACACATATATAGAGTTTAAATAACGTGAAAACCCGAATATAGAGAGAAAATCATTAAACTCTATGTGAGTTATTGATTTGAAATGTTGAAAATAAACATGTGATAACACTAAATTTAATTAAAAAATTAGGATTTTTAATAAAAAATATATACTTTAATGTGGAACACATGTTTATTTTCAAGATTACAAATCAATGACATAGATAGGGTTTAAGGATTTTCTCTATAAGATTGTGTTTTCACATGATACAATCCATATATATATATATATATATATATATATATATATATATATATATATATATATATATATATATATATATCCCTGATTAAAATGATTAAGTACTCCCGGCATAAGTTTATTATATATATATTTTTTCTTTGATGGCTCAAATTTCGTCAAATCTATTTTCAGACGGGTTCATATTCGTGATATTACCATGGTTGTAATATATATATCAAATCAATGCTGTTTTTTCATATATTTCAAATCAAGATATATACATATATTTATTTTTTTTGAACTGGTAGAAAAAATATAAATGGATGGTTATTTAACAAAAAGAGTTGGATCGCCTTAATTTTTTTGGGTTTTCAATATTACAAAATGAACAGTCTTCTTGTTTTTTCCCTTTTTTTTATGTAAACATAGATTATGTATTTGTTCGTCTCTTTTCACAATATAGCACTTAAGTATTTTTATGAAAAAAGAAAAAAATTAATTAATATAATATATCCTGGTTTCTAAGTTGAGTTATATATTATTTTCTGAACATTTTATTTTTCTACAAATTACACTTCCACCCTTCACCTCTAAACTTTTTTTTTTTTTTTTTTGTATTAATTAATCTTAGTATAAATTAATATTCATATTTTAAATTATTTTAAATGATTTATAATTGATGTGTTCTTATAGTGTTGTTCTAGTTGTTTCATGTTGATGGTGTTTATTAGGCAAACACTACTCATCATTGTTTGACCATCATCACAATCACCTTTTCATTTATGCACGTGTTAGGTTGATGAGTTAACAAGTTGTGTATCGGTTCGTTGAATTGTACACCCCAAACACGTCTCATATTTTTTATTTTGTAAAAACGTCAACCATAATTTACACATACATAAAATCATGTAACTTGAACTAACCTTTTTAACATGTTATGAGATTGGTGAATTGTTAAAAAAATAAAAATAAATAAAAGTGGTTAAACGAATTGTAAGCGGGTTAGTGGGTTAACATGTTGATAAGTTTACTTGTTAAACTAAATGCTTGTCAACTTGAACACAACACGTTTAATTAAGCGATTAATACGAAGATAACCCGCTTTTAAAACGGTTCGAATACCAACCCAAAACCTATAAGTTTTCATGTTTTCT
Source organism: Mikania micrantha (assembly GCA_009363875.1). Lineage (NCBI taxonomy): Eukaryota > Viridiplantae > Streptophyta > Magnoliopsida > Asterales > Asteraceae > Mikania > Mikania micrantha. The sequence goes on from CM018691.1 coordinate 17,142,361, forward strand.
TAAAAATTGACATCCGACCTAACACTGACCACTATCTCTTTATTGCTTTTCCGTTTAAAATCATTTGTGAAGCTCTCCAACCTCATACGACCTTTACACCTAACACCGTTAATATGAAATGAAAACTTGCATAAAAATTAAGGTTTTCGCTCCTATGCTTTAAGTGTTTTAACTATTTCGACTCAAAATTGAATTTTCTATCAATTCAACCCCTGTGGTTTGGACAACTAACGTTTTTGGCCTCCAACCATAGTTAGGTTTTGGGCCAAAACCTTTATAAGGCCATTCGGAGTCGAGTTCGGGAGAAGCACGGGAGGCTCAACACCGAACCGGGGCCGGCCGGGAACACCGTGCCCCGGTTTTGGCTCGGGATAAAGTGGGGACTGCTCACCGATTGAGGCCGAGCATGGGGGATAAAATTCGACCGTTATTTTTGACCGTTTGATTATTAAAAAATAATAATTCAAACTCTATATATATCACCAATTTTTACATTAAAACTCACACTCTTTATCATTTCTTCTTTAATTCTACAATCAAATTTTATAAAGTTTAAACAAATTGATCCGTTTACGTTTGAGTTTCCACCATTTGAAAGTAAATCGTCAAGTTCTGAAGAAGACGAGATCAATATCACACAACAAAACTTTCAATTTTCGCCAACCTTTGTGGCCACGAGCTTAAACGAGTTTGGATCCACCGCATCCTCTTCGAGAAGGTATAGACAATTTTTTTAGTATATTTGTTTTAGTATATTTGTTTTTTTATTATGTTTTTTACAATATATATGTTACAATATTTTTTAAAAGGTATATGTCGGGACGATCGTGCCGAATCACACAAGAGGCTTTTTGATCATTAATTTAGCACCGAAACCAACCCAACATTCACCCATGAATTATTTGAAAGAAGATTTCGTATGCCTAGAGATTTATTTTTGTGTATCGTAGACGACATTGAAATGAATTACCAATACTTTCAAACAACGTTTGATGCAAGAGGTCATCAAAGTTTTACTGCACTTCAAAAGTGCACGTCTGCGATACCACAGTTAGCTTACGGTGATGCTCCAGATGCTCTTGATGAGTATTTACAAATGTCTGAAAGAACGTCGCGTGAAAGCCTCAACCAATTTTGTGACGGTGTTATTTGTTTGTATTCAAAAGAATTTCTTCGAAAACCCACTTACAATGATGTTCAGTTGCTATACCAAGCACATTCTGAAAGACACAAATTCCAGGGGATGTTGGGAAGTATAGATTGTACGCATTGGGTTTGGAAGAATTGTCCGATTGAATGGCGCGGACAATACACACGGGGTGATTACAAGGTTCCGACGGTGATGCTTGAAGCGGTGGCATCACAAGACACTTGGTTTTGGCATGCTTTCTTTGGACCTCTCGGCTCCAACAATGACCTCAACGTTCTTGATCGTTCGTATGTTTTCAGCAACATACTTGATGGATCAGCCCTAAAGTGCACGTTTATGGTTAACGGCGTCGAATACAAGCTTGGATATTATCTTGGTGATGGGATTTATCCTAGTTGGGAAACTATAGTGAAATCATTGCAACATTCTCCCGAGAATGATTGAAAACGTCATCGATTTAAAACGTCGTCGATTCAAGAGAGCACAAGAAACAGCACGAAAGAATGTTGAAAGAGCTTTCGGTGTTTTGAAGGGAAAGTGGAATATATTTCATCGTCCCGCAAAGCAAATGCATTCACGAAGTTTACGAAAAATTATGTATGCTTGTATCATTCTACACAATATGATTTTAAAATGGACTGGGGAAGCAATATAACCAGAACACATAGAGGACCCTCCTAGCGATGAACAGCTTGAAGAAGACATTCTTTATCAGCTGCGATCAAGAACAACACACGAAAACCTTCGAGCCGACCTTATCGAGCATTAGGAGCATTTATCGCAACAATATCACGCCAATAACCTGAATAACTAGTATTTTAAATGTCTTTAATCGTTGTTGCTTATTTTTTAGAATCGTTGTGATTTTTTTTTGATTTAATGTAATATCTTTTTAATTTAATGTAATATCTTTTTAAATTTTAATTTAATTTTATATTTTATTTTTAATGAATCTATTTAATTTTTATTAAAATAAATCATTAAAAAATGTGGGGAAAAGTTGGAAAAAATGGGACGACACCATGCAAAATGGGGAAAAGTGGGGAAAGCTGATGTGACAATGAGGAAAACTAGGACGACTCCTAGTGGCCTAATAGTTAAGTTTGAGGGGCCAAAACCAATAGTTGTCTAAATCATAGGGGCTGAATTGATAGAAAATTATATTTTGAGCCGAAATAGTTAAAAGATTTAAAACACATTAGGCAAAACCGTAATTTGCTCTAAAATTAATCTATTATTACACAATTTCTATTCCTAGTGAATCTGGCGTTACACCTTCGTTAAACAAGTTCCTAAAAAAACTTGGTAAATCGAACATAAAGTAGATACAAGGGTCATGTTCAAATTTAACAATGAGTTCAGGGGTGTCATTATTACATGATGTTATATTCATCATGGTTATGGAGGACCGGCTCAAGCTCTTTGTTAACCCAAAAATTAGATAAAAGTCGGGGCTCTTTTTTGATTGTAAATAAATCTTTCTTCAAGTTTGAGACACAAACTGTATAAATTATCAAAAAGAAGAAAGTTACAAAAAGTATAAATCACAAACAAAATGTGTACATTAATTACAAATATTAAAACAGGCAGAAGTTTTACCTCAATTAGAATCCGTTACAACTAAAAGTCAATTCACCACAAAAATTTGAGGTCCTTTGATTTTGTAGGTCATAAGATAATGTTTTTTTATATATAGTCGGCCACTCGGCCTTGTAGTTATGGTTGATGTTTTACACACAAATAAGGGTCAGGGGCAGAGGTTTATTGGGGCCAGGGGCCCCTGCCGTTTTTCGGGTCAGAAGTCTCGACATATTAGTTTTCGGTAGAAAAATTTTATAGGTATTAAGTCCGGCCTCTTCGGTTTTTCTTGCTAAAATTTCTTGCCCCCCTTGGATTTTAAAAAATAATAAGGTTAATCTTATATTGTAAGTTTTAACATTACCTTTAAGGGTTAACAGTGTCGATTGTTATCTCATTCTTTAGCCATTAAACATTACCCATTACCTTGTGTTAAAAAAAATCCAGCAAGGCCTAGATTTATATACTTGATACGTTGATTTCAGAGAGGGCTCCATTATAATTTTTTTTGCTCTTGTCCGGCTATCCTGGCATCGTGCGCTTCAAGGGCTTCAAATTCAAGCAACAAATTTTCAAATTTCATATTTAATTTCAACCGATCTTGAGTAGTTGAATAATTAAATACTTCCTGCTTGGTTGCTGCTTCTTCTTCTTCATCGGTTCAGCCGTTCTCACGTTCTGCACTAACGTACTGTTAGTTTGTTACTACTTCTTCTTCTTCTTCCTTCCAAGTTCCAAGATACTGGTTCGATTCTTCTTATGCTTCACTGATTTGTCAAATGATTTATGAGTTATTGAGTTTATAGATTAGAATTTGTGAATTGTTTGTTGGAAATTTATGAGTTATTGTGTTTATTTATTGGTTATAGTTTATTAATTAGTTAATTGGTTATAGAATTTGACCCGACCCGAATTACCATTTGTCGACCCGAATTTTTAGCCAAAAACATAGCAATAAGAAAAAAAACTTTAACCTATAACTTTCGGGCCCCTTGGACATTTTTTCCAAGCTCCGCCACTGATAAGGGCCATGTTCGAATTCAACAACTAGCCTACTAATAAAAAAATACAAAGGTTGGAATAGTGACAGTTACGGGATGATAAAATTTCGAAGGTGCAGCGACTTAACACGAAGTTGACGTTGCCATGAGCCAATTCTTAGTGATTCGTATCAAAATTCTACGTCGTAAGATCAATAACCGGCCATCGAATACCAGTTTCGATCACCTGGAGATAGCTAGATAGGATCCCCACTTCAGCAAACCGAGTTTCGAAAGAAAGGAACGTACAAATGAGTTTTGACATCTACAAGTGGAGAATTAGGGGAAACTGTGTAGAAGAACCGTTCACAAATTTGTAATTAACTTATAATTTGTTATGCAGGACCAGAAAAATTTAAACTACACTAGCAGAAAGAAATTGCAACTATTACATGAAATAAAATTACATAAACATGAACCAAAATACAAATAGAAAGAAAACAAGAAAAGTTGATGGCTGAGGATTTCTGTTAAACAAATGTCCCTTAAAACAGATTTAAGGCTACTCAGGTGAACCCGTATGTCTACCAGGATACAATAGCCGAAGCAGATGAACTGCCGGAATTAACCTCGGCCTGAAAATCACATGAAAACAAGAGCGTCGTCGATCGATTGTTTAAGAGAAAGTTGTTTCAGTGGTAGTTTAGAAGACAACCCAAGTCTTGTATTTATAGTGTGGTTTACATCTCAAAAACAGTCACAGATTTGAATTCTAAAATGTCTGGAATTTAAACCACTTGAAACATGCGATTCAATGTATTAAAAACCCGAACGTTATTGACTATTGAGTTGAAACACCCACAGGGAAGTAAAACCTGAACCGCCAACCCAAATCAGCTAAAAATAGTAAAAGTCGGCTTGCGGCGATGCGAGCGTGCGAAGTGAAAAGTGCGCCATCAAAACACCACATTACGCACATCCTGACTGTCGGGCGCGAGCACGTCGGGTGCTTCTCACCCTCCCAAGTGTCACTGGGTGTGTCTTGTTATATTGGAATACTATCCTATAACATCTCTTATTATAAATCGACAAACGGTTTATCATTAATTCTATGTGGGAATCCGTTCCCACATCTATTATATATAATAAATAAAAATCTTTGGGGGACACATGACACAATTCTAGGCCATCTAAAATTTAGTTTTCCGCTTCTCTCTCCTCTTTAATTATCAATATTTATTATTTTGTTAGGAATTAGGGATAATGAATTTTAATATGTAGAATAATTAATATATTATTAATAAATTGGATTTAAAATGAAATTAACCATGTAGCTTTTAAATAAACTTACATTCTTTTTTAATAACTTTTATTTTGTTTTTCAACTATCATCAAATTTAAATTATATTACTTAAAGAGTAAATTGTCATGTGCGTTCCTACGGTTTGCTCACTTTTGTCATTTTAGTTCAAAAGTTTAAATTTCATTATTTTCGTTCTTATAGTTTCCATTTTATTGTCATTTTAATCTAAAAGTTTAAATTTTATTAGACTAAAATGACAATAAAACGAAAACCATAAGAACCAAAATAACAATAAAATGAAAACCATAAGAAACAAAATATTGAAATTTAAACTTTTGGACTGAAATGACAAAAGTGAGCAAACCATATGGACGAAAATGACAATTTACTCTTACTTAAAATATTTAAAAATAAAACATTAATGGTACTAATTGATTTTATGAGTGATTTTTTTTAAATATTTAATATGATTTGATGATTTAAACGATAAAAATACACTATATTGAAATAATAAAAAGTAAATATTTTTAAATATCCAAATTATATGTATTAATAAAAATTCTAAGTCAAGTTAATTTTAGTGTGTTAAAGAAGAATAAGTATACATTAATTAAATTAAAATTTATAGATTACATTACATAAAAATGATAACACATAGTTGAAAAAAAATTTAAATTAAAATGCAATTTATAATTATACATCAGATTTTTTTAAACATATTTGGATGATTTTTTGTGTAAAACAAGAGTTTAGTTAAACTATACAATTTACATGTTTTTTTAGTTACATAACTTTTTGTTATGATATATATATATATATATATATATATATATATATATATATAAATATAATTTTTTTTCAACCCGTGTAATACACGGGATTTTAACCTAGTTTATTATAAAATTAATGTTAAAACACTTAATCACACAACTTTGAGCATTGATATCTCATTCATCTTAACTCCGTTTTGGACCCCATTTAGTTCGTTGTGATCCTTACACATAGTAGAACCTAAACTAATCTACAATAATGTATTCGTAACATATACCAATAATTATTGTGGTCCAAAACTAATAATAAATTATATTTATTATCAAAATTCTAACAAACTAATGAACACAAATTCACTTGATGCCAAATAGCGAGCCACATTTAGAGTTTCATTAGCTAGCCAATGGTGTAAAGTCCAACCCATTTTTGCATTAAACGTTTTGGACCTAATGGAGTTTCACAAATCAATCAGATCCAACAAAACCAAAAGAAAAATATGATGGTGCATTATAGGATTGTGATCAAATAATAACTCATTCTTAAAACAATAACCCATATAACTTTGCCAAGATAAAGCCAAATCTTGGATTTTTTTTAACATCATTGTAACACATTTAGAACACTATGTTCTTTTATGAGTTTGCGAAATTTCATCACCGTTTGAGAGTTTATATCGTTGTAAGTTTTGGTTCTAAAACAGTTACAGTGCTATAAATCAAAAACTTACAACGATGATATCTCTTAAACGGTGATGAATTTTCACAAACTCATAAAAGAACATAGTAATTGTTTCGGGTAAAAATTAACAAGTATAATTTTTAGCAAAACCGAATTAGTTTAGTGGGGTATTGTGCTTAACAATCAAGAAAATAGTTCAACAGTAATGTTTAACAAGAATATCCCTAAGGATACCTAGGGATATTTCAGAATATAAAATAGAAAAACAGCCAAACACACGAGATTTGTACGAGGAAAAGCCCTTAATCCCTTAGGATTGCCGGCATAAAAACCTCGGGAGGTGACAATCGTCACTCTGCCTTGTTTTATTAAACTAACAAAGTAAAAGTTACAAAGAAAGAGCACAAATGATCGATTGCTAAGTGAGTAATTTTGTGATTGTGATTGCGAATGATGATGCTGTAGTCAATTGTGTGCAAGATGTCCCTAAAATCGATCATTAGCCTCAAATATATAGTCAATTGTATACAATATTGGTCAAATAGCCGTTCCTCATGAATCGGTCCTTTCTCCAATCAGATCTCGAGCAGTCCTCATAAACGTTGGCATGTTTCCCACGTTTCTTCTTATCATTCCAGAAAAATAGGCTTGCTAGTTACATGATTCTGTTGACTCAATTCAAATATTAGCAATATATGTAGAATTAAATAATAACATCATTTGCATTATTATTAAACAGTAATTAAGTCATCAGATCATATAAATTTATATTCGCAAATATTCCTAAATATCCTGAAATATACTGTATTCCGAAATATTCCCAATTATGAGGTAACTTTTTTGAGGTATAACAATTGCCCCCAAATTCTTATTACCGCCTCAATGGGTGGTATGAATTTGAAATTAACCGTTTATTTTAGCTCTTTATTCAAATTTTGAATTTTGAATGTGATGTGACCTTTTTTTGACAGACCAGTTATTATTGTGGCGGTTTCCCACATATTCCTGCCGTTTATGCAGGATATAATGATCATTTCACACCCACTTGATGCCATCGTCTTCCACGGGATCTTGCTGTAAGTCTCTTTCATCTTTTAATTTTTTCTTTTGAAAAAATGTCTGGATCATCTTCCTCCTCTGATTTCGACTCCGACGATTTCACTGATCAAAACATTCTCAGTCTTAATCGTCAAAACAGAAATGTTTTGAATGATGACCGAATTGATCTTTTGCGTCTTTCTAAAACCTTTCCTGATGAAACTATTTTTCATCCCTTTTCTGAGAATCTTAAGGCTGACCATGTTTCGCCGACCTGGGTATGTTTTCCAGAATATCCCTTCACTTTAGGTCTAAAATTTCCTTTTCCCGATCTCATCCTGAATTTTTTCTTGACCACCAAACTGTGTTTTCCGCAACTTATGCCCATGGGTTGGCGTCTTCTTCATACCCTTGACCAACTAAACCATCACCTTGGTTTAGATATCGGTATCCCTGAAATTTCCTTGATGTACCAACTCAGGACCCATGGTTCATCTCGCTTTGTTCTTCAAAGGAGAAGTGGGGCTCCTATCCTTGTTCCAGGGATTACCTTCAACGAAGATGAATGGAGGAATAAATTCTTCTTTGTAAAAAGAAATTCTATCCCTCACGGGGAAATTCTTCCTATCAAATGGGTTGAAAAGGGTAGGATTTTTAGGGTTTTCTTTATTAACTGAGATTTATTATCGTTTTAATTTTGCTTATTATGTTTTATTTGGTTGCAGCTCCCAAATTTGAATCGCTCGTGTCAGAAGAAGAAGATAGCAGAGAAAGAATTCGTTCTTTGTTGAAAGTTGACGAACAGTACAGGAAATTTGGTGCTAATCTCGGAACTGTCACTCCCATGGCTTCAGGTATAATTATAAATATTCTGATATCCTTATATATTCTTAATTATTCCTAACTTTTCTGATTTTCTTGGCAGAATCTACCTTCAACCTTGAGGATCTCGACACCTTCTTTGCTGTTAAGAAGGAAAAAACCAGTCCTTCTGCCCCCAAACCTCGTGCGATGACTACTCGTTCTTCAAAGAGCACTAAGAAACGCAAAGGGGTAGACACCGTGGACCTTGAGGAGCCGTCCGATCTTTCTATTTCTGATCTTCTAAAAAGGGTATATTAACTGTTGTTTTTAGTTAATCATATATCTCTGCCTATTCTTAATGATCTATATTTTGTAGGCCTCTGCTAAATACGCCATAGAGAAAGAACAAAACGAAAAGCAGATTGAAGTCCTAGAGGATCAGAAAAAGATCTTCACAGCCAAAGCCAGTCACTTCGAGAAGGAGCTTGCCAAGGTCAAAAAGCAAATGAAGGACATGGAAGCCACCCACAAGCTTCAATTCAAAGAGCATATTGATGGAGCCAAAAAGTCTGCCGCCATTGCCGTGTTAAGGGCCAAAATCCAACTGGTGAATCAGGCCAAGGCTGAAGGTGTGGATTCTTTGGCCAAGAATATGAAGGAATGGGGCAAGATATTGGCGACCCTGGCTGGTGACAAGGCTGAAGCTTCTGTGGATGTGAACAAGGCTGGCGAGGTGGGTGAGACTAGCAAGGCAGGTGATGTGGAGGTGACGGGTGCGGAGGCTGATGTTGTGGAGCAGGAGGTGACGATGGGCGATGATGACAATGATGCGAAGGTCTGAGCCCATATTTTTTAGTGGTTGTGGTTCTTGTTTGCTAATGATGTAAGGATTTCAAACAATAGTACTTTAGGAAAGTCCCCTAGAATTGGGGCAGACAATTTTAGAAGTCAAAGTGGAGGGACCATGAGTTTCATGGCGAAGCTTTGATCTTCTTTTTAACTTTTGTTTTAACATATCAAATGGAGGGACCATGAGTTTCATGGCGAAGTTTGATATGTTAAACTTTTTTAGATTGTTAATATGACAGTTATGTTGGGTTATATTTCGGTGTTTCCTAACTTATTTTCAGATATCCCTAAATGTTTTAGAATATCTTAAATTTAGCAGATGCTTTTATTCCGTTTAACCTGAGTCATATGTAACTCTTCATGCATGAAATATTTAGGTTAAGAATAGTTCTTGATAAGTTCTATTAGGTATACTTAGGAATATTTAAGAATAATTTGGTATAGAATTAAAATCAATCTGAATATCAAATATTATATTCAGTTTTGAGAATGTTATTTATTTCAAGGTTTTTTATTCATAAGTATAGTTATGATTTTTAAAATACGTTCGAATATTCATAAGTATCTTATAATTTATTTAAGAAATGTTCATAAAGATTAGATTTCGACTAAGTATTAATCGTAATTATTCATATACTCCTAAAAATGTTCAAATATTTTTCCTATTTTTATTGAAGAGTTTTAGAGTATATTTCAATAGGATTAATATATATTGAATATATTTAGGAATAAATAAGGACATTTTAAGCTGCACTTAGCCTAATTTGACTAGTGTCTTAATTGTGTGTATGTTCGAAAATAATTTAAATATATGTTTAAAAATTGTTAATTTAACATGCCCCGTATAAAAATAAATATAGTGCATACTATCAGTCATGAAAACATATTTCCAAATAGAAATAATCAGAAATGAAAAGCATCATGGTAAATTAAAAGAGTTAAGAAACAGGTACCAATTTTGGAGATAGTAGGTTTAATGCGAAATCTTCTTTGTTCCTGTTATAATATCAAAGAGATTCCATACCTGAATATCCCCAAATATTTCGTGGTATTCCCAAATATCCTTGAAATTCAATCCTGCACAAATAGAAAAACAAGAAAACTTGGGACAAGCCCAAGATACTGGCGACAAGGCCGATTAAAACTGGCGACTAAGGCCGAAATACTGGCGACTAAGGCCGAAATGCTGGCGACTAAGGCCGAAATACTGGCGACTAAGGCCGGAATACTGGCGACAAGGCCGGAATACTGGCGACAAGGCCGGAATACTGGCGACTAAGGCCACTGGCGACTAAGGCCGATATACTGGCGACAAGGCCACTGGCGACTAAGGCCGGAATACTGGCGACTAAGGCCGGGATACTGGCGACTAGGCCGGAATTCGGAGGATCCCTGGTAATAGTCTTTGAAAATGAAATTGTCAGCCACTCATGCGTGTACTGGTCCCAAAATCTCCAACTATACCGGGATATTTCGGAGGATCCTTAGTTATAGCCCTTGATAATGAAATTGTCAGCCACTCATGCGTGTACTGGTCCCATCATCTCAGACTATAATAGGATAAACGTGCGCAACTGGCGAGGGCATGAGCCCTAAGTCTTCATGATAGTCTGTTGAGTTTTGATTTCAGGTCAAAACTTTGCAGCTGGACATAAAGTCAGTGCGGGGTCTTCATCAAGTTCTGATTTCAGGTCAGATCTTGGGTTAAGACATAAAGTCTCATCTCTTCTCCTGCTATACCTACAAGACAATAAGATTTTTGCATAGCTGGGAACCAGGAATCCTGATGCCCTTCTTATGCTTGATTAGTAACACGGTAATTGGGAATATACAAGAATGTGTAAGCATATACAAGAATAATCATAAATATTCAGTAGTAAGAATACAGGGTACAACTTAATATGTTTTAAACAAAGTATGACTTAAGGTGAATAGCATTCCAAGATCTTGGAAGAGGTTCTCCTTCCATGTTGGTCAACTTGTATGCCCCTTTTCCTGCTTCGGAATCTATCTTATAGGGTCCTTCCCATTTCGGAGCGAGTTTTCCATCAGCTGGATTGGTAGTATTCTGAAATGCTTTCCTTAGTACTAAGTCACCAACTTGAAATCTTCGTATCCTAATATTTTTGTTATATGATTTGGCTATCTTTTGTTGATATGTCGCCATCCTTATTCTTGCAATATCCCTAAGTTCATCAATAGTATCTAGATCCTCAGAGAGTGTTTCCTTATTGGATTCTAGATTTTGTAAGCTAGATCTTGCGGTAGGAATAACCATTTCAGTTGGGAGAACGGCTTCAGAACCATATACTAAAGAAAATGGCGTTTGACCGGTTGCATTCTTTGTAGTTGTTCTATCAGCCCATAGGACAAATGGAAGTTCTTCAGCCCACTTTCCTTTCTTGGATCCCAACTTTTTCTTAAGGTTATTAATTATGATCTTATTGCTTGATTCCGCTTGACCATTAGCTTGAGGGTGAACAGGTGTAGAGGTGATCATCTTTATGCCCCAGCTTTCACAGAAGTTTGTGGTCCTTTTGCCTATGAATTGGGACCCATTGTCACAAGTGATTTCTGCAGGTATTCCAAATCTAGTCAAGATATTCCTCTTTATGAATGAAACTACTTCTTTTTCTCTAACTTGTACGAAGGCTTCTGCTTCAATCCATTTTGAGAAGTAATCTGTCATAGCTAGCATGAACACCTTTCCTCCAGGAGCTTTAGGCAGCTTTCCTACTATATCCATTCCCCATTTCATGAATGGCCATGATGAGACTATTGGATGTAGAGGTTCAGCTGGTTGATGAAGTATATTGCTATGTCTCTGACAAGCATCACATTTCTGGGAATAAGACATTGCGTCTCTTCTCATAGTTGGCCAAAAGTATCCTGTTCTCAGGATCTTTGAGAATAATGCTCTACCCCCAGTGTGATTTCCACAGTCTCCTTCATGGATATCTTTCATTACTTCCAAACTTTCGGGTTTCTCCAAACACCTTAAGTATGGGCCTGATATTGATTTCCTATATAAGATATCTCGTATGATTGTGTATCTAGATACTTTTGCTTTAAAAGCTCTAGGATTTGTTTCCTCATCAGGTATTTTCCCTGTTTGAAGATAGTTCTTAATAGGGATAGTCCAGGATATTTCATGTGCTTCTGAGTGAAGAACTTCGGTGTTCTCGGGTTCACTATCCTGATCTATATCTTGCATATCTATAGCTGGTCTTAGAATATGTAGGATAGGGATATTAATATCCTCAGGAATTCTTAGGGATGATGCTAAGTTCGCCAATGCATCCGCTTCGGCATTCTCATCCCTTGGTATTTGAGTGATATCAAAGTTGTAAAAATATCCTGATATATCCTTAACTATTTCTAAATATTTTGCTAATTTATCTCCTTTAGTCATGTAAGAACCGTTAAATTGATTGGCTATTAGTAGGGAATCGACAAAAACATGTAAATTTCTGATGTTCATATCCCTAGCTAATTGGAGTCCTGCTATTAGGGCTTCGTATTCTGCTTCATTGTTAGTTGCTTGAAATTCGCAACTGATCGATTGGGGTATTATGTCCCCATGTGGCGATTTTAGTATAATGCCTAATCCTGTTCCTCTTACATTCGAAGATCCATCTGTGAACAAGGTCCACTCACCAGTATCTTCGTCTAAGATTCTTACTTCTAGATCCACTTCTGGTTGTAGATCACTACTAAAATCAGCCACAAAGTCTGCTAAAGCTTGTGACTTAATTGCTGTCCTTGGTTCATAGATCAAATCATATGTGCTGAGTTTAACTGACCATTTTGCCATCCTTCCTGACAGCTCAGGTTTTCTCAGTACGGATTTGACAGGGTAATTTGTTTTAATGTGTATTCTATGCGTTTCAAAGTAATGTCTCAGCTTAGTTGATGCCATAACCAAAGCTAAAATTAGCTTTTCCAAATGAGAATATCTAGTCTCAGCATCTACTAAACTTTTACTTACATAGTACACAGGGTGTTGCGATCCCTGATGATCCTTAACTAATACTGCACTTACAGTCGTTCGGGATACTGCTAAATACAGTGATAGAGGTTCACCATCTTCTGGTCTCATGAGTAATGGTGGTGAGGACAGATATTCCTTCAGATCTTGAAGTGCCTTCTCGTGTTCTTCATCCCACTGGAACTTCTTATTCTTTTTAAGGATATCGTAGAATCCTTTGAATTTCTCAGAAGATCTTGAAATGAATCTATTGAGTGCTGCTATTCTTCCCGTTAACCTTTGCACCTCTTTTATGCTTTTTGGGGATTTGAGGTTCAAGATTGCTTGAATTTGTTCCGGGCTAGCCTCTATTCCTCTTTTAGTGACCATATATCCCAAGAACTTTCCTGATCTTACCCCAAAATGACACTTAGATGGGTTAAGTTTCATATTATAGTGGTCCAGGATATCGAAGGATTCCTGAAGATCCCTAAGGTGATTTTTAGTTATCTTTGATTTGACCACCATGTCATCAATATATACTTCCATAGTGTCCCCCAGTTTCTCTTTGAACATCATGTTAACGAGTCTCTGGTATGTGGCTCCAGCATTCTTCAAGCCAAAAGGCATTGCTGTATAGCAATATATTCCTGTTGGCGTCATGAAGGCTGTGTCTTCTTGGTCCGAGGGTTCCATTTGGATTTGTTGAAAGCCTGCTGATGCGTCCATGAAAGTCAACATCTCATGTCCTGCTGTCGCGTCCACCATGGAATCTATATGTGGTAATGGAAATGGGTCTTTAGGACAAGCCTTATTGAGGTCTGTGTAGTCTACACAGACTCTCCATTTTCCATTTTTCTTTTGAACCACGACTACATTGGCTAGCCACTTTGGAAATTTCACCTCTCTAATCATTTTTGCTTTGAGGAGTTTCTCTACTTCCTCTTGAATGATTAGATTTCTTTCGGGTGCGAATTTCCTTCTCTTCTGGTGGATAGGCTTAATATTCCTATCTATTCCTAATTTGTGTGTGATCACTTCTGAGGATATTCCTGTCATATCCTCATGTTTCCATGCGAATGTGGAAACTCTTGATTTCAGAAAAGAAATCAGTTCCTTTTCAATATCCTCAGGGATACTGGTTCCCACAAGGACTTTGATCTCAGGATCATCGGGATTCAGAGGTACTTCCTTTACTTCTTTTTCCCTATATTCCTGAGTATCCCCAAGGTCGCACTTTGATTGCTATGCGAGTGAAGGTTTAGTTGTTCCTTTCATTGAAGACGAGTAGCACTCCTTGGCTTCCTGCTGGTCACTATTGATCTTCACTACTCCCCAAGGCGTCGGCAGCTTGACACATTGATGGTAGGTCGAAGGGACTGCTTTCATGTCATGTATCCAAGGTCTACCTAGTATAATATTGTAACAGGAAAGGGAATCTATAATACAAAAGCGTTTCATAGAGTTTACCCCCTCGATGTATACCGGTAGTTTGATTTCTCCAACGGTGGCTTTAGTTTCGCCACTGAACCCGACTAGAATCAGAGATTTAGTTGTTATCTCTGATTCAGGAATATTCATCCTCTTTAGGGTTTCTAATTGGATGATGTTGACTGAGCTTCCTCCATCTATCAATATCCTGCGTACATAGTGGTTAGCAACATACAAAGTAATGACTAACCCATCATGGTGAGGATCCAGGATATCTTCGCGGTCTTGTTCTTCGAAGGACACCACTGTTTCAGTGGTGAGTGTTGATGTCTTTGTGGGTCTCTCTCCGTTTTCCATCTTGGCTTCTTTAGCATGTCTTCTAGCTGCGGAATAAGAGGTACCACAAATATCAGAGCCACCAGAAATGAAGTTGATTACCTTTGCATCTCTAGGTGGAGATGTTGCTCTTTTTGGGAATCCGTTGGGATCCTGTTTTCTTTCTTTCTTCTTTCCCAGTAGTTCTTTAAGATGGCCTTTGCTCAATAAGTAGCTTATCTCCTTTCTTAATGCAATGCAGTCCTCCGTTATGTGGCCGAAGTCTTCATGGAAGGCACACCATTTGGATTTGTCTCTTGTAGCAAACTTCTTTTCCTTTTGTGGCCACCTGGCTTTTTCACCTAAGTCCTGCATGGCACACATTAATTCAGGAATATCAACAGAAAAGCAATATTCTGATATCCTGGGATATTCTTCGTCATCCTCATCCTCTTCCACGGAGTTGATCTTGTGGTTATCCGTCTTGTAGTATGGCTTGGATTTGAATGACTTGCTGTTAGGTGAATCCAGCTTTCTCTTTCCTTGATCGTTGGGAGGTGTTGTAGTGATCCTCTTTTGGATTTCCTTATCATCCTCCAATCTTATGAATCTCAGTGCACGGTTTCGAACCTCATCCATATTCCTGCAGGGATTCATAACCAAGTCATCATAAAAAGGTGAGTCTCTTTGTAAACCCATCTTAAACGCTTGAACGGCTGTAGTGATGTCTAGGTTAGGGATATCCAGGGATTCTTTGCCAAATTTGTTGACATAACTTCTAAGGGATTCGTCGGGTCCCTGGGTTACCCTATAGAGATCACTAGTCAGCCTTTCAAACGTCCTGCTACAAGAAAATTGGTTGTTAAACAAATTAATTAGGTGAGCAAATGAGGTAATAGAATATGGAGGAACGTTAAGCAGCCATTTCAGGGCTGCCCCTGTCAATGTTGACCCAAATCCTTTGCACAAGCATGCTTCCTTCAGGTGCGGGGGTATAGGGTTAGTTTCCATTCTTTCCCTATATTGCGCCACATGTTCTTCAGGGTCAGTGGTTCCATCATACAGTTTCATTGTTGGAGTTTGAAATCTTTTCGGGATTTCAGCATCGCATATAGGTGGAGCAAATCTGGATATCCTGTGAGTGGTTGTTGGTACTTCCGGGATAGGTTTGACTATTCCTGGCACACTTGAGATCATATCCCGGAGTTTCTGTATTTCCTTAGCCACTTGAGGAGATATCCCTGAATCCTGCGAAGAACCAAGATTAGTAGTTTCAAATGGAGAATAATTATAAGTGTTGCTAGTAATGGGAGTTAGATAAGAAGTTCCCAGGATATTTGTATTATCCCGAGATATCCTTAACCCTTGGGATCCCGAGGGATCTCCGAGACTAGTCTGCATGGGAATAAAGTCTCCAGAGTGGTTTCCGGATATCCCTGATGTCCCAAAATCAAGGATCCTTGGAGTTATTGGAGTAGTAGCCTCTGGTTGTTTATTCTTTTCAGCCTTCAAATTCTCCATTTCCCTGAGAAGTTTTTGATTCATCCGTTGCTGATCGATCATTTGCTGCTGCATCTTTTGAAACATATTCAAAATATCATCATTAGAAACAAGTATAGGAGCAGAAGTGGTCATTCTTGTTGATGGAACACTTTCGGCTATAAATGTTGTCTTCTTCCCGGAATTATCGGGCTTCTTGGAAAAAACAGGAATCTGCGAGGACACATTAGTAGTAGTAGCAGAGACAATAGGTAATGAAGAAGTTGATCTCGGTTGTGAAGCCATTTTTCCCTGTATTTTTCGAAAAAACGCCTTTAAACAAGGTTTTAATTATCAAAAACACAAGTTTTGCCCCACGGTGGGCGCCAAATTGTTTCGGGTAAAAATTAACAAGTATAATTTTTAGCAAAACCGTATTAGTTTAGTGGGGTATTGTGCTTAACAATCAAGAAAATAGTTCAACAGTAATGTTTAACAAGAATATCCCTAAGGATACCTAGGGATATTTCAGAATATAAAATAGAAAAACAGCCAAACACACGAGATTTGTACGAGGAAAAGCCCTTAATCCCTTAGGATTGCCGGCATAAAAACCTCGGGAGGTGACAATCGTCACTCTGCCTTGTTTTATTAAACTAACAAAGTAAAAGTTACAAAGAAAGAGCACAAATGATCGATTGCTAAGTGAGTAATTTTGTGATTGTGATTGCGAATGATGATGCTGTAGTCAATTGTGTGCAAGATGTCCCTAAAATCGATCATTAGCCTCAAATATATAGTCAATTGTATACAATATTGGTCAAATAGCCGTTCCTCATGAATCGGTCCTTTCTCCAATCAGATCTCGAGCAGTCCTCATAAACGTTGGCATGTTTCCCACGTTTCTTCTTATCATTCCAGAAAAATAGGCTTGCTAGTTACATGATTCTGTTGACTCAATTCAAATATTAGCAATATATGTAGAATTAAATAATAACATCATTTGCATTATTATTAAACAGTAATTAAGTCATCAGATCATATAAATTTATATTCGCAAATATTCCTAAATATCCTGAAATATACTGTATTCCGAAATATTCCCAATTATGAGGTAACTTTTTTGAGGTATAACAGTAATCTAAATGTGTTACAATGATGTTAACAAAAATCCAAGATTTGGCTTAATCTCGACAAAGTTATCTGGGTTATTGCTTTAAGAGTGAGTTATTATTTTAACACTTCCCCAGCATTATATGTGGTCATATATACTAACTTCATGTTGATGGTGGTGTATTTGGAGAACTCAAAATGAAGCCCTATTTCACCATTCCTGATTAATGAAAGAGAACATACATGATGAAAGACATCAAAACATTGGCTATTAGTGGGTGAAAAAAATAAGAAAATATCACTGAAAAACAAACACAATTTTACCACCGGATTAATTGAAAATCGTGGATCATACTTTCAGATCAAACTTTTTTTGGTCTACCGAAATGTTTGATCGGATAAAATTATATTCGAAAACGAAGAACTAGTATGAATCGTAGTGTTTCTTGGATCCCGCTATCAGGGGGCGCTGCCCACGGACCCTGCCAAGGGGGCGTTGCTCGCTTGGAACCCCTATTGAATAATGATTCATATTGATTAACAAAATTAATCCAGTGAAACTAAAATATCTAAAAAAACGTATATATCAAAGTCTAATTGGATCTTATGGGTGTCCTTTAGTGTTGGCTAGTTTATTTTAGTAATAGTGATTTCTTTTACTTTGTATTGAATCTTATGGCTTATTGGCTTCTACTCATTTAGTAATTATTAATTTTTATTCAATAGTTTTTGTTTGTTAATTTAAAAAGTATTAATAATAAAAATCGTTGATCTTTTTGAATGCCGTGAATATGTAATAATACTGATATTAAGTGAGAAACATCAGTATCATTATATAATTGTTTTATATATATGTTTCGATCTCGATAAATGGTTATGATTTGATAATGCTGATTTTATACACCTCGCACGCAAAACATACTTTGTCTTTTAAACTGTCTTATTTTAAAATATTAATCGGCTGAAATATTTTTTTATTAATATTGTTTGTCTATTTAGCAAATTTAAATAAACGTGAACTCATACCGACAACTTTTGGCGTTTTATGAATAATTTAAATCTTGAGATTTTGAATCAAAAGAAATTTGTTAATTCATATTTTATATTCTGGCCTTGCTGTTTGGAAAGAAATTTTTTTAACAAATTATTAATATTATCTTTTTTCAAAACCTGTATGCTGTTTTACAACTTTTCGTGAAACAAGTGACTTGTGACAAATCACTAATTATTCAATACTAAGTAAACGGTATTTATTCCCAAAATGTTCACTACCGTAATACCTATTTTAATCTAAAGTATCTCAAATAAAAGTCAACGATAGCAAGTCAACATCAATATGGGAAACAAAATATTTAAATATGTTGAATTTACAGAGAGAGAGAAAAAATAATTAAAAAAGAAAAGACGTAAAGGAAGCCATAACAATATTTGCATTATAATAAATGTCGTGTTTTGATAATATTTTATTTTTGGTTTTTAAGTTTCATAAATTACTTAGATGAACTCAAATCTTTAAACATTTATAACATATACAGTCCTTAAGTTACCAAATTACCTTCACATGTTTGACCAAATTTAATAGTGTTAGCAAAAAACCGAACGGTAACCAAACTAACCGAAAAAACCGAACCGAATAAATAACCGAAAAACTCAAAACTGAATTTTTCAGTTTGGTTTCAGTTTTTCATATCCCAAAAACCGAATGAACCAAACCGAATTTTAGTCTTGTTTAATAATTAGTATATATGTCACTGATTTTAGACTTATTTAACGGTGAAAAACACGCAAATAGTCCATTATAACAGTATATATGTCCATTATGAGTTATGGCATATGCCAGTAGTCAATAAATTTTATCTCAAAAAAAATATTTATCTACCTAATCGAAAAAAGGAGTATTTATATGAGATAACATATTGCTTTCTTTTGAAATCTGAAATTCTTTTCTCACGTCTCTCTCCTAATAGATATTAATAATTTTTAGTAATTAAATTATATAATTAAACATTAAAAAATATAAATCTTCTTCTTCTTTTCCTTCTAATATTTTAGTAATTTATTAAAATTTATGTTTTTAGCATGCTAAATGTCAGATTACTATAGACACTTTTACGCAAAAATATCTTTCAATTGAATCCAACCCCGTTAACTGTGAGGACATAATTCAAATTTAAGTGGTCAAAGGTTTTCATCTAGGTGGATCAGGATCAACCATGATTCTACATGCATGCACATGAATCATATATCAGAATATCAGACTGTAACATTAACTTACAAATGTTTGGGCTATTTTTCCACCTACTTGATAAGAAATAAAGGTACACCATTCTTTATCACACACACCCACACACAAAAAAAAAATAATAATAATAATAAAAGAAAAAGAAAAGGAAAAAAAAAGTTTTTCTTTGAATAGCAACAGGATTTCACACTTCCTGTTCAGGTTGACCAATTATTGGTCTTGGTTCTTCAGATTTTTGGTAAAAATAGATTTTGATAGGACCCAAATAATTATTTTTTCACTTATGATAAAGAAATTACCATTGAATATTTGAGAATCAAAAATCATTCTGCTTGGTAAATAAACACATGTCTTCAGAATGAAATGTTTCCAATATATCTAAAAAGGCAAGAACATGAGAAAACTTATGTTTTATGAGAAAGCTAAAAAACTTCATATTGCATATATGGCTATGTGCAAAGTAATTTTAGTGTTATCAATGTTTTTAAGTTATCGGATTGTCTTGTAGATTGAGATGATAATATTAGTTGGTTGGTTGAGTTAGGTGACACGCGAGAGTGGACTTGATGAATATTAATATTATGTATAATTGGATTTTATTTATCAACATATGTGGGCTTATTACTTATATAGTTATATGAGTGTGTAAATTGGGCTCACAATATGTGCAAATTGGGTCATATATTATCACAACATGCAATATTTGGCTGATTATATAATCAATTTGTCTTGTGATAGAAGACCCTCTTAATCACATACATACATACATACATACATACATACATACATACATACATACATACATACATACATACATACGGTTACTATGCAGTCATAAAAGAAAATTCATGATTCAAATTTTAACAACATTAATCTCTGTCTGATCTGATAATCATTGTGTATAACCCACAAATAGGTTTATCTCATAATTTTTATACGATTTAGAGAAAATCCAAGTTTTTTTGTTTATGAAGATTCAAGATTCAAGTTCCATGTTTGATTTCTATTTGATTATTTATTGTGTGATTCCTGTATAAATTATTTACAACACTATATATAGTGTTGTATCATTATAGTAAAACTTAATTATGAACTTGTAAAAATCTTCAAAATTGCAAGAACTTACACGTATATTTTGTGTTATATAAAAAAATTATTAAAATACAATATTTCTATGAGTATTATGAAAATCAAAGACAAAATATCAAAAAATTCAGTTATTTATATAATCTTTACATGTATATTACTCACATATGTAGACAAACAACTAAAATCATTTTGATATTTTTTATATACTTAAATACAAGCAACTCTATATATAGATAGCATAAACTTTACAAAACAAATGTGCTTAATAGGAGTTCTCTTAGTTTTGATTATATTTATGAGTGTAAAGATATTTATGAGTTGTAAAATACCTATCATATTTATAGAATAAGTTAAATGCTTATATTACAATGCTTATATAACATTGAAATGAGTCTAACAAGTGAAATATCTAAACACTATTACAACCCCTGATCCTCATTCGTGTCACTACCATTTACATAATAATACTTTGATGAGATTTAAGTGATATTTTGTATTTGTTTTGTTTAGATAAAAAGTTACTTAAAAAAGTCTGTATAAATGTTTTTGATAGATTTTAAAAAATAAAATCCCGTAAAGAACAAATAGGTCAGATAATCTTGACCTGTAACAAGATGAGTTACTTAAACATTATGTGAATATAATGGATTCAAACTACAGTTAATAAATGTTGGCAGTGTAATATAAACTTACACTTGTTGTAAATACTAAAAGCTTGTGAATTAGCTATAACACATAAAAGAACATGATCTTATATATTTTTAAAATTTATTCAAATAAACTATTAGTTATAACTTATTTTAACTTAAACTAAATTGATATTTTTTTTAAATGACTCATGTATACGTAAACTGATTTTGTTTAAAATTCATTTAACCAGAGCTCATTCTTACTCGCATGACTTTTAACCCATTACCCAACCCAACCCATCTATTTCATCTGTCTATGTATGATTTCACCTGCAAAGATCTCTCCATATCTCATGTAATAATGATCCAATTTAAGGATATAGATTTGTAATAATTATCCAAATTATGAATATAGATTTGTATTAATTCTTTGAAAGAGAGTCAATGATCTAATGATTGAAAAATTATTTAAAAATATAGATAATTAAGAGAAATTTTGAAACATTATTTTAAAGGTACGGATTGAAAATAAAAACTAACAAAAGTTTCATGAACTTTTCACCTAAGGTTTTTTTTAAGAGCTAAAGCTAAGTATCACTGTTTAATTGAACACATTGATATCATCATTTAGAAGGAAACATACACTAAGAAAACCTCTTAGCTCAACCTAGAGCTTTTTATTTGCTTGAGATGAGACTCAAATTCAATACCTTACATTCAGGGAATCAATGGGGTATCATTAGGCTAAAAAATCCTTTGGTGAACTTTCACGTAAGGAATAGCAAAATTAGCATTTTCCAAACCAAAATATAAGAAACAATAGGGATGGCAAAAAAAGCTCGCACCATACGGATTACCTGAAACCTGCAACATATGGGACGAGTATTCTCGAATCCAATGGGTATTGAGCCTTGTATGTGATTAATTTTTAAAATTTTTACGAGCATGAGACGGGCATGAGATTCGTTCATACACCTATGTACTCAACACTATTACCCGATTATATAAACATGTTTACACATCCCACTTATGCGCCTTGTGTACCCAATTATAAATACGTGTTTACCATGTAAGCAGCAACAACTTTACTTTTTATAGTAGCAATTTGCAATAGTTTCATTTTTTAAACCATTTTGGTGATAGTTGTTCCTCTTTTGTTTATATTATGACATTTGATATAACCAACAATTTATCTTAACATATTTAATATAGATTTTTTAGATATGAAAAAATAAATTTATTATTAGTCACACGTACATACTTGACGGGTTTTAAGCCATTTATTCTTAACCGGTATATTTAGCTAACTAACGAGTATATCTAAAACCCATGAGTATAACCAATACCGACGGATAAATTCTCGATAGATAGCATATGTTTGTTGCCTTGTTGGACCTGATATGAGACAAGCTTTTATAATCGGATATCGTGTTTAAATTAATCAAGTCTGCCCAAACTTAGACATTGCCATCCCTGATAAATAAAAATAAAAACATAATATAGAAAAATCAAACATGTTCAAGTTCCAAAGTGGGAGACAATAACATAAAATACACCGGGCTAAGGAACAAGATAAAAAAAGACCAAAAAAAAGGAGCAAGAGGTTAGATTACAATAGGAAATGGGGTATTTTATGTAGCGAATAATGTGTTTTAAAACGTTTATAAGGGGCTGTTTGTTTTTTAAGAGGTTTAACCTCTTCAGTCTGCGGACCACGTCTGCAAACCTCTTTTGCAGAAGAGGTTGACCAAACCTCTGCAAAAAGAGGGAAAAAGAGGGTTTTTTTTTAACCTCTTCAAAACTTTTTCCCAATCTCTTCCCCTATCCTAAGCAGACCAAAAAAAAACCATAATCTTCAAATCTTGAAACCGAGCAGGGCGATAGGTGGGAGGTGCGACGGCGGAGATGAGGTACCGTTCAAGTCGATCCACAGGTACCGTTCCTTTCCGGTCTAGATGCTGCCGAGGCTTTTCCTTTTCGATCGGTCGGAGGTGTGACGGTGGAGATGGATACTCCGTGCAGAGGCTTTTCCTTTTCGAAATCATGTTTGATGATGGAATCAATTGTGGATGGTGGTAGCAGATCGGAAGGGGGCGACGCCGACTGTGGTTGGCGAAGGAAATCGGATGGGGCGGTGCTGGCTGTGGTTGGCGACGGTGGCTGTGGAGGGCGGCGGCTTCTCTCGGCGGTGGAGATGGTGGTTGTCGGCGGTGGAGATGGTGGCTGTAGACGATGGAGCTGGGGGTGAGAAGAGAAGGGGGCGACTGCTAGGTAATGAAAGAAGAGGTTTGAAGATGATGGTCCACCTCTTTTCCAAGAAGAGGTCTCGTAGACGTTTTTTAATGAAATGTCTGCGAGAAAACAAACACCCTACATCTTTCCTTGGTCTGCGGGGTGCAGACAAAAGAGGTCTCGCAGACCTTCGCAGACGTTTTTCAGAAAAACAAACAGCCCCTAAGTGATGTTTGAGGAGCATGCATGTCCATGCAAATACCTTGAACAACATATGTAATTACATGTGTGAAAATTAGATAATGCACTGCCTCTCCTAGACATCTGAAGTCGGTACCGTTCGAAAGAGCTAGGATCCTTGGATCCAGTGACGGAGCTTGAAAAAATGCTCGGAAGGGGCTGAAGGCTTTTTAAGAAGAAAAAGAGGGGGCCGAAGGATTTTTAGAATGAAAACGGAGGGAGCCAGAAGATTTTTAGGAAGAAAACGAAGGGCACCAAAGGATTTTCTGATAAAATACTATTATATCGATCATTTTGAGCGAAAAAACGAGGGGGGCCCTGGCCCCTTATAAGCTTCGTCCTTGCCTGGATCTCACTCTAAGTTAATGTCTAGCATCAATTTTTTTTTTGCACAGCAAA
Organism: Mikania micrantha; assembly: GCA_009363875.1. NCBI lineage: Eukaryota > Viridiplantae > Streptophyta > Magnoliopsida > Asterales > Asteraceae > Mikania > Mikania micrantha. Next base: position 17,166,648 of record CM018691.1, read on the forward strand.
GGGCCTCGTCCTGTTACTTTCAGTTATCCTGACGGTTGGTAACTAAGATTAATTCCTCGATAGATCTTACCCCCTGATGCGCGGGAACCCCGTGAAATAGGTAAACCCTTGCCCCTCATTAGCTCAAAACCCGAGATTAAGCTCAAGATTCCTCTCTTCATCTGATATCTATTAAAGTGTCATAACCCCATTGGTTTAACATCAATTGTGTGATGATTAAACTACATGAAGACATGTTGCATGATGTAATAAATCTCATTTGGGTCCTTTTGATGTGAAAGAAAAAGATAGCACACATGTCAAAGTAACCATAATACCATAATAGCAAATTTGGGAGATTAAAGTGGCATGAACGGTTGCCAAAGAGAGTTTGAAGAGTCATCTATATATATATAGAAGAATGTAAACCATGTCTATGTCTTGTTGAATCTTAGCTCGTTAATAAAACGCATATCGCGAGATTTTTTTTGACAACATAAGCTATTTTTGAGTAACCCCATAAGCATGGTTGCAGAAGTCGCTAGAGACACTAGTCGGACGGCGAGGTACCGCCTAAGATTAATCGGCGCTAGGCGGCTTGGAATTTTTATATGTAATTTTACAAATATATAATATATACACACATTAATATCAATAAATTAATATAATACTTCAAATAATTTAAAAAATAAACTTAAATATACTAAATAAAGTACTTCAAAATGCAAACTTAAACACTGGGTTCAAAGTCTAGACATAAATTTCGATGTTAACTGACTGGATTCGATGTTTCAGAGACATATTAATGATTTTTTGTTGATAAATGTCTAAATAATCATGAAATTAGTCTCTTTTTACCAGAAAAAAGTCAAAAAAATATAAAAATCTGACTAGGCCGACTAGGCTACGCTATGCCTAGGGCCTAGGCACCGCCTTGGCCAAAATCGAGACAGTTGACGGGCGCCTAGCGCTTAGGAGGCCGCCCAGGCCGATTTTTACAACCGTGCCCACCATAAGTACAATTGAATAACATTCATAATATTAAAATGCAAGTTGGTTGAATTATTATTAAGAACGCATGAGTTTTTCTTATAAAATAAGTTCAGGTTCCGAATCTTGGAGGGACTATTTTTAATTCCAAATTATGATCAAGTTTAATTACAAAATTACCCCTAAGTCCTAACCCTATTACCAATTATTCCGTTGACATTGTGATTTTATTGTGTGCTTTTAGATGATAATGGATTTCAATTATGTAATAATATGTTTTTATTTAATCTGGCCCGACCTGACTTGGTCTCGTTACCCGGACACAATCTAAAAATTATAGGGAGAATTACATATATCTCCCTCTTTAAAACTCTAATTACATATATACCCAACTAAAAAATTTAATTACAAATATACCCAACTTTAATACTTTTACATAATGTGACAAAAATACCCTTTATTGCAACCCTTTGAATCACCGCATAACTAAACCTCCACATCCAGCACCATGGGCCCCTACCCCCCACGACTGCTCCTCCGCCGCCCCTCCATACGGCTGCTCCTCCGCCGCCCCTGCATATGACTGCAGCACACCGAACCATCATCACCTTCTACCTACCTTGATAGTTGTTATCTTCAGATTCAGGATATATACCTTGAACGAAGTGAAGGTCCGAATTCTGACTTCTACTTGTCTGAATGTTTATGTATCTGTTTAATCGAAAGTTTTTATTGACTGTGAGTGTTGTATGTAATGTGTGATCTTTAGTGTATGCTTTGTGAAAGAGATGAAACGCGTTTTTTGTTTTTGAATGCTTGCCCCCTTTCATACATTCATACATTATATATTTACATATATCTTACAAGGGAAAAGGCGGTCAAACACACTGCTACTTTTGAAGATAAGGAAGCAGTCAACATTAGAACTTGAAGTATTTAAACAAATATAAACAAAGATGGGAAAAGACGGTCAAGGAGGAGACTAGCTGTAAATTTGTTGAGCATGTCTTTTAGAGGGTAAATTAGTAATTCTTTAATTTATTTTAGTTAAAATGGGTATATTTGAAATTTTTAATATTAAAGGAGGGGATATATGTAATTAAAATTTTAGGTTGGGTATATATGTAATATATGAAATTTATAGGGAGATATATGTAATTGCCCCAAAATTATAACATCAAAGCCAGCAAAAAGGAATTACGAAAACTAGCCAACCCCGAGCTCGGTTTGTTTTTACCCAAAAGAGAGCTCGAGTTCGAACCAAGAATAGTATTGAGTCAGAGTGTTGGTTTTCCATTAGTCTACTGCTTCAGGTACTTCGAAACCCTAATTTTCCATTTTTAAAACTCGCATTTGATCTGCAGCCTTGATGATATTATTCATTTCCTATTCATCATCTAGCGAAGAGCGTCTATGAATATGATTACTGATGATTCGTTAATTTTACACTTGATTTTATAATTCGATTCGTGTATTACTTGTATTCGAATTTTTGTACCTGGACTTTCTGTCGATTAAAACATTCCTTTTTAAACACAGTCATCATTTTATGCATTATGTGCTAATGCTACTATTGGATTATAGTGTAAAGTATGTGAATTAGGCTAGCATGTGTTGGCTAAACATAACATAAACATAACTATCGATGATCAAACAGGGGTTCGTGAGTAGGTATTTGTTTGATGGAAGATTTTAGATCCGAATAATTGAATACCAAATAGCTAAATACCAACTTTTAAGCTTTAAGATTGATATGGATATTCATAATTCAAATTAGAAAGTAAATACGTACCTTAAATCATTCAAGAAATGTGACATTGTGAACGTTGAGAATGCTCTGGAATAAACTAGGTCTGTATTTTTTACTTCAATCTATAAGGTATAGCCTATAGAATTTGGGAATAAGTGTATTGCTTGGGACATAGGAAGTAGATTTAAGAATCTTTGCATGTTCTCCTACATGATCATGCTAGAAAGTTTTGTACTTCATTCTTGTAACATCTTCTTTATGTTTTCTATATCATTCAGTTATTCTTGGTGTATTGGGTTTAAGGTCTCAGTGACCTTGGACCTATTATGCCAATGAAATGGAAGTCATTATCTTTCTTTTGATCTATTTTATTCTTTACTATAGGCAGCATTTTGGACCTATTTAATTTTATTCTTTTGATCTATTTTATTCTTTACTTTAGTATGACATTTAACTGTGCCTGGTAGCCCAAGTGGCAAAAAGGTGGAGACAAGACAATTGCATAAATTTCGTTGAACTACTATATGTTTTCTTTTGTGTGGGCTGAAGTGGGGGGAATGAATTATTGTTGTTGAAGGAAAATCCCTTTTATTTATACAGACATGGTATATTATCATATAATATAGACATTTTAAAAGATCGTGGTTTGAATATCATCACTCTATCAAAGATTAGAAGATAGACTCCACAATAAAAGAAATATTGGTAAACTGTTAAGATTTCTTCATGTACTAATGTGGTAAGGTTTGCATTCATCTTACCCTCTCAGTTACTACTGATTAGTGAGACTTTATTGAGTATGTTTGTTAGTCAATTACTAAGGTGGTGTGGGCTGGGGGCAGGGATTTGGTGAAACAATTGCAAACAAGCAAACATACCTAGTAAAATCTCACAAGTAGTAGGGCTTTATGGGATAGATCTGCTTCCAAAAAGGTTCCAGCTCAAGAAAATATTCAGATATCTTTTATTTTTATATATTAGTTATTTGTTTTGGATTAGGAAAACACAAGAACATAAAAAGAGAAAAAAAAAAGTATCATAACAACTTAAGACAAAGGAAACATGGGACATTGAAAATATGTAAGAGTAAGACTAAAGTAGTTAAGGTAGCTAAGCTTATAGGCACACTTAATGACTTAATGCTAAGACCCAAGTGGAACTAAAAAGCACAGCTGAAACATTTGGGAAGCACAATACACACGCTCGCGCGCACAAACACACACACATGTATACACACACATATATATTATATATATAATTAGAGGAAGGTTCATAAGAAAACCACTCAGTTTTAAGAAAACCAAGAAAACTAGGGCATTTAAGTAATCTTTACACTCATTAATTTAGGTAATTAAATTAAGATTAATTCAGATCCCTTAAATCTCTCTTTCTCTCTCTTTCCATCAAAAGGAATTGAATATAGTTATAAATGAGATCCTATATTGATAAATTCTAAAACCATTTCTCTACAGATTTTGAATATAGGAGCCATTGCAGCTATTCAGGTCGTCGTGGCTGCTGGTGGAGCCAAAACCCACCTGTATCGCCCCTTTTGGAATTCTGTCATCAGAAAGAAACATTTAAGGTGTGAGGACACTCACATCACTAGTGGATGGGGTCGTCGGGTCACCGGGCACCGTTATGTCCGATCTAACGACCATCAACACCATGTCACAGATCTAGTTTTGAGACTCATTTTCGTCACTGGATTCAAACCTACCAGCCCTGATTTGAGCCTGAAATTTCCGCAACATGGCTGGAGGTTGTGAAGGGTAGCAAAAGAGGAGCTTAGTGTTACAGCAATGGGTGCTGGAGGCCCTTGAAGTCGCTTGAGTGAAGCAAGGGAGGTCGCCTAGCTGCTTGGGAGAAGATGCTCGGGAAAAGATCTTTTTTCACTTCTGATCAAATACACACACATACCGTGTGTTTTACGGCTGCAAAAAACAAGAAAATAATATGAGGGGAACACATGATTAAATTCATTTTATACTTATGGTTTGAAGTGGCCCTAGGTCAGTTCGTATCGCGTGAGATTCGTATATCATTCATGTAACAAATTTGTTCAAGTCACGTTTATTACCTCTGATTAGTATTTTGTGACTGTAATATGTTAAGAATAACATAAACATTTTCGTAATATTTAGTTCGTCGAATAATAATTGATCTTGACGATTGTTACATGTATGTAATCATATTACTTATATGATTGCTTTAATATGGGTTGTTGATTACATATATGTAATCAGTTTACATATGTGCTTACATTGTTTAGTTTGATTGATTACATATACGTAATCAAGTATATACGTAACCAGCTTACATATATGTAATCAAGTATATGTAACACTTAGTATTACATTTTTTGCCCTTGATGTTCATTTTTTATTTTTTGACGAATAAATTATATGATTACATATATGTAATCAAATATATGTAACATCTAGTATGACATTTTTGTTCTTTATTTTATATTTTGATTCATATTATATAAAAAAATTGATTTAATAGAATCTTTGATTTTGTAAAATAAAAAATGCTAGTAAAAATTAATATAACAAGATGTTTAAAAGTCCAAATATACAATTAATATAACAAGATGTTTAAAAGTCAAAATATACTTCATTTTTTAATTGGTAACTCCGAATCATTTAGGGGAAATTTCATAAATAAGTTTGAAACTATAAAACGTGTTTTAATAATTTCTAAAATTTGCTTTTAAGCAATCCCCATAATACCCTTTTAGTATATTTTCAACATATTTAAAATAGTATTAATTACAAAATCCCATTATCAAATTATAGCCATTGATTTTTTGGATGAAGGGTTAGATCATGGTTTTCTTAGTTTTCTCAAATATGATAGTTTTCTTAGGAACCTCCCCCTATATAATTATATATATATATATATATATATATATATATATATATATCTGTATAAAAGTATAGCAGTACTTCTGAAAAAGAAAATTAGCTGACTCAAGGAGGGCTAAAACATAGTTGTCAAAGGCGCAAGACGCACTCAAGGCGCATAAGTCGCGCCTTGAGCCTAGGCGCAAAAAAAGAGAGGGCTTTTTTAGACAAGGCGCGTAGTATTAAGTTACTATTTTTAGATGTTTGACATGTTTTAGGCTTAAAAATTTTTAAAAAATATATAAAGTCTAAAAGTCTAACTATAAAACAATTAATAATCTAGTTATATAGAGTTTTTAAAATATAAAACCCTTTTTATGGTTGGATTTTTTTGAACTTTGACGGATTTTCCAAAGTTTTACCTGATTATCTAAATTTTGCCGTAATCTTGCCTGAAAGTCAATCTTTGATTTTGTAAAATAAAAAATGCTAGTAAAAATTAATATAACAAGATGTTTAAAAGTCCAAATATACAATTAATATAACAAGATGTTTAAAAGTCAAAATATACTTCATTTTTTAATTGGTAACTCCGAATCATTTAGGGGAAATTTCATAAATAAGTTTGAAACTATAAAACGTGTTTTAATAATTTCTAAAATTTGCTTTTAAGCAATCCCCATAATACCCTTTTAGTATATTTTCAACATATTTAAAATAGTATTAATTACAAAATCCCATTATCAAATTATAGCCATTGATTTTTTGGATGAAGGGTTAGATCATGGTTTTCTTAGTTTTCTCAAATATGATAGTTTTCTTAGGAACCTCCCCCTATATAATTATATATATATATATATATATATATATATATATATATATATATATCTGTATAAAAGTATAGCAGTACTTCTGAAAAAGAAAATTAGCTGACTCAAGGAGGGCTAAAACATAGTTGTCAAAGGCGCAAGACGCACTCAAGGCGCATAAGTCGCGCCTTGAGCCTAGGCGCAAAAAAAGAGAGGGCTTTTTTAGACAAGGCGCGTAGTATTAAGTTACTATTTTTAGATGTTTGACATGTTTTAGGCTTAAAAATTTTTAAAAAATATATAAAGTCTAAAAGTCTAACTATAAAACAATTAATAATCTAGTTATATAGAGTTTTTAAAATATAAAACCCTTTTTATGGTTGGATTTTTTTGAACTTTGACGGATTTTCCAAAGTTTTACTTGATTATCTAAATTTTGCCGTAATCTTGCCTGAAAGTCATCGGAGTGTGCCTAGGCTCCCATGAGGAGCCTTTAATGCGCCTGGCATTTTTTTTGGCGCCTAGGTGAGGGCTCGAGGGCTTTTGACAACTATGGGCTAAAAGATTGCTTGCCTTCTTCCTCCCTTTTCACAAGCTCATTATATAGCCAACCCGGTCTATCATATTCTTTAATATCTGTGTATTTTGCAAGATACTCTGCTACACTTTTTGCTTCTCTATAACCATGTTTTGGTGAAAACTCCTTAGACATGATAGATTTTGTTCTTTTAATGTCAATAGATTCTCGGTCATTATTGATACAGTTGATTACTAGATTTTTTTATTTTTTTTGATAACCGTGGGAACCCACTTACGTGGTAAACCCCTTGGTCCCTCCCAATACCTGATTAACCGAGAGGAACAGGTAAAGCGCGACCACAAGCAACCGTGTCGGTGGCCTCCAAGGAAAATTGCTCTAAGTGGGGATTGAACTTGAGACCTCTATGTTGTCTCTCCTCCACCTTAACCACTACACCACTTCCTTGGAGGTTAGATTTTACTCACTGCTCTAGATATGATTGCTCAATTGCCCTGAATTTTATGCATCTGACCCTTCTAACCAAGACTTGGGTAAGATCTTGTTTAGTTTTCTTTCTCTCTTCCATAAAGGTATACTATCTCTCATTGCTTTTTAATTTTTATTATCCATAAATACTAGCAGAACCAAATGCATTCTACTATCTTAAGTTCAATCAACAATTCCATTGCCCTATTTGTAAATTAATCGCTCCTTTTTGCCTTGTTCTTTTAAATACTATAAAAATACCGTAGATTATTTTATCCCAAAAGGACAAAGAATTATCTTCTTGATTATAGAAAGTTGCAAGTCTGTCTACAGATTCCATCAAGTTCAAAGTTACAATTATAGCATCGTATGCAGTTCTATGTAATTGTGAGCTTGGACTAAAGTGAGCTACATGTTTTCTTGATTTTCCAAGAACAGTGACTGTTCAAGATGTGGATTATATGTCTGGTGAATAATCAGTTGTATATGTTGATAACTTGCTGATGTTTTAGGAATAACAGTATTTATGAGTGAAATGATTAGGCAAAGTTGGTACAACATGAAATCATGATTTTATAATTTGACATAAGAACATACCTAGTCTAATGAGAAATTCCATTTATGGTTAATGGTATACATAAAAGGATATGAAACTTTTAATTTTGGGCCTGCTATACTTCATTCTTTGACTGCTAATTACTATTTCGGATTAATCGTGCTTATGTCACATGTCACCTGCAATTCCCCATCTATTTAAATATTGATTTAGTCACCAAATTCCTCTCTGTAATCTGAATTTAGTAATTTATTTTCAGAGCTTGTAGATTCTTGACAAGATAAAGGCACTCAATCTTATTAAAAAGGGAGCAAAGTAGGTTACAGATACAAGATCTGAAGGAAAGAAGAGTCAAGAGGATATTGCTGGCTGTGCTGATTGCCAACTCTGAGGGCAATATTCTTGTTGAACGGTACTATGAAACCCTCTCTACATTATGCATTCTGACCCTCTCTACATTATACATTCTGCATTAAAAACAAACTGAAAAAATGTTAAACCTTATTAAGGGGAGGGTGATTCAAATGTATATTTTTGTATGTTAAGAAGGGCTTGTACTTTAAAGGGTTTGTTGAATTGTACTTCCTGGTAAATTAGCTTTTGATTAAATAAAATAAATAAAGAGACAGCTTGGTTCTTTGGAGGTGTAGAGCATTGCAAATTGCTGTTAATATGTTTTATTACTCTCAACGTTTGTTCAAATGAGCCTTTGAAAATATTTATTCGTCTCCCCCCTCTAGCCTTCTGAAGCAATGAGTATTAATTTTTCAAGAAATTAAGAAATTATAGATTAATATAGGACAATATATCTTTGGTAACTCTTTGTGTGCAAAATTTGTCAAGAAAACTCTTTTATTCATATTTACTGGTTAACAGGTAATGCGTAAAGATATTCAAAACAGGTAATTTATTTTGGATTTTGGAGAAGTTAGAATCCAAACACTGTTGTACTTGTAGTTTCAATGGTGTTCCTGGTGAGGAAAGATTGCATTGGCGATCTTTCTTAGTCAAACTTGGAGCAGATAACCTTAAAGGTGTCAAGAATGAAGAACTTCTTGTCGCTTGCCACAAGTATGCTCCTATTCCTTTTTTACTATCTGATGCTCATGAATTTGGGTTATCTTGGTAGTTATTTTTCTTTGCAACTGTCTGGGTTATATTTCACTTATTTTATTTTGCTAGATAGAATGCATTTATGGATTCAAATACTAGGGTTTCTTCCTATAGTAGCCTATTAGTAGGTTAATTGTATTTATCTTATGCCTTGCAAAATGGGCGGGTTGGGTAACGGGTTAGAATGGGTGCGGGTCAAGATGGGTTTTAAGCCAAATCCATTTGGGTTTAAACGGGTCGTTTAAAAAAAATCAATTTCACTCAAGTTAAAATGAGTTGTAACAAAACAAATAGTTTATTTGAATAATTTTTAATGATTTTCTCATTTAATATATTATTGGTCATCCTTACCCATTCAAATCCATTATGTTTACATGGTTTTTAAGTTGTCCATCTTGACTCGCTGTATAATAAGGTGTTACCTATCTCAACCCATACTATGTCATAATGTTACCTATTTCAACCAAAAATGCAATAACTGTTTACCCAATTATATCCATTTATCTTGCTATGGGTCAAGATTGCCATGTATAATTTTTCTTATTTAATACCGCCTTTGTGTATATAACGGGGTATTAGCTCAATATTTGATATATCACTGCATTTCAGGTCTGTATACATTGTGTACACTGTACTTGGACATGTCAGCATCTATCTTGTCGGCAAAGATGAGTATGACGAACTTGCTTGTAAGCATATCTTATATATACATATATATGTTGCTCCAACCATTGTTGTATATTTTTTTTATTTTTTAAAAAATAAATTATAAAGTAGAAAATCAAAAAACAAAAAACAAAAGAAAATAGTTTCGATGGGTTGGGTTTCACAGTTGGCAACCTCTTTATCTGGGATAGTAGGGCTGACATAACAGGTCAAACACGACACGATAAGACATGAACACGATAAGATACAAACACGATAAGATAACTAATCGCGTCATTTTTTCCAAACATGAACGCGAACATGTTTAGACACGATAAGACATGTTTAGAAACACGTTAAAAATCACAGATTTTTTTTTTTTTAATTTTAAAAATATAAACATGTTAATATATGATTAGCAGGTTGTTAATAGTTGTTTCAACAAATTTAAAAATGTCTTTAACAGGTTTAAACAAGTTGTTGACGGGTTTAAAGATATGTTTAACCATGTCTAAGCATATTACTACGGGTTGTTAACAAATTAAGAGTTTTAAACATATCGCTAACATGTGTTTAACCTATTTAGACATAATTTTTATCGTGTCTTAAGTGTGTCAACCTATTTATGACACGAAACGTGTTAACTTTGTGTGTGTTAACAAGTCCGTGCCAAAAATTGCTAGCCCTATGAGATAAATATAAGGTTTGCACTCATCCCATCCTCTTTAGACCCCACTTATGTGTAAAATTTTGTTAGGTATGGTTGTTTGTTTGTTATTTTTTTGTGTCTCCATGAAAATTGCATTTTAAGTATTTCACTTTTTATTACAAATAACATGATGATATTGATTTGGATCCTCACAATACCATCTTTGTTGTTTAAGGTACTTTAGATCTTTAATAGGAGTCACCATTTTATTTTAAACTGTGTCAAGTCACATTACAATTTTAATGGAACAATGATATCAGTATTATCTCTTGATTAATCAAATTATTTTTTAGATTTTTTAGTTAATCTGGTTTTTTATATTCCTGAAGTGTCAGAAGCAATGTTTGTCGTTACCTCAGCCATAAAGGATGTATGCGGAAAGCCTCCAACAGAGCGGCTTTTCTTGGACAAGTATGGTAGGATATGCTTGTGTCTTGATGAGATTGTCTGGAAGGTGAGTTTATTATTTAGTTACTTTTTACTCTCTGGAATATGCATTTATATATATGTATAATTCCATGAACAATCTTCATTTTTTAAGAATTCAATGCAAATTAAAGTTTTTGAAATTTTAACAAAAGGGTTCAAACTACTAAACTAAACAGTTTGGGCTAGCCTAGCTGATCCAACCAACCTGGTTCAGTTTGATGTTTTTGAAACCGCAGTTAGTGGTTTGGCAGTTCGGGCCAAAACTGTTGTCAAAACCAGCCAAAATAGAACCTGAACACCCCTTGTGGCATGGTTGGAGAAGAATATGGTAAATTATAAAGAAAATTATTTTTATAAAATTATATATATGTGAAATATCATAAATTTACTAATATTTATAACATTTAAAGTGAATACCATTACAAATAAAAAAGATGCATCTTTGAATAGTGAAGTGTTTCAAACATTGATATTTTATGTGTAATATTAACGATATGATATTCACTAAATTCTCGTACTCCAATGTATCTCCATGAAAAATAGTGAAAACCAAACAATAATTGGTGAAAAACCACGAAAACTAGTGGAAAAAAAGAATATTTGTCAAAAATAGTGAAAATCTGAGTTGGCTCGAGTTGGACCTAATACGAATAGGTTGACCGAGTTGATGAAAATCGTCTCGGCCGAGTACTGAGCTCCGAGTACTCGGTCGTCTAGGCCAAGTTTTACCAGATAAATAACGTGTCAAATCTTGCATTACATGTTTTTTTCTGTTACTGTTGTGTTTGTACCTTTTCTTAAGCATGAATTGTAGGACTGAAAGGTTATAGAGCACAAATAGAAGTGCTTGTGTACCAAGTCGTTAATCCTTTTTCCATTTATAATTAAATTATAAATATGATTACAACAATAGTCCAATCTTTTTAATAAAACAACTTATGATTTCAGATGCGTTGAAAATATATTTTTGACGACTTTCAACTTGTTCGACTTGTTCTTTTCGTTACATGACCCACAACAACCTATTCGTATACAAATTTGTAAAAAGGTCACAAAATGTAAGACAATGATGCAAAAAAAAAAAAAAATTAATACATTTGCTAATGTTATGAATTAATTATGAAGGGATTGTTGGAGAACACAGACAAGGATAGGATCAAAAGGCTTGTAAGGTTGAAACCTCCAACAGAGTTTTAATGGCTTATGAATGCTTTTTGTCTTTTTTAAGGACTTTGCATATTGTGCTGCTCTTATTTACTCATGTATTGAATATTTGAATTCCACTTAGTTTGTGATAATATTTATGTTAAATAGAAATAATACATCATGATAATTTATCTTATATTGTATAAAAAGTTACATTTTAAATGAAAAATAAAAATAAAACCAACCAGATTGTCTATATTGTAAATTGTAAAGTCGATGATAGATATAACAATCATTATTCACAATTTACAACACTTGTTGCGCACCAGTGTTTAACAAGTTGAATTTTAAATTTTTGCATAAGATTTGTAAATCTAGATAAATCAATTCGAATTCTGAGTTGATTTAATTCAATTTTAACTAAACAAATTACTTCAAACTTTATCATGAATGGCAAAAATCGTGAGTTCGTCATCATGAAAAAATGGATAAGATATCTTGAAGTAGAGGATCATGAATGAATTGGTGGTTGATGACTAGGTTTTAATCATATTTTTTACATTGGGCTCAAACCGGTATAACGGTATTAACCAAAAATACCGATATTACCGTCGATATGATCTTTACGTCGTTACCCTATATTACCATCCTACTTCATATTAGAGTGACATCCAATTTAATTGGTAATACAACCAATATGAACTGGTGTTTAAATTATTGATTTATGCTGGTACTTTAAAGCATTTTAAATATTAATATCTAAGTATTTGAATCTTGCATCTTTTACCCTTGTAACTTTTGGATTTCAAATCCATTGTATAGAGTTATTCATGGTTTGGTTTCAAACCGTGGTTATCGGTTTGGTTTCACGGTTAGTTTTTTTCAAGCATGTGGTCGGTTGGTTTCAAAAGTTCAAAACTGTGATAAACGGTTCGGTTTACGGTTTTTATCAAGAACCGGTCGTAAAAAACCGGACCGGACCGTATGTACATACTAAAAGAACCATATTTATAGTCATATGTTGATTATGTTCTTAGAGGTATAAAAGATAATTTTCTTTTAAAGTATTGAAAGCTATTTTTATGCCTTTTTAAATTGGGGCCTGTTAGGGAGACGCCCAGGTGGATAACTGGACACCCGTCAATACGGCCCGTATTGGGCTTTACGGGTCGTATTGAAAAGAATATTCTGACAAAAGCTGACACGTCAAATCATAGGTCTGACGCAGGTCTGACACACCCCATACGGCCCGTATGTCACAATACGACCCGTATACATGTGATTTTTTTTTTTTTTTCGTTAAAAAAAAAAGATACACTACTGGAGTAATACTAGTGAGTAGGGTATCTTTCCTTTGATATAGCTAGCTAATAAGCTATGTGGGAATAGGGTTCTTAGCGGGTCTGATGACAATTGACAAGTGTCTTGACAATCAGCACAAGACTCAAGGAAAAAATGACAGAGTTACTGTACAGAAAAGTGAAGAGAGAGAGAGAGTAAAATTGTGTATTAAATGAAGAGAGAGAGTAAAACTATAATGAATGGAGAGAGAAATTATGTATTAAATGAAGAGAGAGAGTAAAATTGTTTTGTTTTGATTTTGGTTCTGATTTTGACCCTATACGAACCGTAAAGGGCAATACGGGTCGTATGTTCTTTTAACCGCCAGACAGTAGCCTGACAAAGTCTGACAAAATCTGACACACATACGACCCGTAAAGGGTCATACGACCCGTATAAGCCTAGGAGGTGTCAACTTATCCATAGGGGGTGTCCAAATAACCTCCCCCTTTAAATTTTGGCTAAAAATAATTATTTTAGTTCGATTTTGGTTTTCATTTTTCCAAATACTGTTATTAACGGTTTGATTTATGGTTACGTTTAAAATCCGTAAAACCGGACTCCTAGCATTGTAACCGGTCTAAGTTAACGTCAGACGTTAAGCGTGATCATCATGCCAGAAGGATCCAGGAAAAACTCATAAACGGCATTTGTACAAAATGATGATATCCGATTACTCGATGCGGTAGTTTCCGTCTCCCTCTAAATAATCCAAGCAGATATCTGTTTTTGATCCTTTTCTTTTCTTCCGATCTCTGCAGTTGACTGTTTCAATCGGTAAGAATTCAATCCCCTTTTAACCTTGTTGAATTATTTTCTTCTTTAGATTTATAATAATTTTGTTTTATGATTTTGAAACCCTAAATTTCGATTTTACGACATAATTCTCTTAGATAAAGATTATAAGTACATGATGTTCTCCTGGATTTGGGATTAACGATATTACGTTGTTCGTTGCACGCTGTTGAGTTTTTTTGATTGATTATCTTTGCTTCTTTGGGATTGTGTTTGTATTTGTATTCGTTCGATTTTGCGTAAACTAAGAACATGATTTGGGAGCTTAGTGTTGAAGGCATAAATTTGCCAAAAAAATAAAACAATCGCCATACATGATTGAAACACTATTACTGAATGCTAAACATCGCAACAGATTAAAAGGGTAAAGATCATCAGCACAAGGAGTGCATATATATCTTTATGATGCACAATTCTAATGTCTTATTATTGTAGAAGCACTTAAGCAGCTGGTTTACGATCATAGTGGTGATTCATAGTTCTTACCACCTGGTTTATCATATTGAAGACTTTTTCCTTAATCTAGAGTCTAGACACATTCACACTATGATAAAGAAAAAAGGAAATATTATTTGGATACCTTTTTACTTCATATTTAATTATTAAATTTTATATTATGCAAACTCATATGGCAATCTTCAGCTAGTAGCTTATGTTGTATCGAGTGTGAAACAGCTAACAATGCTTCCCCTTGAAAGTTTGCAAGGATAATTTTACAGACCTTTGCTATAACTCCATCTCGTCTTCGATATTTGGTACAAAAGATCATGGGAATGTCTTGCTGCCATTTATTTTTCATAATCGTTTTATTGGTTTAAAAGTGCGTGAGACATCACGTATGCTAGGTGTTGCTCTATGTACAACCAATGAACCAAATAAGTTTTATTTATAACCAAAAGTTGCATCTCTTTCATCTATATTACAGATTAACCTTTTTATCAACCAAAACCTTGCATACTTCATTTTGTCTTCATCCCTTTAGTTGTTTACATATCAACTTCCTATTATCCTACAGACCATGATTTTGATTTGACCAATTTTGACCGTATCTCAAGCCACTGAGGTGTTTTCTAGCTCGTCTCATGCACTTTGAAAACCACGATCATTTCAGGTATTGATAATTTCATTGAATATCAGGTGAGATCAAATGGTCAACTGATCGAAAGTGTTAGATTGTAAGGTGAAGGGATAGTCGCATCAACAAAAGATGCACAAATTTGAGTTTTATACAAAAATAAGTAGTTAAACAAGACTCACGGGAGAAGAAAGAGTGACAAATAAACTCAATTTCACTTTCATAGTATATGTGGGAAGGCATCAACTATGTTAGAAATTATTAGAAGATTGTGTCACATAAGCTTAATATTACATACTCAGTGATGCATATGAGCAACCCATGCTCAAGCCTGCGGGAATCACATGTATTCGTTCAAAGAAACAAGTTGATGGAGAGATTATTAGGAGAGGAGTGTTAATTCTAATAAGTTAATGTGATTATTATTAGATAGGATAGCAGACAATATAAACTAATTATTATTGATTATTTATACGGGCATAATTTAGGTGAGGGGTGTTGTCTACTTCCGGGTATCATTTATGTTTAGCAGTGGGATTATTACCTTAATACTAGTTTACCACTGATATTTACTTTTACAAAGTTATTTGGACATAAAGAGAGATAAATAGTAAACCTCAAAAGCCTAAGGCAAAATATATTAAATGATCACTTAAACTTTCATGATTTTTACTTTTTTAGACTTACATACCTTGCAATCAAATATAATTACATATTAGATTTCCACAACCTTATCAATTTGTATGCATCATTTTGGTCAAATTTTCAATTTGTCATCATATTGAAAAATTGGAAGTCATAATTGAAGAATGGATGTAGTTTTGGTCAATGAATTGTAAGTAAACCATTGCTTGGTGAACTAAAGATTTGCCACCGACTACGTAAGATCACAACCCTGTGAGAATTAGGTATGCAACAAAAAAACATAACAACCATAAATATTTAAGGATCAACGTATTTAGGTTGCCGATTTTTTTAAAGACAAGGAAGCTTTTGTTTACGCTGACCCTTTTGAGGAACAAAAGTAAAGTTTTTCTCTGATTCAACTAATTATTAATCCTTTCAGCCTTTCAATAATAAAATACCAAGTGAGATAAATCTGTTCCAGGGGCTTAGCATACTTGATAATTACTTTGCAGCGCACTGATTATATTCAATTATTTGTTCAGGGTTCCTCAGTGTTAACTCAATCTCTTAAATCCCATTGATCAATGGCATCCAGTTCTAATAGAGGTGGTGGCTACTATGGTGCTGCTCCATATAGATCAAGGTAATTGTTTTGTTAACTTTGTTTTCTAGTATGTTTATTTAATAACTACAACAACAATCATACCCAGTAAATCCAATTTGTAGTGTTGGCTATTTGTAGGGTATGGGGAGGGTGGGATGCAGGTCAACCTTACCTCTATCCCTAGGAAATAAACATCTATCATGGCTATATGTTTATTTAATAACTGCTAAGTAAAATTGTTTATAAAACAAAGTGAAAACATTTATAACATGTTAAAGGCCAACATGACAATTTAAACCAAAACCTGTACCACTTTGTCTTATCTTGCCATGAACCCATAATGCTTTTTATTAACCAGGCAAATCTTTTGTATGTTTAATACTCATTTGGATTATTCACAGAGAAGGGCTTAGCACCAGACAAGGGGCAGGTTCTGATGAAATTCAACTACGAATTGATCCAATGCATGCAGACCTCGATGATGAGATCAGTGGCCTCCGAAAGCAAGTTAGACAGTTACGGAATGTAAGTAACTTTTTGAATTTTTGATGCAATTGTGTATGATCTTTTAACATTTTGAATGAATTAAAACCACAGTGTTAGAACAGCAGGAACATTTTAGCTCATGATAGTTCCAAAGAAGTTACTTCTTGGCAATTTACTATCATTAGCACGGTACCTTCAGGTTTAGTTTAATTGGCATTGTGCAATTAATATTTTTTAATGTCACAAGTTGCCCAAGTGTATGGGCAACCATCCAAATTTTTTTTTTCTTTTTTTCTTTTCAACGTGTGAGAAGAGCAGTGATCATTGATATATTATAGCAATAGTAATAAACTTGTGGTCTCGACAGAAGGAATGCATGCATTATGAAGATTGTATGTTAAATGAGGCAAAAATTACTGTGTAACTCCTTAAACATTAGGGGGCGTAAGTGGATCAGATTTATTTACCTTTTTTATCTGAAAATTTGTGGTTTATATGAATGTACTTATTTTTACATCTGAAGTTATATGAAAATGTACATAAATATATAAAAAAACAATTGATGAATAAATATTACAAATATAAATTGCACCAAACACTATTAAAAATCATCTTAGTAAAATCATTTATCTATTACAAAAAGCATGGAGTCAAGCAGAGCTTGTATTTCACATCTAGAGTTGAGAGCTAGTTCTTGATGTTATGTTGATTTTTATATTAGAATGATTATATTTTAATTGAATGTGCTTCGTTAGAAAACTATTGTTTTTCAAATATGGGTAGCAAATGCCTATTTGGAGCTGTTAATGGGTAGGAGTAGGATATGATAATATATGTTTTATGTGGATACAGATGATATCAGGTATAATGAATACGGTTAGCAACTGTGGTTGTATTTCTAAATATCCATTGTAAACAGTCACTTAGACTCTTTGTTTCAGGACCTACATGTGGTCTTTGGTGGTTAGGTTTTTTAAAAGGAATGGCAGAATCATGTGCCAAAACATCAATAATTAACCTAGAGTATTCAAAAGGAATTATTGAAAAATAATGTTGGGTATAGGTTTTTTAAAACAATCATGTAATGGTATTTTTTTTTAATCTCATTCAATCTATTTGTCCAATAAATGAACTTGTGTCGGTTTTCTTTTACATAAGATAGTAGTTGGATCTTGCTACATATGCTCTTGCTGCACAAGTATGCTAGTAATTATAATTATCTAAAGTCTAAACACATATTCTAGATATTATTTTTTATTTCTTTCCCTCTCTATGTGTGCTGAACTGCTCATTTTATTGTTGCATCACAGGTAGCTTCAGAGATTGAGTCAGAGGCCAAATATCAGAATGAGTTTATTAATCAGCTGGTATGTCATTAGCTTCACCCTTTTTAAGTTTTAAACTTGTTTGTATGATTTGGTATATTATTCTAACAATAATACAATAATGGCATGTTGATATTGACCACAATCTTCTCTATTAATTTTGTTCTTGTAATCAGATCTCAATTAGTTAATAGTGTGTGGAAACATTGAATCTCACTCATTCTTCCTACATGAAAATTTTATAAAACATTTATACATATCAAGGAGGGGATATTACTTGAAAATGTGGTTAAAAACATTGATTACTTTAAAGAAGGGGGTGTTTGGATTGAGGATATGGTTTCGAAAAGCATGCTTAGGCATGAGGTGTTCAAGAGGTCCAATGCTTGTGACTGCATGAGGCGACGAGTGTACATGAGGCACGAATCAAAATGACATGAAGCGCACCCACCGGGAGCACCTCCTATACGTGGGCAAATTTTATGCAATGGGAGGTTGTGCATTTATTTATTTTTTTAGGTTGTATATAGAGGTTATTTAAATATGAAATCATAAATATAGAGGTAGTTATTAATTTTGGGTATATGTTGACAGAAACTAAGGAAAAATATAAAAAGTTATATACATATCTTGCGACCAGCGTACATGAAGTGTGCACATATGACCTTCGTTTTAGTGTGCTTCATGCTTTTAAGCTAGGAGGGTTTGGGAATGGTTGAAGGTGTTTGGATTGTGGGTTTATAAAATTGATTCTGACTTGTGTATAGATCTAGGTTTTTTTTTTTTTTTTTTTTTTTTTTTCGGAAATTTGGTTCATATATTATCTATATATACAAAACTAAATTATGAATAGTAAATATCACGAGATATTGATTTCTCGCGATAAATTCATTTTTCGCACGATATATTCGTTTTTTCGCCAGATAAATTCATTTTCGCACGAGATATTCATTTTTTCTCGAGATAAATTCATTTTTCGTGTTCATTTACTCGCAAGATATTCGTTTTTTCGCAAGAACTTCATTTTTCGCACGATATATTCATTTTTTCGCCAGATAAATTCATTTTCGAACGAGATATTCATTTTTTCGCGAGATAAATTCATTTTTCGTGTTCATTTTCTCACGAGATATTCGTTTTTTCGAAAGAACTTCGTTTTTCGCACGATATATTCATTTTTTCGGGAGAGAAATTCATTTTCGCACGAGATATTCATTTTTTCGCGAGATAAATTCATTTTTCGTGTTCATTTTCTCACAAGATATTCGTTTTTTCGCAAGATAAATACATTTTCCGTGAGAAATTCATTTTTTTCTTTATTTTTTCGTGAGAAATTCATTTTTCGTGAGAAAATCTTTTTAGATAACCCATTACAATTTCGCGAGAAATTCATTTTTCACGAGATTTTCATTTTTTCGCTAGATAAATTCATTTTCCCTGTTCATTTTCTCACGAGATATTCATTTTTTCGTAAGATAAATTCATTTTCCGTGATAAATTCATTTTTTTCTTTATTTTTTCATGAGAAATTCATTTTTTTTTAATTATTTTAGATAACCCATTACAATTTCTCATAACACGAGAGTTTGAGATGTTTTTCCAAAGGTTCTATTTTGTTTTGTTTTTCTTTTGTTTTACTTCTTGGCTCATAATAGGTTTGTTTGTAGTCACGACTCTTTACCCGTTGATGGTTTTTTTCCTTTTGAGTTCGTTCCCGAGTCAAAACGAATGTGTTAAATTTGCGCGGCAACGCGCGCCAAGCACCATCTAGTTATGTATATTAACGTATGCTATTTGCACCTGGACGAAGAATGCCTAAAATAATTTCGAAATTGACAGCAAATGACACTTATTAAAGCTCAAGCAGGAGTGAAGAACAACATGAGGAAGCTAAACAAAAGCATCATCCAGTCTGGTTCAAGCCATGTTCTGCATGTGGTCTTGTTTGCTCTTTTTTGCCTCTTCCTGGTTTACTTGTGGTCCAAATTTTCCAGAAGATGATGAGGTACAAATTAAAGAGTAAAAGGGTTTGTCTAATACTACCTTAGAACTTGAAAAAAAAAAAGTCTGTTTCTTGGAGGTAAAGATTACAACTATGCAAAGTGAAACATTTTTCGTTGGTGGTTAATGTTCAAATTTATAATATCCTTGGATTATTGATTATTGTATTAACTGTTTAAATTCAACAAGTTAAGGCTCTAATTTGTGTCAAAACTGGTCAACCCATGAATTGGCATAACTTAAACCATCCAAGTCAGCACTTGAGATGATAGATAATTTTAAGGGGTTGTTTGATAGCCTAAAACCTCTTAATGGTTCATAGCTTCTTAATAGTTTATAGAAAATTTTAAGTTTGAATGATTTAGAGGTAACATTAAGATGTAACCTCTTAATTATTTAGACTTAAGGCTACATCTTAATCATTAAGAGGATATGTGTTAAGAAAGCTCTTAGTGTGTGACTGAAATAGGAAACCTACAAGCAATACTTTCCCCAATTTTTTTTAAAAAAAATATTTCTTTTAATTTTCAACTCAACAGATTATGTAAATTAGTGTCAGATGTATCTAAAACCTACAAATAATCAATTCTCCCCTCATCAAATGAAGATGAGGAACCCAAAGTTCTCCCAACAACTCAGAAAATTTGCTATTGACCTATTGTTGTGTTTAAAATGTGGCCCTCAATGTGAGTATGTAAGATCCCATTGTCTGTTTTCTTGTGTCACATCCTATATTGATTGTGGAGCAAGGTTATATGAGAAAAAGATGATCGAAAAGCAAGTTAAGAAGATGATGTGGGTGGTGCACATGAATCCTTTAAGTTAGATATGAATTTCGGGTGAAGGGGTTGGGCTCAATTAGTAAAATCATTGGAGTCGGTGTTTGTTTTCGTGTCTAAACTAGTAAAAAGCCGTTAAAACTTGTTAAGATTTGTTAATACTTGTTAATCCTGTTTATAATGTATTACTTAAAATAAATAATAAAATAAAATAGGTGGACAACCGATTATCTTATAAAATTTGTAATTCTCTAACCCTAGTTTCTTAACAGGTAGGGTTCCTTAACATGTTCTTTAATGGTCTGTAACATGTTTTTTAGCAGGTAATTTATAATGTTAACTGTTAACATGTTTATTAACGACTCATTTCATGTTTACGTGTTTTAAACGGATCGTGTTCGTGTTTGGAAAAACAAACACGATAATTTTTCGTGTCGTTTTCGTGTCTACTTTAGTGTTTCATGTCTTAACGTGTCGTATCTTAACGGGGCGTGTCTGTGTTACAAGCCAAACATGAGAATTTAACTCAAAAGAATAGTATGATAGGTGAGAGAGCCCATTTGACTAATAAACCTGCATCAATTGCCCATACAACCGTTGTGGGGCAAGTCTCAAACCTTGTTATGGTGTCGATCCGTAACAATCAACCTTCCTTAAGGGTCAACGTTCTCGTTGGTCACGGCTGGCTCCCTCCAAGCCACCACTCCAAGCTGACTTTGATACCACTGTTACAAGCCAAACAGGAGAATTCAACCCAAAAGACTAGTCTGATAGACGAGACATCACATTTGACTTATAAGCCCCACATCAATTGCCCATACAACCGATGTAAGACAAGTCTCATACCTTGCAATGATATCGATCTGTGACAGTCTGACCCGTTATGTCCGCACTAAAATATATGAGTGAGAGTAATATAAGTAAAAGATAAAATATATGATATAACAACAAGAAAAAGACCCATTTAAATCAAGCCCATTTACTAAATTTAGGGGTTTAGTGAGAAGAGAAGCCCAACTCCTAACAGAAAAATGGTTTTATTTTTTTGGCGCAAAATTTAATTATTTCCGATATAAAATTCAAAATTCAAAAACCATCAGCCTAACGACCCAACCAACTGTAATACAAGAATGGCTATTGGTTTCCGTTTCCTCTTCCTTCTTCCCTTCATCATCACCGCCACCACCTCCGCCACCGTCACCCCTTACCTCTCACCGGAACCACCGTACAACCTCTCCAGCCTCCTCAACACCCTCGGCTTCCACCTCATCTCCGTTGCAGCCACCACCTCCACCAACGGCACCACCACCATATTCTCCCCCACCGACGTCTCCCTCCGCTCATGCCCCTACTGCTCCCTTCCGCTACTCCTCCTCGAACACTCCGTCGCCGGCCTCTACCCCTTCCGCCTCCTCACTACCCTCGCCTCCGGCACCAGAATCCAAACCCTAGCCTCCACACCATCCGCACCTCTCTGCCTCACTCTCACCAAATCCAATTCAAACACCACGCTCTTCGTCGGCGGTGTCCAGATCACGCGCCCTGACCTCTTCAACGACGGCAACCTCATCATCCACGGCATCCAAGGCTTCATCGCACACCTCTCTCCGTTCTCCTGCCAGATCGAACGCATGACGTCACTCTCGTTCCCGTCACGCCCGGTCTACATGCCGCCGCCGTCAACCGCCATGCGCGGGTTGCTGAAGGAAGCCGTGTACCACCTCCGCATCGGTGGTTACACTGTCGTCGCTCTGCTGATCCAACAAAATTTGGATCTGCTCTCTCAATTAAACGGCGTGACGATATTTGCCGTCAACGACGCCGGTGTATTCGTCGATGACGGTCACACCTTCGTATCCAGTTTCAGATTCCACGTTGTTCCTAATCGGAGATTGACAGCCGTACAATTGATAAACCTTCCCGCCGATTCGGTGTTGCTGACGATGGTTCCCGGTGAGAGTTTGGTCGTGACGGTGGCCGGAGGCGGAGGCCCGTTGTCGCCGATGCGGATCAATAACGTGAGGATCACGATCACTGATGTTGTGGTTAACCAAGGCATCGTCATCCATGGAGTCGCAGCTCCTCTTGTACGTGTTCATCGAACACCCAATGGATGTTGGCCGGATCTGACGGAGGGTTTTAGCTGACGTCACTTTTCCAGCATGAAGGTGATTTAGATGTAGAACAAATTACATAACTCGAATGAATTCTTATGATTTTAATGCAAATTGTTTCTTAGAACTTTTATTTTTTTTAAATGATTTTTATATGTTTATGCGTGTTATATCTGTGTAGAGTGGTGTTAGATTATGTGTGGTGACAAAAATATTGCTTGTAAAAATAATTTTAATAAAATTAACATGTGACACAAAAATAGAGCTCCTAAAAAGAATTCTAATATCATTATCATAAATAGATAAATAAATAAATAAGCATACATAATTACATAAAATAAAACAAAAACTAGTCATTGAAAATACAACGGTTGATATTAATCAGTACATTGAAGTATAACCACATCATGAAAGCTATACAAGCCACAACATTGTGTTTATATTATTTACTTCTTTTTTTTCATATGCTATACAATTCGTAAAATCTTATAAGAGTTTTATAGGTGTCATTTAATAAACACTACGGTGTTGATTTGATTTTGTCAGCAACTATATCTATACCGCTTGTATAGGTCCATACGAGTTGTATATTTGGAGTTTAAAGAACCAAAAAAGCATCTCCCTAATAGCAACCTTTTTTAACAATCCATGATAGATTTTGCTCGTCTCGAGCTTCTTTACTTACCGAGCTCGATTTTTCGACTCAATTAAAGTTCAAGCCAAGAGAGCATTGCTTTTTAGTTTTCAAGCTTGAGCTCAAGTCAAACTCGACACAACTCGGCTTGTCTTGGCCAATTACAAAGCTTAATTGTCTATCAAAACAAATTAGTGAACAATATTAATGCATGTTAAACATCACAATTCATGAAAAACTTTAACCTTGTCACTTCTGATCTAATAATTTAAAGCAACACTTCCAAAACAACATCCAGAATTGAGTCTAGTACTTGATGTTACAATGTTTTTTAATAATATAAAGATAAAATTTTAACACTAAATGTACAAGTTGGAAAACTATTGTAATAATAAACACATATTCTTGATTTTTTATTTATGAGTAAATTACGGTTTTGGCCCATGTGGTTTAAATATTTTAACTATTTCAGCCTAAAATAGAAACTTTTAATAATTCAGCCCCTATGGTTTAGACAACTAACGTTTTTGGCCCCCAACCATAGTTAGGTGTTGGACCAAAACAGTAATAATAGTCAAGTTTGAGGGACCAAAACCGCTAGTTGTCTAAACCACAGGGTCTGAATTGATGGAATACTCTATTTTGGACCAAAATAGTTAACACACTTAAACCACAAAGGACAAAACCGTAATTTACGCTTCATTTATTTTTCTTTATCTTTTTCTATGTGTGCTCAACTGTTCATTTTTTTGTTGTGTTACAATTTACAGGTAACTCCAGAGAGGCTAAACAATTGAGTGAGTTTATTCATCAACTGGTATGACATTATGTTTCCCCTTTTTAGTTTTAAACTTCTGTATGATTGGGTATATATTTTGAATTTTGAACAATAATACCTTCACTCTAGTGCAATGTTCTCTATTAATTTTGTTTTGTTATCAGAAATCAATAGTCAACTATGTTTGAATATGGCAGTTATACATTAGGGATGTCACTTGAAGTTGGCTAAAAATATAGATTACAGTTAAAGGCGAGGGCTTGAAGGGTGTTTGGATTGAGTTTTTCTTATGACTGCATCAGGCACAAATTTGCTCACCTTTTGTGCATGGGTAAATTTTATGGAGTTGAACATAATACATCACCATTTTAAAAAAATAATAAATAAATTAAAAAATATGGGACAATTGGGTATTTGCGTGCCATAGAGAAGTTCGCAATCCGCCGTCCCAATGGGCCAAGCAACCCAAACAAGGGCTCAGGGCCCTAAAATATATGGCCTCCATTTTTTAAAAAAAACTTTTATATGTAGTGCAATAGTGGTTTTTTTTTTTTTTTTTGTTTTTTGGTTTCGTGTGCTTTTTTTAGCTTGTACGTTCTTCAGGGTATAAAAGTTTCTAATATTCAATCGAAGAAGACTTTTCTAAAAAAAATTTTTATCCAAATATTTTATAAATGTAAATATCAACATTTTTTTAACTCCAGCAGATATAAACTTTTATTTATTATTGTCGTTCTCAAGTCTGGATAAAAGAATAAGGGTTTTCAACTTAATTGTTAGTGAAGGCCCTCGGCTTTTTATTCTACTTAGAGTGCCCAAAATGGTTGAGCCGACGTTAGTTTGCAATGTAAGAAAAGCGATATTGTGCGTCATGGAGAAGTTCGCCAACATAGTATCCTTGTTTGAGACAACACTTTTAACAACATAACATATCCTTGAAACAACGCTTTTAAAAACATAACATATCCTAAGTGTATTCTGAAACCAAACATATATTACACTTTTTAACACTTTTAACAACGTAATGTATTCTGAAACCAAACAGATATTACACTTTTTAAAACTAATTAGGTTGTTTAACTTTATACAAATAAATTTTTATTAACTAGGTCGTTTAAATTTAATAATTACAAAAATTATATTTATATTATTGATTTTTAAAAGTTAGTTTTAATATTATAGAAACTGAAGTTTTTAACGTTAATTATTTCAAAGATATAAATTATTATACATTAAAATGTTATGCATCATTTGTATAGTGATTAAAGTTTTTAATTATTTTTTTATTACTTAAAAATTTAATAATATATGTAAAGTAATCATTTTATATGAAAATATTGTTTTATAATTGCTAATTTTCATTACTAACTATTTAATATTTTATATTAAATCCGTATAATACGGTTAATAACCTATATAATAAAAAAACATACAACCTATACTAAGGACTCGAATTACAAACAAACCCACGTACGGTTGTAATTCAAGCTTAATTATTTGAAACCCAAGTTTAATTAGTTAGCCTTGAACCCAAGTTGTGAATGGGTTACTGGAAAATAGAACACACGTGGAGGATTGATATATAGAGATAAACTCAACTTCTCTAATCCCTATATATATTCTCGCCTAACAATCAAACGTAAAATTCGAAATTTCAAATTTAACAAATTACGCTAAATTGAATCTATAAGATATTGAGGCTTGATCTCATATGTAACACCAAGAACTCAGAGATTAGCTTCATAACAAACGAGTTCAAAAATCTTCTACAATCATCGTATGATTCATATATATCGGTCCTAGTATCGGCGATTTAGCACTCGATCGGTTGGTGTGGAAGATCGTCATCGAGCTCAGTCATTGCCAAGGAATAACGTCAGCCATGAACCAAGGTTACTGATCAGCAACCGTCTGATCTACGAGATAGGACTTTACCGTGATCGATCGTCCAGGTAACACAAAGAATTACTTAGGTGCATAATATTCTCGATTGAATACGGCTTAAAAATTTTAAACACTCTTATGTAAAAGCTAATAAGATGCATGCACCATTGCGCGAAAGGTTTCGAGGTTCTTGAGACCGAGTAGTGTTGGAACCATAACTGTCAATCCAAGATAGACAACTTAATGGGTCAAGAATTTATTCTTGGTCTAAGTATGGTTTATTGGTTTGTGTTTATTATCTTGATATATTTAGGGGCATATTATGTGGGTCTAGGCGTGGTCTGGGTGTTTTCAGATCGCCGACGGTGGGGTTGGTCACTTGGTTGAGAGTTTGGATGCTTAGATTTGGTAATTAGAATTGAGGTTGATACAGTGTATATACACGTATGCCCAATGTTAGGGCTCTCATATTTCATTATGAAGGTCATGGTTCCGAATACATCTGGAGGCAAGTTTGAAAGGCACCAGATGAACGGTCAGCTTATGGTTTATCTTAGGTTCGATTTCATCTAGAGGCAAGTTTGGCGGTTAGATGGAATTACCATCAATTAAAGGACAGGATAACAAGGCTGTTAAATGGGTCTAATTAAGTACAGTAATGCATGGGGATATAAAAACTCGAAAAAAAAGGACCTTAGAGATAATATACATGAAGAACTAGATGTGCATGAAGTTGAACATGAGAGCAAAAAAAAGCTTATTAATTAATCAAACAATTCATATAAGAGTTATTTGCAATTTAAGTATAAACACTATACAAGATTAAGATTTACTAGAAATTGTCTAAACTACATGTGTCTATTCGTTGTAAGATCTGGGCAGGATTATTTCATTGTATATCGATTATTAGCAACCAAGCTCATCATAATAGCTAAGGTGAGATTATAGCCTTTTTCTCTTTAATGTTTTATTAAATTAAATTATTAGGGTGAAAAACATGCTAATTGTCAATTATTTGAAATCATTATTGTTTTTTTTATATGCTTTATAATATGTAATATTGTTTGAACCGTTAATTATATCTTTTGGATGCTCAATAAATTATTTTAATTGGTTCATATTAAATGTATGCATGATGCACAACCTAGTTTGAGGTTTTCATTTAACACATATATATGTCCCTCATTACATTAACACCACCATTAGCTTTGCGAAGCCAAGAGTAATGTTAATAGATCTATTAAGTTGACATCACATTTGATTGTCCCGGTTAGGGCTTCAAATGTATATTATACGCATGTAACTTATTTACAACGTCTAGTATTAGCGCATTGCACAATCAGGGCAAAATAGTCGTAGGTTTGGTTGGTGGCTCTTGTGACGGTTTAATTTACATGCATATGAGATACAAATTTGATACAATTACATATTTATGACGATACGATAATAATTGTTTTGGTTATATATATACACACACATATTTGTGTGTATATCACTTGTGATTTTATTTAAAAACATATGATTTCATTCAACTTTATAGTTGACCCGTTTAAGCATGTTTTCAAGTATTGGGAATCAAGCTTAAGATGCACATTATGACTAAGGAAATGACAACACGAGATCTAGTCTTAGATATCTAATCAGTTTTGAGAGTTTGTTAAACTTGTTTTGATTCATTTTGGATTTGTACTTGTTGAGATGTTATTTTGCATTATTGCATGAATTTAGTTTCTTTTATGTCATTTTGTTATGAATCAATTTCGTCGCCCTTTGTTATTCCGCTAGATGTGATTTGTCGCTTTTGACGAAGTATGACAGATTGATATCAAAGTATTGGTTATATAGAATTAGGTGGGTTAGTAATGACCTAGACTATAAACTAAGCACCTCATATAGGCATTTAAGGATTGCATAATTCCTTACTTCGTTTTTGATATTTTTATTGCTCACTTTGTTACAGTCATGGCATCATACACGGATGTATATTAGCCTATAGATAGGGGTGTTCAAAAAAATCCGTATCCGAATCCGAAATATCCGAAAATCCGAATCCGAAATATCCGAAAAAATCGGATATCCGGAGGTTTCGGATATCCGAAATTTCGGATTCGGATACCTATTTTGAAAATTTTCGGATAGTTCGGATATCCGATATCCGAAATAGTTTTTTTTTCGGATATTCGGATACTTTTTTCGGATAGTTTTTCAGATATCCGAATATTTTCGGATATTCCGGATAATTTTCGGATATTTTTCAGATATCCGGATAATTTTCGGATATTTGGATATCCGAAATATATTTTTTTTGAATTTTTTTATTTTTTCCTGATTCGGATATCCGAACGGATATCCAAACCCGAATCCGAAATTCAGATATTTGAAGATCGTATATCCGAAATTTCGGATTCGGATATTAAAAATCACCATCCGAAATTTCGGATATCCGAAGTTTCGGATATCCAAAAATGAACACCCCTACCTATATAAGCTTCAAATGAGTCGACATCATCAGTTTCTTTAGGGAGACAATCACCACTGTGGCACACCTTTCAAGTATGTCACTATAGTAGTATCGTTCGAGCCTGGATACCTCACTCAACCATATCGAGTAAATGGGAGAGGACCACTTATGAGGATGACTGCATGAAAGAGGCTATATATGTGCAGAGAGGTATGCTGAGAGACGATCCACCAACACCTACTGAGATTGATAGGAGAACTAGAAGTCCACCACCAAATAAGAGGATCTTTTATAGACCCGATTTGCTCTCAAATGCATAGAGTGATTAAAGAACAGGAATGCTCATCAAACAAGGGCTTGCATGAAATTATGTATTCAAGGGACGTGTATGGATTACTGACTCAATAATACGTGATGAGATGAGCTCACGCATATTATCTGAGTTAGGAACCAAACACGTCCCTTGATATATAGAATCTCATTCAAGCCCTTGTTTGATGTGCTTTCCCTGGTCTGTACTCGCATTCTACATTTGAAAGCAAATCTCTACGGAAGATCTTCTTGTCGATGGTGGAATTCTAGTTCTCGTTTCAATCTCAGTAGGCGTTGGTGGATCGGCTCTCAGCATACCTCTCTTCACAGATATAATCTCTTTCATACATTCATTCTCATTGATGGTCCCCTCCTATTTACACGATATGGTCGAGTAGGGTATCTAGGCTTAGTTGGTACTACTATAGTGATATGTTCAAAAGGTGGAGCATAGGTCTCCTTGCAGAAACCGGTGTTGTCGACTGGCTGAAAGCTTTCGTAGGCTTAGATTCATGTGTGCATGATGCTATGACTGTAACGAAGTGGATTATAAAATGTGAAAAAGCAAAGTAAAGTACTATGCAATCTAAAATGCCTATATGAGGTGCTTTGGTTATAGATTAGGTCACTACTAACCCACCTAATTCTCTATAATCAAGGCTCTGATATCAATCTGTCACACCTCGTCAGAATCGAAAAATTGCCTCTGGCGGACTAACGAAAAGTGACGAAATTAATTCATACAACCATGACATAAAATAAACCAAAATCATGCGATATTGTAAAATAAATTTCAACAAGTACAAATCCAATATGGATCAAACAAGTTCAACAAAGTCTCAAAATGATTCATTATTTAACACTAGATCTCGTGTTGTCACTAGCTTGTTCATAATTGTCATCTTAAGATTTCGTTACTTAAAAGTTAAAACAAGTTGTTCATATTGTCACAAAATATTTGCATCTCAAGTGTATTCGTATGCATACAAAATATACCATTCATAAGAAGCTACAACCAACCTACAAGTTTTCATTCTTAAACTGAGCGTTCATTTGCATCTCATGTATCATGTCCCAACGTACCATTCATACACCTTGATCAGAGTTCGGCCCCAACCTAGGCATTATCGAATTCTTGCTAAAAGTGCAATGACCTACAACTAGAATTGTTTAAGTAAATGTGCCGAAAGTACATTCGAAGTCCAAACCGGGACAATCGAATGGGATATCAACCAATAGATTTTTTTTTTGAACATCAAACGTCCGGTCACTCGGGATCACCCTGGCAAATAGATCACCCTTCACCCAAATAACATAGCATGGTGACCTGACCTACCCGTCCAGAAAGAAACCTACAACTAGAAAAAACCCCTGGCTCAACCAAGAGCAATATTTGCTTCAGGTGAGACTCCAACCCAAGATTCTTATAAGAGAAGTCAAGGGACTACCATTATGCTAGAAGCCCTTTGGTAATGGCAGTAGAGGTGGGCAAATATCAGGGGCTTCACAAAGCTAATGGCAGTAGGGGGGCAAATCGTTTTTTTTAACCCAATCCAGCTCCAAACGGTTCCGATCAACAAAGTCAATAATCGGTTCTTCTTTTTGACGGGTTCCAACCGATTTATGGCCGGTAAGCGATTCGGGTTTTGCGGTTTGATTCAGGTTTTGCTAGGCAAAGGTGGAATTGGTTTCACTTTTTTCGTTTTCGATTCCAGTCCTATTACTCTGAGAATCTGAACCGTATGTAACACCGGTTCAAGTTTGACCGGTTCCGGCTCTATTCGGGTTGTCGGTTCCGGTTTTGAGTTTTTTGCCACCTTTAAATGGCAGTGTTAATGTTAAAGAGGGATTTACTGATGGTATGAGAGCCAGAGGGACTGATGTACCAGTGAGGAAGTTGGGCTCTGTAAGTGGGTGGATTGTAATATCACATATCGGTTGGGAGGGAGGGAGAACAAAAACATTCTTTATAAAGACGTGGATACCTTCTCTTTCAATACGTGTTTGCCTAGACAAGCAACTAGTTGGATGAAAATAAAACCATGAGTTTAGTATAGGCAACCCATATGGAACCAAACAGATAATATCATGGTACGATTGCTTACATTGTACACATATATACATTACATAAATGCAACGCTTTCAATGAGTTAGGATCTTTGGTCTAAATCAAGTCTAGATCTTCTCCTGCCTTTTGGCATGAACAGGTTCGTCATTAAATGAGTATAGAATTAAGAAAGAGTTGCTATGTTGTTGGGATCCTGTCCACTAATTGTGATTGTGTAACCTTGATTTTTTATTTTTATTTTATTTTTTTTTTCTTTTTTAGGCATCGGTTTGTGATTGGGTTTCTTAATGTTTTATAGTTTAATATCAGAATGATAATGATGCATTAAATTAACATGAAAATAATTTAAAACACCCATTATCACTTCATAGACCTCCATATCTAAAAAAGCACAATGTCATAAACTCACACATAATTGGTGGGTTACAACTTACAAACCTACATAGATAGGGGTCTCTAGAGATACTACCAAGTCATATTTGAAGCCATTTTAATGTATTAAAATTACAATAAAACAACTAAAAATACATAAAGGTGAGAGAGCTTCATTTACCCTTTATCCATTCAACCACATTTAATTGATAAAATCAAAAAAGATTTAAAACAAAATTAAAAATCACAAGGTAAAAAACAAATACATATATCCCAATAAACTACATCACCATGGTTAGATAAGTAGATAACACTACTAGATCGGTTGACTAAGCAATTGCGAGAACTACATAGGTGAGAAGTATTTGAATATAGTAATTATAAAAAAAATATTTAAATAAAATTATATATATATCAAATATCATAAGTTTATTAGTATTTTTGATATATATTTCAATCAATAAAATATATCTATTGGGAAAATCAAACAATAATAAGAGAGAAACATTGAAAAACAACAAAAATCAGATCAAAAACAACGAAAATCTGACTTGGCCAAGTGGCCCAAGGTGGTCCGAGTTTGTAGACCGAGTTTGGACCGATTCCATGTTAAAGAAAGTCGGTTCAACCAAGTGCCACTCGCTTAGCCACCTAAGCCAAGTTTTACAACCATGCTAGCAACAAATCAGCCAGTGTTAAAACAAAAAAAGTTAATTTCAAACACACTGAATACATTTACATAAAAATATAAAACAAGTTAAATTTTATCAAAATTGTAAACAATAAGAAAAAAAATTGGTATATAAAAAATTACGAGGCTCAGATCTGTAACAATCGAACAAGAAGGATAAATCTGCCATGGCTGCATACTTACCGGTTGCCATGTGAAATCACAAAGTCCATCAGTTCTTCAATCATTCACATCACCATCCGGGTGCCCCGCCAAGATGCAGATTATCTCAAATTTGCTCGAATTCACTCAGAAAATCCATCATCACAGCTTAAAAAAAAGATCATATGAACTCTGATTCCAGTATTTCATAAGCAACCCAAACATGTTCCTGTTTCCAAGATAACACAACCACAAGGACCATCCGTGTAATTTACTCAAATAATAATAACAACAACAACAAGATCTACAGAAACAGCAGAATGAACTGGTTAAATTTTGATTTTGTGTGTTTGGAAAGATAAAGGGTTGTTGGTTACTGAAGAAAATCATGGGCGAATTTGAACGATGTTTGACTTTAATCAAGTCAAAATCGGAGGAGGGCAACCACCCTTAGAAACCATCTCCTCTGAAATTGCCTCATTTCGTCTGAGTGAAGTTAAAATTGCAAATCGGAACATAAAAATTGATAGCTCAGATCTGCAGATATGAAACCGGACAAAGTGGATCTGGTCCGACATGGCTGCAACATGATTCGTGTTGCCTCGCCCATGACTCGAGCCACTACGTCCGGTAACCTTAACCTAGGCTCCGAACGAGATCCCCAAATCGCCCAATTTGAGTCTCCTTGACGGCTTTGATTTACATATAGTGAGGTGCGCATTTCGGTTTTTTTAGAAAAAACCGGTTCGGTTGGCAACAGGAAGTGCGTTTCGATTTTAACCGGTTTGTTGCGTATTTACACAATATGACTTCATGTTCCCAAACTTGTCTTCGTACCCAGATTTATTAAAAAAATATTTTTATAAATGTCGTTCTTTATTAGAACTAGTAACGGTACCCGCGTTGTGGTGTGGCGTTACAACAAACCCGAGCTTTATCAAATGATGATAATACCCAAATAAACATACGAGGCTATGATGGATCGGTTATGCAGACAAAAAAGAAAAAAAACATAGGTTGGCGGGCATGGGTTCAAAAATAGGAGGAAATGGCGAGTCAACGTTGGCAGAATTGAAGCCGCTATTGCATCAGCTTAATGTTGCTGCTAGCAAAGAAAAGGAGAAGAGATGTCTCAAATTTGATGGAATGAAACAAAAAACCATCGAAGTTCATGTTTATTTGTTCTTATTTCAACACCTATATCATCCTCATCGTTTAGAAAATGATGAAGTTTTTTTAGTAATCACAATGTCCATTCTTGCAAAAGTAGGCAATTTTATGTAACCCTCAAGAACGAATTTTTAACATTTTTTATTGTAAATTTACAAATTTTTAATTATTAGATTATAAATAAGTTCGCATGATATATCTTTTCATTATTTTTACTTGATAAATGAAACCATTTGAATGATATGGTTCATGCATCCCACATTGGACAAAACAACCAAAATTCATTTGTATAAAAGGATGGTATGAAGTAAAAGAGAAACTTAAGGCAAACTTTTGTTAGTTTAGCCTATAGCATCCACTTTGAGTATCGGGTCCCAGACCTTTGCAAATAAGTATATAGGAATATTTTAAAAATATTCTTTTTATTTTATTGAGAATATGTATGATTTATCTATATTTTATATAGATCCTACTGGTTATTGAAATTTTAGTGATGAATATTTGTTTTTTTATTCCAAACAAAAACAGGACATGATTTTACCCACCTATCCTTTACATCCTATGATTTAATTCTTGATTAAAAAAATTGTCTAATTAACCCTATATTAATGGTTTTAAAGGAGACAATCTGGTACTTTCTAAACTGAAAGATCATGGTTAAGTTTCACTTGAAATATCCAGATGGCTCATATGTTTAAAACAATGGGTCTCCATGCTACGAGTTTACTTTGTAATGATAGACGAGACGAGTTGGGTCACTGAGTAAGGCCCGTGGAAACACGTATGAGTTCAGGTTAAGGCTCTCTCGAATATTGGATAGCTGTTGTTAAACCAGGTCGAATCCTTTATGAATGGGTGGAGTAACAAATAATATAGCCAGAAGGGCTATTTCTATAGCAGCGTCCATAACCATTAGTCTACCTTGCTAACCTCGTTACTCTAAAAAAACTATCTTTTTTTTGAACGGCGAATGTCTCAATCGATGTGAACCCACTGTTTCCAGGCCATGTCACCAAGTCTAGTTACCTGAACCTTTCATGAGCCACCACCCACCACAACCACCCAGGAGGAAACCCCACTGGAAAAAACCCCTGACCCCTCACAAACCCCTTTTTTGCTGCGGAAGATTTATAACCCAAAACCTCCATTTAGAATAATTTTAGGGTACCATTGAGACAATGCCTCTTTGTTTATGACGAGAGAATTTCAAAGTAACGCAAGAATTAACGAGGAAAATAAACCATTTTAAGGTAACAGATTTGATTTTCAGACGATGCATGTAATCCCCAAATTTCCCTTTCTGATAGCATAGAAATATGATTCCTGATTTGAATTTCAATATGCCAGACGGTTTCATCTGAACTATCAATTTAAGATTATCGTGAGTAAAAATTAACAGAGAATGGCGTGTATCCCAGGCGTAAAACCTTCCAAAACCCTAAGCATCTCAATCCTCATCATCGTCGTCGT
Organism: Mikania micrantha; assembly: GCA_009363875.1. Lineage (NCBI taxonomy): Eukaryota > Viridiplantae > Streptophyta > Magnoliopsida > Asterales > Asteraceae > Mikania > Mikania micrantha. The sequence goes on from CM018691.1 coordinate 17,201,757, forward strand.
ATTCAAAATAGCAACATTTATCATTTTCATGGCGAGCGAAAGCCGATTTCGAAATAGCACGATTTTGGAAGAGATTCCCGAAGATTTCTACTGTAAATGGCGACTACGCAGCTGAATGGTTTAACAAGCAGCGACCGTAGAGATGAAGTTATGATTGCTGCAAAAAAATCAATATCGAATTGCCTTTCGGAGACAAATCTTCATCTTACTATCCCTGCTCTCAAATCCAAATCAAGAGGCAAGTATTTTTTTTACTTTTTTTTTTATTCAAAGAATTAATCTGTGGCAACGTTGTTCAGATTAATCAGATTATTCCTCCTTTTGAACCATGGTGGCATTTTGCACATTTGGTTTGATTAATATTGATATTTGCACTTGAAGAATCAGAAAAATATGTTCAGTTGGTAGTTTTACATCTAAGTCAATAATCAGCTGTGATTAAAAATCTTGAATCGCTAACAAATTTCACCAACCCTCTTATTTTGTCTTTGAAGTTGCAAGATAAGTTTAGATGCATATCCAACTACCCCCTTAGTCATTTATGCCAGTTTTTGATCCTCTCACCTGTTGAGTATCACACACACACGAAGGCAGTTGTTGGGGTATCACACATCCAATACCCCTTAGTCATCAATCGAGAGTTGTGACTTTGATACCAGTGTTGGGTATCACACAGACACACACACACGAAAGCAGTATACGACACAAGATTTAAAGTGGTATGGTCGATGTGACCTATGTCCATTGTGCTGCAAGCCTGCAACTTGGGTTTATATTATTTAGGTGCTCAAGATATTACAAGTACAATAAAATATATATATATAGAGACAAAACTAGGATTCTAACTTAACCTACAAGTTAAGCCCAACCCTAGTGCGGCTAATTAGAGCCAGCTGGATTTAGAAGCCTCCACATTCAACACTGCTAAGTATGTCCACCAACTCCAGCAGCTTACCACTAAGGGCACGTATATTCCATGATGCAATGCGGAAACTGCACCCTTCTTTCCCCCCTGCCTACACCTCTCGTCATGGAACATGGTCTTAAGACAACATTTGATCCCTCCCAACTATTTTAACTAACTACTAGACTCACCACAATCCCAGAAAAACCAGACAAAACTAACAAAACCACACGATGCAGCCTAATACAGATATACAAGCAGGCATGCCAAAGATGAACAATCCAAGTGAACATATAATTCAAAATATATGCCTGTCACTTTTTTAGTCATCTATGGCTTAAATCACATGTTTGATTAAAATTAACTGCCTATCTGTTGGCTTACACACCAAAGGG